>JARQOD010000003.1:271071847-271123925 GCA_033576555.1 Oophaga sylvatica | reverse complement strand
TTACCTGATGGGGACCCTGACCCCGGTCAGGGGTTATGCTGGAGAAAGGCTTTCAGGGAAGGCTGGAACCCACAAAATCGGGGGGGGGTTGCTCCCGGAGGGGGGGTTGGGGGGTTCGAGGGGGTGTGGTGAGATGGTGGGGAGGGTAGCCGGGGAAGGAGATGGGGTGAGGGTAGGGGGGAGGGTGGCCCAGCGCGGGTGAAGGTGGCGTAAAAAAAAATTTTAAAAAATTCGTCAAAAAATCCTTCTACAAACCCCCGTTACTGCCAGAATTCCATATCCCTGAAAAACCCCCTCACGACTGGTACCCCTTCACTCCCTCCCCTATCAGGGGTACTCCCCACTCGGGTCCTCCGTTATCCCAATTTCCATTTCCTGTAAACCCCCTACGCGGTTATCCCTTCATGCCTCCTTCATGCGGGTACCCCCATCACATGGTCCCCCCGTTACTGCCGTTTCCACGCCTTAAACCCCCCCGATGGACCCCCAAAACCTGCCTTGGCCCTTCACTGCCGGTACTCCCATCACGGGGTCATTGATTAGGTAATAAGGCTACTTTCAATTGCGTTTTTTGCGCAGCGAACTTGGGGCATCGGATCTGCCAATTTTCCCCCCTTTCTTTAACGGGGGCGCGGGGTCTACCCTTTTCCCGGTTCATGGCTTTTGTCGTGCGTGGCATTTTCCCGGTGTGCGCCCTACGCGCTAGACGTACATGTTGTTTTTTTTTCCGGTCAAAAAAGAAGAGATGATTGAGAAAAAGGATGTTAGGGCAGGTTGAGGGAACGTGAAGAGCAGAGTGAGGAGACAGAGGAAGAAATGTGCCAAGAAAAAGCAAGCCCAAAAAAAAACCAAAGATGAAAAAAACGCATGAAATCGAGACAACCTGCGTTTTTTTGTCGAAATGCGCAGTGAGGCTAAAATGCGGTTTATAAGCTTTTGAAGCTTTTTTTTAAATGTGCTTCATGTGCGTCGAAAGCAGGCCAAAAAACGCAAGTGTAAAGTAGCTAACCCACAAAACTAACCTCCAGATCCCATCAATACTACTCAGGGGCCCTGCGTAGGGGGCCCCGGGATGCTGGCACCCTATCGGTGAGGGTAAACGAGGGTCCGCCAGTTCTTTCGGTCTGTGCTTGGTCCGCCGCACATGAAAGCGCCTCTCCAGGCCCGCCGGATTCTCTGCAGGCATACCTTTTGTGGCGCATTGGATGCGCCACGGGTTTGCCTGCAGTGGTTAATCCCAGAGGTCCGTTTTTTTGATTAAATAACGGACTCCTCGTCCGTCCCATTTAGGCCGCGCTGTCTCGCCGCCGCCATTGCCGCCATTACAAACACTGCATTGGGCGACGCCAGCGCCATGACGTCACAGCGTGCGCACGTTACGTGCGGCCGCACTCGCGACGCAATAACGGTATTGCGATTTCAAAGTGCCGCAGCGCCATGCGCCAGCCAAGCACAGTATGAGAGCTTTTGCGATCGCAAAACAACGGTTCCAAGCTAGGCGATCACAATGGCGTCTCATATCTTTATGGCGGGGGCTCGAGAGTCATCACCTTTGCAATCACAAATGGCATTGCATATCTGTATGCATATCTGTATAAGCGGGGAGCTCATGACAAATCACATTGCGATCACAATGGCGTTGCATATCTGTATGGTTGGGGCTCGAGAATCTTCACCTTTGCAATCACAATGGCTTTGCATATCTGTATGCATATCTGTATAGCTGGAGCTCGTGACAATAGTCACATTGCGATCACAATGGTGTCGCATATCTGTATGGTTGGGGCTTGAGAATCTTCACCTTGCAATCACGATGGCATTGCATATCCTGTATGCATATCTGTATAGCTGGAGCTCGTGACAATAGTCACATTGCGATCACAATGGCGTCGCATATCTGTGAATAGCTGTGATTCCCTTGTGAATGTTGACTTTTACCTCCCAAGAATTTTCAAATATATTTATAACAATTTTTTAATCTTTCATATATGACTAAAATATATATATTATATATTTAAACTTTATATATGCAGCTGTGGTGTATTATCTGTTATATTTAATTATAAGGTTTGAACGCTAGTGAGACCATAGGCCCTTAAAATAATTGTAAATATTTGAAAAATTTTTATTTATTTTTTTAACAATTAACTCCTATGACTGATGGTACTCCCATGACCCCGTGTGTGACAAGTAGATACAATGTAAAACAAAAAATAGACAACAAAAAAACCTTTGAAAAGATTTTAAAAACTGCAGCTGCTGGTAACATGTCTCTTTGCCATCCCCATTACTCCCTCCCCACATCTCACCCATCATTAGCCCTTCTCCCATATTGGTAAAATAATTGAATAAAAACACGAATGCATTTTTAAAATAAAATTTTTTTATTATAAAAATATTGTTAAAAAAAGGCAAAAGTCAAACATTATCAAAATCAAACTAGACCTGATGCTGCCAACTCACTGCACCAGGCCCATTAAAGTAATGGCAGTACTTGTCTCGGCCGGCCTTCGCATCGCCCTTGCTCCTGCCTTGATTGACAGGTTGAAAGCCTGCAATAGCGGGATCATTGTTACGCCATTCTCCGAGCACCACGTCACCATTGCTGTCCGAGTCCATGAAGCCTGGCGGACTGTAAGTACCAGCATCGCGTTTGCGTAGAAAATTGTGCAGCACACAACAGGCCAACACCACAGAGTCTATCGATTCCAGCTTCATATTGATTGGAGTGTGGAAAACCCTGAAGCGGTTGGCCATTATGCCAAAGGCATTCTCCACAACGCGCCGTGCCCTAGAGAGTCTGTAATTAAAAATCCGCCTTTCCCCTGTCAAAGTCTTTTGTGGGTACGGTTTCACAAGATGCTCATGAAGGGGGAAGGCTTCATCACCCACAAAAACAAAGTTTAGGTTGGCGGTGGTGTCCATGTTGGTTGGCAAGTTAAGTTTATTATTAAACAACCGTTCACCAAAAGTAGTGTGCTCCAAAACGCCACCGTCAGAAACCCTTCCATTAATGCCAACATTAACGTTAATAAATTCATAATTGGCATTAACAAGGGCCATGAGGATCATGCTGAAGTAGCCCTTGTAGTTATGAAAATAGGATCCGCTTTTGGCTGGTTGCGTGATCCGCACATGTTTGCCATCCAAGGCACCACCACAGTTTGGGAACTGCCAAATCCTTTCAAAATCAGAGGCAATAATTTGCCATTCCGCCACTGATTTGGGAAAAGGCATGTAGCTCCGTAAACTGCGGACGATGGCGTTGCATGTCTCCGGAATCAGTTCTCCAAGCAGCGACCGAGAAATTGCAGCAGAAAATTGCAAATCCTTCATTGAACGTCCGGTTGCCAGAAATCGCAGCGTTACTGCCAAACGTTCCTCTGCTGAAACAGCTGCACGCATCCGGGTATCCTGCCGTTCAATGAGTGGCCTCACACATTCCAGTAGGAGCTTGAATGAATCCTCCGACATCCGTAGATAATTCCGGAAATCCTGCGGATTCTTCTCCTGCAACTCCCCCACTAGATGCATGTGGGAGAATTTGGACCTCTGCTCCAGCCATTCTCTGGTCCACATGCGACGCTTTCGCTTGGAGCGCCTCTCTTCCACCCGCGCCTCTTCTTGACGATCTGCCTCCATTGATAGTGCAACAGCCACAATCATACGCTCCACGGTGGACAGGTTCATTATGTGCAACCTGTACGGTAAAGAAGAGAAAAGTTAATTACTAATTAATTACTATTAATAAAGTGTTTAAAAACAAAATAAATAAAGAATAGAATAAAAATATATATAAAAAAAAAATTTTACTTTTCAGTTAACATTTAATATACAGTTTACAAATGTCTAAAATGGTGGGGGGTGTAAAATATATAAAGCAGACGGAAAAAAAAAAAATAAGGTCAGGGGTGTAAAATAAATAAAGCAGACGAAAAAAAAAAAATAAGGTCAGGGGTGTAAAATAAATAAAGCAGACGAAAAAAAAAAAAAAATAAGGTCAGGGGTGTAAAATAAATAAAGCAGACGAAAAAAAAAAAAAAAAATAAGGTCAGGGGGTAAAATAAATAAAGCAGACAAAAAAAAAAAAATAAGGTTAAAAAAACATTATCAAACAACATCACAAACAATATGTACCTTGAATCCAAATATCCCGAAGATCCAAATCCAAATGGGGATGGATGGTGCTCTAGCGACTCAGACAGGATCGCAAAAAACCCACCACTGCGCCACAAACAGGATCGCAAAACTCCGACACGCGATACTATCCTCGCAACAACGCAAAAAGAGACCCATAAAGTGCTCTGGAAACAATGGATGGGGGCGCAGTTATTAAAGCTGAGGTGATGTTGTGTGGTCACCAATCGGAGATGAAGGGCGTTAACGAAAGAAAACAAAGTCCCGCCTGTGCCGCTGACTAATGCGTCGTCAACGAGGTCGCACATCGTTCACAAAAGGTGCCAAACACAGCGATTCAGGCTCACCAGCGGGACGCCAACGATCAAAATACGGTCCAGAACTCTAGTAAACGATCAACGAGATCACAGCAGGGGCCACGTCGTTGCTACATGCCACACACAACTACGTCACTAACGAGATCGCTAAATAGTGACGTATTTTAGCGATCTCGTTAGCGATCTTGTTTAGTGTCGCATACCCTTAAGCCTGAACCGTGGGATCTGTCTGGTCAGGCTATACCCTCTTATATAGAAACAATTGTATTATCATTATATGTAGCCTAAATAACAATCTGGTTTCTGTGCAGGAATTAATTTTCTTTCCATTGGCAAGCTGATAAATCTCTGGTTGTGTTCATGGGACCTTTCTAGTTTGTGGGGGGTGTCCTTGCCCGTTCTTGGCTTCCCTTCTTCCGGTAAGGTGCATAGGTAGTAGACTACCAATGTCAGCACCAGTAACGCAAGAAACACGGAGCTCTCGCTCCAACACAATCTTTGCTATGCTTCTCATCTTCTCTTTTTATTCCCTTTCTCTTTTCCCCTACCCTTTCCTTCATTTCATACTCCCCACGTTACCCAAATGATGCACAATTCCACGGATCTCTCCTTCGGGCGGATACTTGAGAATTGAGGATACTAGGAAACATTTAGATTATGGATAAAATTAAGTTCTCCTCCTTTAACGCAAAGGGGCTAAATAGCCCTGAAAAACGAAGACAGGTTCTATTTTCTAACATAAACAACAAGTATCGGTGTTACTGCTCCAGGAGACCCACTTTAAAGCCGGAGCAATACCGCAATGCATTTCAAAATACTACCCTAAGTGGTACCATAGTTAAAATCCGTATTCTAAATCCAAAGTAGTTTCGATAGCTTTCCATAAATCTTTTATGCCTGAGATTCTAGATTCTTTAATAGATACGGATGGTAGATACATCTTTTTACAAATTTCATGGGCAGCTTGCAAACTTGTCATAGCTAACGTATATTTTCCAAATCAAGGGCAACAGAAATTTGGAGTAGAGTGCAAAAGAAGCCTTAAGGAATTCGCTGGCTCCTCTCCTGTGATACTAAGGGACGACTTCAACGTTCCCTTGAATCCCACAGTGGATGTCTCCTCTGGTAAGTCCTCATATCCTTCATCTTGCATTAGCCAAATAAGAAAACAGATGTGTGGCCTGAGATTGGTGGATGTCTGGAGGGTTCTGTTTGCCTATGCATTGAATGCAAGGCCTGCCATGCCCCAAAATTACACGCACCTCAATAACCCTTTGAACCGATGTACTGGATGGCCACATGAAACCAAAGTTCCCATTATTCTTTATTTGGTACTGCCATACTGTTTACCTATGCACTGAATGCAAGGCCTGCCCTGCCCCAATGTTACACGCACCCCAATAACCCTTTGAACCGACGTACTGGATGGACACCTGAAAGCATTGTTCCTAGTAATTTAGTACTCCCATACTGTTTGGCTTTGCAGTTAATTGTTGAGCCTGAAGAATCTGCATTGGGGAATGTCAGTGTTGAAGATGAAGACCCGGCAGTGGAGAATGTCAGTGTTGAGTCTGGAAAACCTGCAGTGGAGCATTTGAGTATTGAGGCTGAAGAAACTGCAGTAGAGAATTGCAGTGTTTAGGCTGAAGACCCAGCAGTGGAGCATTGCAGTGTTGAGGCTAAAGAACACTTGGCAGTGGAGCATTTCAGTGTTGAGGCTGAAGAAACTAAAGTGGAAAATTGCAGTGTTGAGGATGAAGACCCAAAAGTGGAGAATTGCATTGTTGAAGCAGCTGACCAATCCTTACAGTTCACATTATTTGGAACTGGGTCTCCTATACTGTTTGGCTATGCAGTGAATGCAAGGCCAGCCACAAATTTGTACACACCCCTATCCCCTTTGGATCAACGTGGAGGAGAGCCTCATAAAAAAATGTTACCATTAGAAAGGAGCTGGTCTTCTATATATGTAATGCCCATACACAAAATGTATGGGCTGACAAACATTTCCCCCTGGGGGGTACACATCAACATAATGTGTCAATATTTTTTTTTACTGGCATCATAAACACCCTTCAAAACAATAATGTGGCTGTTGCATCACGGAACACTTTCACCCTGGTGATCTTGTGGTGGTGGATGATGAGGATGAGAAGGAGGAGGATAACATGAAAGCCAAAATTAGGAAGCGTATACCCATGTGTGGATGTGAAGAGGTGCATGGGAATATACCTCCCAAAAAAAGACACTAGATTTGAGGTTATATTTCGCTGTTATCATGCGGTGGTGTAGGGAAGTCTGGCCCAATCCAGCCCTTGTTAATTTTTATAAGAGTCAGCCTGTCAGCATTTTCAGTTGACAGGCAGATGCGCTTATCAGTTATAATTCCACCAGCGGCACTGAAAACGCACTCTGACAAAACGCTAGCGGCAGCTCAGGCCAGGACCTCCAAGGCGTAGAGAGCCAGTTTATGCAACGTATCCAGCTTTGAGACCCAATAATTATAAGGCACAGAGGAATCACGGAGGATGTTGTTACAGTCAACAAGGTACTCAACTCAGCATCTTCCAAAACTTTGCACTCCTTGTGAGAGTACCCCGCACCTCAGGGCCACTGCGATGGGAGGGTCTGAGAAAATTCTCCCACAACTTTGCCAGGGTTGACCCGCCCCTCTGCTGGATTAGAGTTGTGGCTCTCTCGCCTGTACTCCTTGGTTGTCCAACGAACTGTGACCTCTGCCACCAGCATTTTCAGATGGGAATTTTTTTAATAATTCTGAATTTCGCAACAAGGGCTTTCTGGTATTGCACCATTTTAGTTCCCCCTGTCTGCCCCTGGAAGAAGAGATTAAAAGTTCTCCTTGTAGCGTGGGTCTAGAAGTGTAACCAACCAGTAATGACTGTCACCCAAAATTTTGAGAATATGACGGTCACTGGAAAGGCAGCGCAACATAAAGTCAGCCATGCGTGCCATACTGCTAACAGGCAAGACTTTTGTGTCCTTACCAATAGTATGACTGACCATGCTCTCCTCCTGCTCCCTGTCCTCAGGCCATCCACGGTGAACAGACGATATGACAGTTGTGCTTGCAGTACCATCTATAGCACATGAAAGTAGCTTCTGTTCCTCCTCCTCCTCTTCCTTATGTCAACCAATCTACGTTGGGATGACATGAGGCTGGGCTGTGTGTCATCATCATGTATGGTTCCTTGCTCCATCTCATCGTGCTCTGCCTGCAAGGCATCCTCTTTGATTGTGAGTAGAGAGCATTCCAGAACACAGAGAAGCAGGATGGTGACGCTAATTATGGCGTCATCGCCGCTCACCATCTTGATGGACTCCTCAAAGTTTTGTAAGATAATACATATGTCTGATATCCATGTCCACTTCTGAGGTCTTATGTGTGAAGTCTGAACTGAATACCGATGGCCTTGTTGATGCTGGTAGTCAACAACTGCCCTCTTCTGCTCCCAAATCCTTTCCAACATCTGCAGTCTAGAGTTCCAATGCTTGGGGACATCACACACCGGTCAATGAGCCGGAAGTTGCAAACGCTGCTGAAGCACGGCAGGGGCGGCGAAAGCTGTAGCTGACTTTCTAAAATGAGCACACAGGCGACGTACTTTTACAAGCAGAACTGGCAGCTCCGGGGCATGGTACGTGTGTGAGCTTGCCTCACTTCAAAACCTCCCCCAGGTTCCGGCCATTGTCACACAAGACCATGCCTGGCTGTAGGTTCAGCGGTGTCAGCCACAGAACTGCCTGCACTTTCAGAGCTGTCCACAACTTTTCAGCATTGTGCGGTTTGTCACCTATGCATATTAGCTTCAATACAGCCTGTTGCCGCTTGGCTGAGGCAATGCTGCAGTACTTCCAGCTTGTGACTGATGTGGTCATTTCGGAGATGGAGGCTGAAGAGGAGGAGGAAGTGCAGGAGCTGTAGACTGTGGGGGCAAACCTGATTGACGTAGAGCCCTCAATCCTCGGTGTTGGGAGGACGTGTTCCATCCCAAGGTCTGACTGGGTCCCGGCTTCCACAATGTTAACCCAGTGTGCCATCAGCAAGATGTACTGTCCCTGCCCAGAAGCACTTGTCCACGTGTCCGTGGTTAGGTGGACTTTCCCAGTAACAGTGTTGTCAGACACGTGCTTGTGTAATTCGGGGACGGCACACCGGGAGAAATAGTGGCTGCTGGGGACAGAGTACCTTGGGACGGCCGCCGCCATCAGATTTCGGAAAGATTTAGTCTCCACAAGCCTAAAAGGCAACAGTTCGAGCGCAAGCAGACCAGAAAAGTGTGAATTTAGTAGTATGGCCTTTGGGGCGTTGGCAGCGTATTTCCTCTTGCGTTCGAAGGACTTGGGTATGGACAACTGAATGCTGCGCTGGGACAAGGACATGGACGTGCTTGATGATGGTGCTAGTTAAGTGTGTGCAACGACAGGAGCAGGGCAGGAAGCATCTTCGCAAGCACCATGGACAGGGAATTGGCTTGCATGCACAACAGCGGAAGAAGCACTGGTGTCACGGCAGACACTGTTCCTGGACCCTGGCCCACAAAGTTAGGTGCTTTGCTGCCATGTGCCTGATTATGCTGGTGGTGGTCAGGTGGTAGTTTTGCTACCCTGCTGATGCGGGCCTGGCAGGTGGTGCAAATGGCCTGTTTGGGGTTATCATGCAGAGTCTTTAAAAAACAACCAGACTCAGGAAGACCTAACACTTGTACTGGCAGCTTCCGTCGTGTTGGTGTTGTGGGGAACAGTTGCTTGTCTTCTGCCTGCGGCCAACACAATGCTTCTTCCTGCCTGTTGGGGTGCTATGCCTCCCTCCCCCTGTGTGCTGCTGTCCTCGCTCTGCATGTCCTCCTGCCAGATTGGGTCAGTTAATGTATCATCCACTACCTCGACTTCCACTTCCGCGCCCTGGTCCTCCTCTTGACTTTCTGGCAATTGTCTCATCATCGTCCACCTCATGTGACACGTTCCCACCGTCGCCTTTGTGTGAACGTGGCTGCTCAAATATTTGGGCATCGCTACATGCGATCTTGTCTTGCCCCATTTCAACTGCATCGGGAGAGAGGTCCGAATTTCTAAATGGAAAAGTGAACAGCTCTTTGGAGAGTCCAAGTGTGGGATCGGTTGTTTCACGGCACTCGGCATTGTGGGAGGAAGGAGGATCAGGGTGAGGAATATGCGGTCCACACTCATGGCTACTCAAGACTTGACCGTGTGGAAGACAGGGTGGTGGTGGTGGTAGCAAACTGACTGGAAGCAGTATCCGCTATCTAACTAACAACCTTTTTACACTGCTCTGGGTTCAATAGTGGTGTGCTGCTGCGGTCCCCTAATTGTGACAGGAAGGTCGAGCGAGAACATGTGGGTGTTTGTTGTGGGCCAATTTCAGCTTGCCCACGTATTCGGACTCGCCCTCTGAATGCACCATCATCATCACGTTCACTTCCCCATCCCTTGGCATGCGCCTTGCGCATTTTAAATGCACTACAATATTTTGCACTTTTTTAAATGCCTGACTTTGGAGCGAACTTATATGTGATCCGTGTGCGGGAAAACCACAGTTTAAAATATCTGGCCTGTAGGTAACACCTTTTTTGTTAAGCAAACTGGTGTCAATAAATAGATTGAGACACAGCAAAAACAGTTCAATGGAGCACCAAAAATGCCCCAATTTTTACCCCACAGATAGGTGAGGCATGTGATGGAGATAAGACTTGAAATTATCTGGCCTGAATTTTTTTTTTTAAACAGCAAGAGAATGTGAATATCTAGGCTAAGACACAGCAAAAATAGTTCAATGGAGCCCAAAAAAAGCCCCAATTTTTTTCCCCACAGATAGGTGATGCGTGTGACGGAGATAAAAAACTTGAAATTATCAGGCCTGTAATTTTTTTCTTCTTACAGCAAAATTGTGTCAATAAGGCTACTTTCACACTTGCGTTATATCGCGCAGCGCATCGTGCGCTATCGGTCGCAAGCGCAATGTTCCCCTATCTTTAACATGGCGGGCACAGGGTCTAGCACTTGCACTCGTTCATCTGCATTTGTCGTGCGCTGCTCATTTTCCACGTGTGCGCCCAGACGCACTATACGCTACATGTTGCATTTTTTTTTCCGCCCAACCACTTTAAAAAAGCGCGTGTGCACATGTGCACAAAAAATAACATTACAGTCTATGGGGGCGCTGGCGTGCATATGGCTGTGCGCTCGTCAGCGCTTTAGCGCGCACGCGATTTTTGGGTAAATAATGTCTAGACACTTGTTTAAACCACCCCCTACACAAGCAACATTGTTTGTGAGGAGTGTAGATAAAAAGAAGGTGTCTGCAGTGCCAGACAGACCACTACTCTCAACTGCCTGGAGACACAGCCTGGAGATATAGCCTGGAGATACAGCCTGGATAAAACAGCCTGGAGATACATCCTGGAAGACACAGACTGGAAGGACTGCCTGGAAGACACAGGCAAGACAGTAGAAACTTTGGATCCAAAGTGCATCACCAAGAATGTGAGTATTCCTAAACCAAATGACTGCCTGTCCTTTCCAATGTAATATGTACTAATGCTTTGTATTTTTTTTATTGCAGAATGTCTTCTTCTGGATCACATTATTCACCATCCCGGCAAGAACTGACCCAAGCAGAGCGTGATGTGAGTATCTTCCTGCCTCTGGGTAAGTATAGCTGCTGCATCTACAAATGTGTAATAATAATTTTTTTTCTTTTTCAGACATCATCATCGGACACGGCGATTGAGGAGTCCGAACAGCGGGAGCAGTCGCAGCCAAGACAAGTCCCGGTGGTGAGACGGAATGTAAATATATAGTCTTTGAATGTCTCTTTTTATTTTTTGTCTCTCTTTATATCCAAGATATAGTAATGTTTTTTCTAGGTTCCACAATGGGACGAGGACCTCTATGTGGACAATGAGGCCCTGATCTGCCAGGACCATGAGCGTGTCCCGTTGTGGGACAGCCGTGATCCACAGTACAAGGACAATGTGGTGAGCCGGCGGCTATGGAACGAGGTGGCCGCAGCGTTGATGGATAGGTGGGACAGCGCCTCTCTAACCACCAAAAAGGCGTTTAGTAAGTATTTCCATGCTTTGTGATGCCGCAGTGACTCTTGTTACTGATGGCACTGTTGGGTTTACTACTAGATATATTCTAGCAGCAAACCCAACAGTGTCATCTGGAAAAACAGTGACTGTACTTTGTATTGTATTGCTTTTTTATGCTGCATTCACTCTTGTTCCAGATGGCACTGTTGGGTTTACTGCTAGATATATTCTAGCAGCAAACCCAACAGTGTCATCTGGTTTAACAGTTGTAATAATGTGAAATGTAGGGCGCACCAAATAATCAACAAATCAAATGGAGAGGTGCATATCGGTAGAGAAACAACAGCTATATGAAAGAAAAAAGAAAGAACTACCGTAGTAACGCACACTACTCAAATAATGTGAAGTAGAAAAATAGTCAATTTTATTGGTACACAAGGAGTAAAAATAAAACACAAGTAAAATCAGAGTGACTCTGGTCCAAAACGCCCGCCCATAACCATGATGAAGATATGTAAGTAATGTCTCAAAAATAACAGGAGCATGAGAAGTGGCTGGAAAAATATATGATCAATGATAACAGAATAAGAACAAACAATAATACATGATCATCAGCAAACAAAAAATAATCGTACGGTAATGTATAGAAATGACCCTAAGATGAGAGAACCTGTATGGATAATAGAAAAAATAATAATATGAAAATTTCTAAATCATGATGGATGAACCCAGGTCAGGGATTCCTGGGTTGACAATGTACTGTTTATTCTGGACTGTTATCTTGGATCATCATGGCTGGTTTTGGACCTCTTCGGCTGGATTTACCGTCAGGGAACCCTATGCTGCTAGATGGAAGGAATATTCTGTTGGCCATGTAACCATAGTGGACTTGGTGCTCTTATTTGATCTTCCTTTTTTGTGCCATTTGGATGCCATATCTATGCCAGGTCTAATACTTGATGGAGTGCCAATCTAATTTCTGCTTGGTTGGGATATTGGGTTTGTTCTATCTAGGGGATATATTAGATTTCATCTACAATATATTTGGCTATATGTGACTACCGATTTTAGGTCTTTTGATATAAGGGCAGAGCCTGCCATATACATTTTCTGAGAGTTCACCTGCATGGATTTTAGCTATCTTTACACAAATTTTTGACATTATTTTGGTATGTTCTTCTTTTAGGGATTATTGTTGGGTCGCATATTCTAATATTACAACTGTGCTTTTTTTCTGAGGATGTTATTCCTCTATCCATCTATTGGTATCCACTTATTTTGACTTCCCTTTCTTTTTGCGATTCGGAGTGGTCTTTGCCCGTTATCTATATACATTTATCTATTCTGCATTATTTTCATGTCTTATTATTTTTCTTTTTTCATTTTTTATTTTCTACTCATTATTTTTTTGTTATTTTCATTTTTTTGTTTTCTACTAATTATTCCTTTTACTTCCATACAGGCTCCACAGGATATTACATCGTTAGATTATCTGACTTTGTATTCCCTTGGTATGAATGGGGTTTGACTGTTTCCCATTATGGGGCTTCTGCTTCACCAGCATATCTCTGTCGTCTGGCCTGATGTTGTGCACGCGCAGTTCATTCTTTCTACTTCCACACTTGCGTGTCAGTGGACGCTATTTGCGTTCCACTGCGCGCATGCGTGGCATTTAGATATCTGCAGAGACGTCTGCACCTCCCCCCCTAGTTACTCGTCTCACGCCCAAGCCACTTCCTGCCAGACCTATCGTGCATGACGCACAGCTGACCTCCTCCATTTCATTTTCTTAAGGTATTTAAACCATGTCGGCGTTAGTCTTCACACTCTCCCTGAGGAAGCCGCACAGGCTGCGGCGTAACGCGTGGGACCTGGGTGTCCTCTGGTCCTGACTGCCCGTACTCTCTCTTATGCCCTTATCATGAGGTTTGTTTTTGGGGTTACTATCATGTGTTAGTGGCTTGGTTTGTGCTTCTCGTCATCATTGTTGGCTTGGAGCCGTTTCTTCATTTTTTAGGCGGGGGATTATATTTTTTCCCTGACCTGGGTTCATCCATCATG
Source organism: Oophaga sylvatica (assembly GCA_033576555.1). Classification (NCBI taxonomy): domain Eukaryota; kingdom Metazoa; phylum Chordata; class Amphibia; order Anura; family Dendrobatidae; genus Oophaga; species Oophaga sylvatica. The sequence goes on along the minus strand of JARQOD010000003.1, from coordinate 271,110,337 downwards.
ATTTAGAAATTTTCATATTATTATTTTTCCATTATCCATACAGGTTCTCTCATCTTAGGGTGATTTCTATACATTACCGTACGATTATTTTTTGTTTGCTGATGATCATGTATTATTGTTTGTTCTTATTCTGTTATCATTGATCATATATTTTTCCAGCCACTTCTCATGCTCCTGTTATTTTTGAGACATTACTTACATATCTTCATCATGGTTATGGGCGGGCGTTTTGGACCAGAGTCACTCTGATTTTACTTGTGTTTTATTTTTACTCCTTGTGTACCAATAAAATTGACTATTTTTCTACTTCACATTATTTGAGTAGTGTGCGTTACTACGGTAGTTCTTTCTTTTTTCTTTCATATATCTGGTTTAACAGTGACTGCCCTGTGTATTGTATTGCTTTGTTATGCTGCATTCACTCTTGTTCCAGATGGCACTGTTGGGTTTACTGCTAGATATATTCTAGCAGCAAACCCAACAGTGTCATCTGGTTCAACAGTGACTGCCCTGTGTATTGTATTGCTTTGTTATGCTGCATTCACTCTTGTTCCAGATGGCACTGTTGGGTTTACTGCTAGATATATTCTAGCAGCAAACCCAACAGTGTCATCTGATCCAACAGTGACTGCACTGTGCATTGTATTGCTTTGTTATGCTGCATTGACTGTTTGCCATGTTCACTCAGGTGTGTGTGATGAGACAGAATTTGCCCTGAATGCATTGTATAATTTTTTTTTTTCCAACAGTGAACAAAGTCCGCACAATGGCGCTCGATGAAGGACCGCTTCAACACTGATGTTCGTGCAGAGGAACAGGTTCGCAGTGGTTCAGCGGCAAGGACCAGAAGAAAATATCGTTACTATCACGAGTTGACGTTCCTGAGACCGGTCCTTGCCAGCATAGAGTAAGTTTTTGTTTTTTTTTTAATCAGTGCTTTTCTATTCCACAGCTGATGCTTCTTGTAAATGCATTATAGTAATGTTTTTCTTTTCTTTCCACAGCACCTGGAGCAGCACCATGCAACCTGTCCCTGAAGCGGTCCTTCATCGGATGACCTCGGACCCGTCCCAGTCATCCCATGTGAAAAGAGAGAACAGCATCAACTCCGGGTGAAAAAAGTAGACATTCTTTATTTGCCAGATGCAACGTTTCAGCCAATATAGGTCTTTATCAAGCATCCGACAGCCTGGAAGCAACTTGCAGGTCAGCAACACGGACAGCTGGCGACCAGGAAGCTGGTCAATCAGGTGTTCTCCTGTCCCAGGTCTCTGCCACTGGTTATGCGGGCACTTCCCGCCAGCGGCAGATGGCCTTGGACAGGAATGTCTTGCCCGAGTTCATGCACTTGAGCGAGGCCTTTCATGCCAGTATGAAGTCGATGTCCGACAGAGTGGAAAGCGGTTTTACCCACATGGAACACCGCTTCCACTCTGTCGACCAGAGGCTTGATCGGCTGGAGGCCGACGTCAACAGACCAGCGCACCATTTTTTCAGTAAAATTGAACGGGGCATGGGGGAACACCTTAGTCCTGAGCAACAGCTGAGTGTTTTGCAGGCCTGCAACACTGCTTACTTGCAGGCTATGCAGCAGATTCGGTACGTGCAGCAGTCAGTGATAGCATTTCCAACTGTGACACCACTGACTCGCCACACCTCACTACCGACTTCTGTTGCATACCACTGCACAGCCACCTGCATTCCGAGTCAAGCCGGACACCACTACACCACCGCAAGTCCGAGTACTGCTGGACACTCCACCGTCGCCACCACCATGGCAAGTGCTGCTCCTGTCTGGAGCTTGACCACCACAGACACCGGTACACGCTCTTGGACTACCGCCACCGCAGTACCTGCTTGGGCCACCGCCACCTATTATCCTGTAAGGACCACCGCCACATCTCCTTCTAAGAGTACCGCCACCACTACGCACCATTTTAGGAGCACAGCCACCACTTCTCCGTCTAGGAGCACTGCCACCACTCCGCACCATTTTAGGAGCACAGCCACTACTTCTCCGTCTAGGAGCACTGCCACCACTCCGCACCATGTTAAGAGCACAGCCACCACTTTTCCTCCTAGGACCACAGCCACCACTTCTCCTCCTCGGAGCACCGCCACCACTCTCCTCCTAATGTGTCTCAACCTGCCTCTACTTCCATCGCTGATCTTCCTTCCCCCACTACTTTCGTTGCCCCTTCCCTAGAACCCCTTCCTCGCTTTCCAGCCGTTCCTCGTCTCTCCACACTCCCAAAGTATCCCCTCCAAACATCCTTCACAATAAAAATGAATTATTTTTTTTGTTTTAAAATAAATGTGCAATTCTGCTTTTACTAAATACTGTTTTGATTAATGTGTCTATCGACGCCTACACACACTGCGCCATACACACACTGCGCCATACACTTTGCGTTTTTGCCTACACATAACTCCAGGAACGACACATGTTTGTGTCATTCCTGGAAATGTGTAGTCAAAAGCACAAATATATGACTTGTATTTTCCCCACCAGTCTGTTCAGTCTGCTAATATTGCACAGACTGAATAGAGGATAGTGTTGAGTGCAAGGCATATCTATTTTACCTTGCCAGGTATCATAAATAGTTAAATGAGTATGGTGTATTTGTGATACAAGGCCAGGGATTCTAGATATACCTTGTAATTAACAACATCCTCTATTCCGTGTGTGTTGAATAAACTGAGGAGATGATGGTGAAAATACACGTTATATGTACAATCCCCTGGCCTTGTATCATTACTATCACAGCTGGGCAGGTGAATACACATGAGTTTTAACCTGCAGCGTCGCTTCAGTCTGCATATATTTCAAGCATACTGTAGCAATGCTGCAGTTTATAATTCATATGTGTGTTCTCCTGACCATGTGTGATACATTCTGAAGTGAGGATGCGTTATTTTTGGCACTTCAGCATGACACCAGGCCTGGGTATGAACTTTATTATCTCTCCAGTCTGCGTTCAAAATCAAGTCACAGTGATGATACTACAAATAATATGGTCACATGGTCAGGTATAATAAAGAGTGACAGATGCTAGTGCATCCACAAATCACTACAGTCATGGCCAAAAGTTTTGAGAATGACACAAATATTATATTTTCACATGATCTGCTGCCCTCTGGTTTTTATGTGTGTTTGACAGATGTTTTTATCACAGACAGAAATATAATAATTGCAAACATATGAGTAACAAAAGCTTATATTGACAGTTAGAATGAGTTAATGCAGCAAGTCAATATTTGCAGTGTTGACCCTTCTTCTTCAGGACCTCTGCAATTCTCCCTGACATGCTCTCAATCAACTTCTGGACCAAATCCTGACTGATAGCAGTCCATTCTTGCACAATCAATGCTTTCATTTTGTTCAGAATTTTTAGGTTTTTGTTTGTCCACCCATCTCTTGATGATTGACCTCAAGTTCTCAATGGGATTAAGATCTGGGGAGTTTCCAGGCCATGGACCCAAAATCTCTATGTTTTGTTCCCTGAGCCATTTAGTTATCACCTTTGCTTTATGGCAAGGTGCTCCATCATGCTGGAAAAGGCATTGTTGATCCCAAACTGCTCTTGGAGGGTTGGGAGAAGTTGCTCTTGGAGGACATTCTGGTACCATTCTTTATTCATGGCTGTGCTTTTAGGCAAGACTGTGAGAGAGCCGATTCCCTTGGCTGAGAAGCAACCCCACACATGAATGGTTTAAGGATACTTAACAGTTGGCATGAGACAAGACTGGTGGTAGCGCTCACCTTGTCTTCTCCGAATGAGGCGTTTTCCTGATGTCCCAAACAATCGAAAAGGGGATTCATCAGAGAAAATAACTTTACCCCAGTCCTCAGCAGTCCACTGCCTGTACCTTTTGCAGAATATCAGTCTGTCCATGATGTTTTTTCTGGAGAGAAGTGGCTTCTTTGCTGCCCTCCTTGAGACCAGGCCTTGCTCCAAGAGTCTCCACCTCACAGTGCGTGCAGATGCACTCACACCTGCCTGCTGCCATTCCTGAGCAAGCTCTGCACTGCTGGTAGCCTGATCCCGCAGCTGAAACACTTTTAAGAGACGGTCCTGGCGCTTGCTGGTCTTTCTTGGGCGCCCTGAAGCCTTTTTGGTAACAATGGAACCTCTCTCCTTGAAGTTCTTGATGATGCGATAGATTGTTGACTGAAGTGCAATCTTTCTAGCTGCGATACTCTTCCCTGTTAGGCCATTTTTGTGCATTGCAATGATGACTGCACGTGTTTCTTTAGAGATAACCATGGTTAACAGAAGAGAAACAATGATGCCAAGCACCAGCCTCCTTTTAAAGTGTCCAGTGGTCTCATTCTTACTTAATCATGACAGATTGATCTCCAGCCATGTCCTCATCAACACCCACACCTGCGTTAATGGAGCAATCACTGAAAAGAGGTTAACTGGTCCTTTTAAGGCAGGGCTGCAATGATGTTGAAATGTGTTTTGGGGGATAAAGTTCATTTTCTAGCCAAATATTGACTTTGCAAGTAATTGCTGTTAAGCTGATTACTCTTTATAACATTCTGGAGTATATGCAAATTGCCATTAGAAAAAGTGAAGCAGTAGACTTTGTAAAAATTAATATTTGTGTCATTCTCAAAACTTTTGGCCATGACTGTATTTGTAACATCAGGTCAGGTGACACAAATATTAGTTGTTTTATCTCCACCGTTGCTGCAAATTGAACCCAAACTGGAGAGATGATAAAGGTCATAAAACTTGTGTGTGTATGTACAGTCACCTGGTCAGGATTACTAGTAAATTCATGATGCACAAAAAACATAGCATCATGAATTCACTGGTAAACCTGGCCAGTTGATTATTGTACTTGAGTGTAAAAACACAGACTGCACTCGGTACAGGTATCAAAACATGTATTTTATTAAAATACACACCATTTGTTTTTTCCATTCCACCCGTCCTACATCAGAGATGAAGTAGGCCGCAAATTGGTCCCTCATTTGGCAGACTTCAACTGATGACCTGAGAGGGTGCTGAGTGAATTCAGGCAATGGGTTGGGAGCTGCATCATCAAGTTCAAAGTTTGGGTGCTCTTTAGCCACCACAAAATTATGTAGAACCACACAGGCCTTCACGACTTTATCCACTGTTTCTAGTTTCAGATGAATGGCTGTGCTGAGAATTCGCCATCTGTAAACAAGTATACCGAAGGCACACTCTACTGTTCTTCTGGCCCTGGTCAGCCTGTTAATAAAAAATTTTTGGTGTGGTCCAAGTCCCTGCTGGAGTAGTGTTATGATTTGGTAGCTGAGGAGAGCAGGCAAAAAAGGCAATACACCAGAGAGGTTGGAATCTATTGGATTGCAGTACCCTGACTAACCACCACAACTAAAGGCAGCCGTGGAGCGTACCTACGTTGGTCCTAGACGCCTCGTCACAGCCTAAGAAGCTAACTTCACCTAAAGATAGAAAGAGGAAAACTATCTGCCCCGGAGCAGATCCCCAAAGAACATAGGAAGCCCCCAAACATGTAATGGCGGTTAGACAAGAGGAAATACAGACACAGACAGAAAATAGTATGAGCAAACGTTGGGGCCCAATCTTCCTAGACAGAAAAGGATAGGAAGGTCACTTACTGCAATCCAAAAAACCCTAAAAAAATACCAACACACTAATTGCAAAAACACCTGAGATCACACGACCTCTACCACCTAAATTAGTTCTCTGGTGTAACAAAACTAAGCCGCAGCCAAAGAAAAAACTGGAAAAGGCAAATGAACAAACAACTGGCTGAACCAAACTGAGAGGAGCACAAGCCCCGGAGGGGACCTGGCAGACCCCCACAGAAGTGCCGGACAAAATGCAAAAAGCAAGCACAAAAAACAAAAAGAAGAAAATGTCTTATCTGTTAGCAGAAGATGCAGGCACGAAGCAGCAAGCTTCAAAGTGAACCAGGAACAAAAGTTGAGACCAGAACAATTGATCACCGGCAACCCTGATGGGAGGGAACCTCCCTTATATAAGACCAGTCAGTAACACCTGATCGCCAATCTTCACAATCTTCATTGAATAGTTCAGTACTGTTTGTAACCACCAGAGGGAGCTTCTGCTCAGAATTCATTTCTAGCACATTCACAACAGAGTAGGGTTTGAGCAGGTGTTGGCACATCTGGAATGCCTCATCCCCAACCATAACAAATGGCTGTGGCAGACCTTCAGTGTTGGGGAGAGGCCGTGGCATGGGGAAATTGAAATGGTTGCCATACAACCTCCGGCCCATGTCCGAGTTCTTAAAAGCCTGTGAGTCATTCTTACGGCCAAATGCCCCAATGTCCACTGCAACAAACATACAGTCTGCATCCGCAATGGCCATGAGAACTGTAGAGAAGTACTTTTTGTAGTTGTAGTACTCCGAGCCTGTTCTTTTGGGTTTGATTATCCGGATGTGTTTCCCATCAACCGCTCCCAAACAGTTGGGGAAATTGCAGGTTGTCCAGAATTTTCAGCTATTTCAATCCACTTTTCGGTAGTGGGCAGGGGCATAAAATCTGGACAAAGAACATTCCACAATGCCGGCAGGTGTCCACAACAATTCCTGACAAGGTGGAGATTCCAATCCGGTACTGGAAGTGGAGTGAAGAGAGGCTCTCTCCAGTAGCCAGGAATCTGAGAAAGAACAAAAAATATATTATTGTATATGCTTTTTTAAAACATTAAAAGACCAAAAAAAAATGTAGTACATGGCATAAAAATAATTCTGCAGGTCTTTGTTTACTACATGGCAGAACAATAATTCTGCCAGCTATGGAATAGTTCACATGTTAGATTATTTTACTCGCTCAAACAAAAAAGGAAGTACTCTGTAGCGCTATAGCATGCAAATATAAAACATGAAAAATGAATTGCATTACTGCACTAGAAATATGACAAATTGAGAAAGCTTAGCGCATAAAATGGTCAATTTATGTGTACCTGGAAGCCACGTTAAGGTGTTTCTCGTTTTCCTGGACCTAAAACTAATGCCAATTCTCGCTTAGACCAAAGACTTAATCTGTATGGGAACCTATGAATCCTCTCTTTAGACTGAAATCTTTTCATCTTGGTTCATGTTTGGATGTGTCAGTCAGTTTTTTGAAATTTGTATTCATTAGCCTTCTGACTGAGCACTACGCCTCTTAGCCACAGGCGTTTTTAATCACAGCAGGGCCATTACCCCTCCACAGAGATAGATTTCAGTCTAAAGAGAGGATTCATAGGTTCCCATACAGATTAAGACTTTGGTCTAAGCGAGGATTGGCATTAGTTTTAGGTCTTGGAAAATGAGAAACGCCTGAGCGTGGCTTCCAGGTACACATAAATTGGCCATTTTATGCGCTAAGCTTTCTCAATTTTTCATATTTCTAGTGCAGTAATGCAATTCATTTTTCATGTTTCATATTTGCATGCTATGGTGCTACAGTGTGCTTCCTTTTTTGTTTGAGTGTGTATGAGTTGGTGACTTTAGGTTAAGCACCTGTTCAAACTTGGGTCATCTTTGGATGTGACAGTCAGTTTTTTGAGATTTTTTTACTCTGACCTAGTGGTTCGCACAAAAGTACTGAGACTTGTTCGATATTGATCCGAGTGTTGTATCAAACTCGTCAATGCAAGTCCATGGATCTGGGAAAAATCAAACAGCACTCTGATGCCCTGTGCTGTCCATTTTTCATGATCTGTTTGAAGTTTGAGAAACTCCGTCAGTTTGAGAAAAACCGGTGAAACTCGGAACAAACTTGCATTTTTTCCGTATGAAAACAATCACTGAGGTCTGTTGTGAATGTGCTAGAAATGAATTCTGAGCAGAAGCTCCCTCTGGTGGTTACAAACAGTACTGAACTATTCAATGAAGATTGTGATTGGCGATCAGGTGTTACTGACTGGTCTTATATAAGGGAGGTTCCCTCCCATCAGGGTTGCCGGTGATCAATTGTTCTGGTCTCAACTTTTGTTCCTGGTTCACTTTGAAGCTTGCTGTTTCGTGCCTGCATCTTCTGCTAAGAGATAAGACATTTTCTTCTTTTAGTTTTTTGTGCTTGCTTTTTGCATTTTGTCCGGCACTTCTGTGGGGGTCTGCCAGGTCCCCTCCGGGGGCTTGTGCTCCTCTCAGTTTAGTTCAGCCAGTTGTTTGTTCATTTGCCTTTTCCAGTTTTTTTCTGTGGCTGCGGCTTAGTTTTGTTACACCAGAGAACTAATTTAGGTGGTAGAGGTCGTGTGATCTCAGGTGTTTTTGCAATTAGTGTGTTGGTATTTTTTTAGGGTTTTTTGGATTGCAGTAAGTGACCTTCCTATCCTTTTCTGTCTAGGAAGATTGGGCCCCAACGTTTGCTCATACTATTTTCTGTCTGTATTTCCTCTTGTCTAACCGCCATTACATGTTTGGGGGCTTCCTATGTTCTTTGGGGATCTGCTCCGGGGCAGATAGTTTTCCTCTTTCTATCTTTAGGTGAAGTTAGCTTCTCAGGCTGTGACGAGGCGTCTAGGACCAACGTAGGTACGCTCCACGGCTGCCTTTAGTTGTGGTGGTTAGTCAGGGTACTGCAATCCAATAGATTCCAACCTCTCTGGTGTATTGCCTTTTTTGCCTGCTCTCCTCAGCTACCAAATCATAACAGAGGTCTGAGTGAGCCCTAAGGCTGTTTTTCAGTTAGTGTGGGATCTTACCTGCCCTTTAGATTTGTTGACTTTTAACTCAGAAATATTACAGTACGTCTTAAAAAAAAAGGTTAGGGTTCTATCAAACACCAGTATGTCTGGTCATGGCTTGAGGGCACAAATAAATTGGACAATTTGTGCACCAAAAACCTACTTTCTATAAGTATACTTTATATAGCAATAATTAATTTTTACATGTGATATATTCAGTATTTGCACTTTTTGATACAGTAAGTAATAATTTAAGATCACGAAATGTTACTATTGTCATTGTCTGTGAAAAGGGTTCTTTGGTAGGTTAGAAATGTGCTCTGATATGTTGTTATAATTCTAGAAATTGTAATAATGAAATAGAGAAGTTATCTTAATTTTCTTCTAAATTTCAATCTAAATTGTTGAAAATTATTTGATATATGTTTTAGTCATTATATATGCAGCTTCATGTTGGAACTTCTTAGATTATTGTAATATTAAAATAACATTTTTATTATGATTATTATATTTATTTTCATTATTATTTTGCAAATCATTAAATAAAGCCTTTTTTTTCCAGATAACAGCACCGAAAATTTTGTGGGAAATTCTCTTTTATCTCCAGATTATGAAGTAAAATATAATAGTTCCAAGGATTATCATGGAGAGCAATCCACAACACTTATTACCCATATGCCATTAGTTCTTCACCGTGATCTATCTTTGGATCCTGCTAATTACATGGAACATTCATGTGGCCAAGCACAGATTTTTAAACAAAGTACAGAAGATACAGGGGGGAAAATGTTTTCATGTTCTGAATGTGGAAAACACTTTAAAAAGAAATTTATTCTCTCTATGCATGAAAGAATTCATAGAGATGAGAGGCCATTTTCTTGTTCGAAATGTGGGAAAAGTTTTAAAAGAAAATCAAGTGTTATTGAACATCAGGTAACCCACACACTGGAGAGGCCATTCCTATGTCCAAAATGTGGGAAACAATTTAAAAAGAAATCTATTCTATCTATGCACGAAAGAATTCATCAAGATGAGAGGCCATTTTCATGTTTGGAGTGTGGTAAAACTTTTCGACAAAGGCCAGCTCTTTTTAAACATCAAAGAAGGCACCGAAAGGTAGAGCCATTTTCATGTTCAGAATGTGATAGAAGCTTTCAACAAAAATCAGATCTCATTGCACATCAAAGAACTCACACAGGGGAGAAGCCATTTTCATGCTCGGAGTGTGGGAAAAGTTTTCGACAGAGAGCATATCTTGTTACACATCAGCGAACCCACACAGGGGAGAAGCCATATTCATGTTTTGAATGTGGAAAATGTTTTATACAGAAATCAGTCCTTATCCTACATCAGAAATCCCACACAAGTGAGAAGCCATTTTCATGCTCTGAATGTGGGAAAGGTTTTATGCAGAGATCAGCCCTTGCTATGCATCAGAGAATTCACACAGGGGAGAAACCATTTTCTTGTTCAGAATGTGGAAAATGTTTTCGCCATAAATCAGATTTCATTGTACATGAAAGAAGGCACAGAAAGGAGGAGCCATTTTCATGTCCAGAATGTGAAAAAGGTTTTCAACAGAAATCAGATCTCATTGTACATCAGAGAACTCATACAGGGGAGAAGCCATATTCCTGTTCTGAATGTGGCAAATGCTTTACCCAGAAATCATCCCTTTTTGCACATCAGAGAAATCACACAGGGGAGAAGCCATTTTCATGTTCTGAATGTGGGAAATGTTTTATGCAAAAATCAGTGCTTGTTATGCATCAGAAAATTCACACAGGAGAAAAACCATTTTCATGTTCAGAGTGTGGGAAGAGTTTTCGTCAGAAATCCGATCTCTTTGTACATCAAAGAAGACACCGAAAGGAGGAGCCATTTTCATGTCGAGAATGTGATAGGGGTTTTCTACAGAAATCAGCTCTCATTGTACATCAAAGAACTCACACAGGGGAGAAACCATATTTATGTGTCGAATGTGGGAAATGTTTTACCCAGAGATCATCTCTTGTTAGACATAAGCTAATCCATACAGGGGAGAAACCATTTTCATGTTCAGAATGTGGAAAATGCTATAGCCATAAATCAGCAGTTGTTCAGCATAAGAAGCGAAGCCATTTTCAGACTGTAATAAATGTTTTACCTCAAGTGTAATGCCATAGAAAAATTAAAAAAAAAAAAGTAAAACCTTTTCTTTTGAACTTGCCATTTTATCCTTATATTATAGCCATACATATGCATAGGCATGAGGTAGAGGTTAGCAAGACAGATTTATATTCACAGCCATCAATAGGTAATATAGAAATGACTAAAGACTAAAATTCAAAAGACAGCAATCTGCCATTGTTCATTTGTAATATTATAGTTGATAATATTATTGTTCAAGCTGGTGGCGTAATCAATTTTATATACTTTTTCATTATATTTTCTGACAAAATGAATCATTTTTAATTGTGTTCTCTTTGTGAGCATTTTTTTTATTTTACTTAAACTTTTACATTTTTATTTGCCTCAATCGGGACTGCCATTACTCTACTATAATACATGCTATATAAAATACTGAAATACTTTTTTTTATTGTAGTATTGTGTGTTAGGGGGTTTATTTGTGGTATAAAAACATTCAATGTGTTACGGAGGCACAATGTACTACAATACAAAAGTATTGCACAGTTTGTATCATATTACAGTATTGGCATTGTCAAATTCTCTAATTGGATAAAAAAGTGTTTAAATAAAAATTAAATAAAAAAAAGCTTGAAAAAGATCCCAAATAAAAATGCTTCAATATGTCAAAAAGCATAATGAAAAAAAGTATATAAAATTGTGATGTTCAACAACTTGAACAATAAAATTATCATGTTATTTAACCATCATCTGAATTTACAAAAGCACAATGTCTGAATTGTTGTCTCTTGAAGTCTCATATAGTTTGTCACTCTATATGCCTGAGGATGGCGGTAGATCAGCTCCAAAATATGCTTCATGTTTTTATACTGCGTATGAACTATTTTTTTCACTCTTTCAATAATCTGGGCAGCGCTGTTTTTAGGCTTCTTATTTTGTGCACCAAGAACCCTGTACAAATGGATTTGTCTTCTTCGACACGCATACCAGTAGCTCTCTGTATCTTTTCCACACGTGTTTCAAAGTTTTTTGCCTGTTTTCTTGCACAATTTATTATGCACCTGCAGTTTCACACTATGGAGTGCTTCTCCTGTTATAGTCACAGTATTTTGTGCCTGTAACCGCAAAGATAGCAGAACTGGGGGCATTTATTAAGCTTCAATTGCAGATGTAAACTCTACCCTATGTCTAAATGCTTACATTCCATTTTCACTTTTGACTATGCAACTGACAGGGTAAAAAGCAAGGAACATAGTTTTCTCCAATCCAAGCTGCTGCAGTTGACATGTGGTGTGAATGAGCCTGCACCATCTCAACAATGTACATGGAGCACCCCAAAGGGCTGTGGGGACTCGGTATCGGGCCGGACGGTTCTTAAAGGGGATGTCACGGCAGCAGTGACCCGGTCCGTGGCCCTGGGCGTCCAATAAAAATGAAAATATAAAGTAAAAAGGGGAATAGTTTATAGGGAAATGAGTTTGTGACGCCACCTGTGGTATTCAGCAATAAAGGTGTTAGCCGACGCTGCTTCAGAGTCCGCTGGGGCTGATGGTGATGCAGCAGAGTTGTTACAGCTCTCCACAGGTAGAGCTAGACCCCAGTGCAGCTGTATGTGTAAGAGATGATGGTGGTTGTAGTGCAGGGCAGATGATGCAGTAAATAAATCTGAGGTCACAGCAGGTTTGTAGTTCCTTTACCTTTACTGGATGTATTGAAGTGCCAACTGGGGCACTGGTTACAGATGACAATGGAGGTCCGAGCAGCCTGAAGCAACTTAGGATCCACTAAGCCAGGTGGGTTGGAGGACTCCATTCTGCGCTGATCTCTCTGAGGTGCCTGGTACCTAAAGCTATGCTCAGTCCTCTGTTCCTTATTGTTCCTCAGTACTTGCCCGTATGGCAGGCAGCTTGAGCCTATTAAACGTGTCGCTCCGTTGTGGCGGCTCCGGGCTCTGGTCTGCTGCTGTGTCTTCAGGTGTATGATGGAGTCAGTAGACCTGCAGTCCCCTGCCCTCCGGGTTTAGTTGCTGGGACCGCAGTACCCAGGCAACCATGGACTCCGGTGTCTGGTTCTTTAGCGCTGAGTTCTGGGATGAGCTTGATTACAGCTCAACTACCCAGTTCCTCCTAGACTCCTCTCTTCCTATTCTCTCACTCAGACTGCAACTCTAGTCTGGGGACGAGCTCCTCTCTTCCTGTCCCTAGCACCGACTCTTACAGACTGACTAACCCCACCTCCAGGCCAGGATTAATAGGGAAGCTCCCCTGAAGCCGTTTTTAAAGCTCCCCCTTCTGGTCTGGAGTTAGGAAAAGTGTTGCATGTTGGTATTACCTGGCCAGGGAATCCCTCCTTGCTTTCAGGCATGACATCACCCCCTGCAGGGCCGGCGTCAGCACCCGGCATATCCGGGCAAGTGCCGCGGCCCTGAGCAGGCGGGGGGCCCACTCGCCGTCGGGCACCCCGGCGCCCATTAGCAGATGAGAGCGGTACCAGCGCCGCCACTGGCCCCCCCGCTTGCTCAGGGCCCCGGCAGCAGCCGGCGCAATATTTACCTCTCCCCGTACCTCCGCTACCGCAGCTCCGGGCTCCAGGGGGCACCTGCAGGGTGCCTGCGCTTCCTCTCACAGCAGCACCGCTGAATGATGTCATCATTCAGCGGCCGGCTGTGGCAGAGAGAGCGTGGAGGCCGGACAGGTGAGATGTGAGGTGTATGTGTCTGTGTGTATCAGTGTGTGTGTATGTGGTACGGTGCTTTGTGTGTGTATGTGAGCGAGTGCTGCGGTGCTGTCTGTGTGTGGTGCTGTATGTGTGATGGTGGTGGGGGGAGGCAGTGATGCTGGTGAGGAGGCAATGATGATGATGATGGGGAGGCGATGATGATGATGATGGGGAGGCGATGATGATGATGGGGAGGCAATGATGATGATGGGGAGGAAAATGACGATGATGATGGGCAGGCAATGATGATGATGGGGAGCCAATCATGATGATAATGGGCAGGCAATGATGATGATAATGGGGAGTCTTTCCACAGCGCCCTTTCCTGAGCCATAACAGTGCAGAACGCAGCACAGTGCAGAGGAGAGCTCCATATTTTGTATGGAGCATTATATGGGGACCAGTATTCTGTATGGAGCATTATATTGGGTCCAGTATTCTGTATGAAGCATTATATGGGGGATCGGGGGTGACATCCTGCATGGGGTATTATATGGGTGATGAGGTGGAGACTATGTGGTGTCCATAATATTGTATGGAGGACTGTACTGTCCAGTCTGTACTGTGCGCTGTGAGGATTTGGCGGTTTTTGAGCTATTGTACAATTTACAATAGATATCAGTCATGTAATTGGAAGAAGAGAAGTGTTTGGCATTGTACTATACCCTATTTCTCTGCAGTATCTGTGCATCATGAATCATGGTCTGTGTTAAAGGGGCCCACTGAGACTCTTTCGCCCGGGGGCCCATAAAAACCTGGAGCCGGCCCTGACCCCTGTGAGGGAGGCAATGCCACTGTGGCAACTGGACTTCTGGGGTGCCACATATATGTACAGCTGATTGTGCTGTCCTCAAATCATAACAAGAAATTAAATTAACAGCCATGTTACCTTATATTAAAACAATTTACTTTGATGTTTGGGCAAACTTTTTTGATGCTTCCCTTCTCTAATTTCAAGGTAAACACAGTGTTCCCCAGTTTGGGATTATATCTGTGATATTTTTTAAAATGTTTAGCTTTGGATTTTAATGTGATATTCTTTATATTTTTAATCAAGAAGTATCATTTCTCCTTGTGGAGATTGACATGCTAAGCATGCCGAGATGAGGAGACTTAAAGCCGCAATGCTCCTCTGGGAAATATGCAAATTGTCTTTTCAGAGAGGAAGAGGACTAGAACTCTAGTGCCACCTATTCGAAGTAGCAATCCTAAAAGTCAATGTCGACACTTTAACGAGCCTTGTCACATGACTTAGGATAAAAGCCAAACCAGAATCTCAATTTGCAGACACTGTGTTTCGGGGTACTGCCCCTCATTAGTGCAAAGTGTGAGATGATCTGGCTTGGCTGTGTGAGAGGCTTTTATCCTAAGTCATGTAACAAGGCTCGTTAACGGGTCAACATTGACTTTTAGGATTGCTACTTCCAATAGGTGTTAAATATTAATTATTTGTTATGGATTTATTCGTTATACACTCAATTCTGTACCGAGCACATTGACTTTCAGCTGACATTACACATGCTATTTCTGTATGGTAAAGTGTCATCTCCATATATAGAGACCACGTGATTTAAGGGACGTATATATAATGACTACACGAAGGGAGGGGCTCTCTCTTTCACTCTCTTCAGACACATGGGACATCTTACAAAACACTAAGGTGAATGGACAGCTGCTATGTAACCACGTGTTGCTTCCTTAGACGTGGCTGACAGAGACAGATGTCATTTACCATTCAGGGCATCAAGGAAAGAAGTGTACAAGCTTTGCTATGGACAAATGGACAATCTCTTCGTAACGATTTTACTCATTTTATGTTTTCCTGCAATGATGTTTTTTGGTGGAGAGTCCAATAAACCACTACATTTTTTTTATAAGAAACATTGTGACATTTTCTTTAGAGTATCGCATCTGGTAACAAGTCTTGGAAAAATATATGAAATTAAGCATTTTTAACATTTTGGAGAGCCAGCCAGTCACACTTGATTTTAAGAGTGTGAATTTCTGAAAACTTGCAAGGGGAGGAATAGAAGCAAAAGAACGTCAGATGTGCAAGTTGTCAGGAAATCCACTACGATATTTCAGGATCAGAAAAGAACCTATGAATGAGGACTAAGAGTTGCAGACGTACTGCAGGAATCAGACGTACTACAGGAATCAGACGTGCTGACGTGCTGATGACAAGAGGCCAGCGTTGTCCAAGAAAGGAGCTACAAGCTGAGATATTTCAAGGTAAGAAACAATGGATGTAATTACTTCTTTTCTAAGCAAAGTAGACTGAAATTTATGTATGTAGATCAGTCTAATTTAGAAGTTTTATGGCTCAGCTTATATGCAGAATGTGAAATGGAAAATCTAAAGCTAGAATCTAAGCTGGTGTCTTTAATAGAGAAAGAGAGAAATTGAAAAACATTTTACAGTTGGTTGACGTATTTCACAAGTTTGTGTCAGAGAAATCTAAAAATGACTGTGTAGAAATAGTGTCAGATGATACTAGTGATGTTCCCGAGATTGACTGTAATGAGGAAATTGAACAAGATGTGGGACATGTGTCTGTAATGGCTACTCAAGGTGACCTTGTCTCTGGTGATATAAAAAAAGATGGTGGAAACATGGGAGGAGACTTCAGAATTAAAGATGGTGGAAACATGGGAGGAGACTTCAGAACTGATGTAGAAGGACACATCGGAGGAGACTTCAGAACTGATGTAGATGACGTATGAGGGACGGATGTACAAAGGCCACCAAAAACAGAAGACAATTCAGAGGCCCAACTCCAAATTAAAGTTAGGAAAAATTTGTTAAAACTATGCAAAATTCCTGCATATGATAACAAAATCCATGTGTGCAGAAATTCTGAAATATTCGAAAGTTTTGTTGATAAGCCATGACGAGAGAAATCAATTATTTAAATTGTGGCTTCCTGCAACCTTTTCCAGACGCTTAACATTAAAATTGTCTTGTGATAACGACTTACATGGAGATCTAAATGATAAAGACAGACTGAAAATTCTGATTTTCTGTGCATTAAATGAAAATTGTCCAGATATTGATATTCTTCAAAAATTAAGGATTGGTCGGAAAGAATGTACTTTTACATTCATGTCCATATTTGAAAAGTTGTACAAAACTCTCATTACCAATGAAAAACACAATCAATGATAAAATATTTTGTGGACAAATTTGGATTCCTAAATTCTGTATCTCGTGTTATTGCGTCACAAAAAGATACTTTATTTGAATGTGCGCAATTCCTTGATTTTGCTAGAAAACATGAGAATCGTGAAAGGAAAATAAATCATGCTAATTTTGTAAAATCAGACAGAGTAAAATCTTTTCAAAAACCAGTGTCAAAATCTCCTAAACTGAGTCATCCCCGTAATCAAATCTATGACATATGAAGAAAATTACATATTTGTTATAAACCCTACCAAATGATCCAAGACTCCACAGAAAAAGCTTTACAGAAAGAGTTAAAAATTCAAAGTTCAGACCGCTCTGTAAAGAGACAAATGGGGGACATTGACAGACAGGAACAGGTGACTTCTCAGAGTGACATAACTGAGTCTTCAGTTTACAGCTCATTATCGGAGCTGCTCAAACAATCATTAACAAAAGGAATGATAAAAAGAGCTTTTCAGGACATTTTTGACAAAGAAATAAGATTTGGTTTAGGAATTGACTGAAAATGAAATTATATGTTGTGTAAAAGTATTATACAATATATTCAGTTATTTGTAATTATTTTATAAATATAATTCTGTAGTTCTACAGTTTTTGTATATATATATATATATATATATATATATTCATTCATACAGTATATATAGTATACTTGTATAAGTAGAGATTGTATAACTGTATTTTTATATGTATAGTGATAATTAAATAAACTACAGTAATAATATTTAGAATTACATTAAAGCCAATACATATATATGTATAAGACATTTCAATTGTTTTGTTTCTGTATGAATATGATATTTAACCCCTTAACGACCGCCGATACGCCTTTTAACGGCGGTCATTAAGGGTACTTAAACCACAGCGCCGTTAATTAACGGCGCTGTGGAAAAAGTGAATAGCGCCCCCAGAGGCGCATTTTCTCCGGGGTCTCGGCTACCAGGGGTAGCCGAGACCCCAGAGAACATGAATCGGGTCGGTTTTTACCGACACCGATGTTGCGATCGCCGTTATTAACCCTATGACGGCGACCGCAAAAAAAAAAAAAAGTTGTGCCATTTAATTTCTCTGTCCTCTGATGTCATCGGACATCAGAGGACAGAGAAAAAGGGTCCCCAGGACCCCCATGTGGCCCCCAATAAGATCCATGTGGCCCCCGGGCCCTCCGGTGTCCCCCGGTGCCGGCGCCGTTAAGACAATGGCGGGCGCATGCCCAGTGCGCCCGCCGCTATGTGCCGCTGTGCTGGTGGGGGGATGGGCAAATATTCTCTGGGGTCTCGGCTACCGGGGGTAGCCGAGACCCCAGAGAACATGATCCGGGTCGGTATTCACCGATCCCGGTGTTGCGATCGCGGCTATGCAAGCATAGCCGCGATCGCAAAAAAAAAAAAAAATATGATTTCTCTCCCCTCTGATGTGATCGCACATCAGAGGGGAGAAAATGAGGGTCCCCGGTCCCCGATCGCCCCCCCATATACTTACCGGTGTCCTCCGTCCTCCCGCAGGCCCCAGGATCCCGGCTTCTTCTCCCTGCAAAAAAAAAATGGCGGGCGCATGCGCAGTGCGCCCGCCGATCTGCTTTGGCGGCAGATTCAAATTTTTTTTCATTCATTCTCATAAAAGTACATTTTGATCACTGTGATAAACTATCACAGTGATCAAAATAAAAAAAACAGTACATAACCCCCCCATTTATCACCCCCTTAGTTAGGGACATATAATAAAAAGTAGAAATTATATTTATTTTCATTTTTCTGTTAGGGTTAGGGTTATAATTAGGGTTAGGGTTATAATTAGGGTTAAGGTTATAATTAGGGTTAGGGTTAGCATTAGGCTGGTTTCACACATCCGGTGTGCGCCTGACGGCGCCCCCGGCATTTAGCCGCAGCGCCGCATCAGAAAATCTGATGCGCCGCATGCGTTTTGTTTGCATTGACTTGCATTAGCGCCGGATGGCGCCGCATGTCAATGCGTTGCATGCGGTTTTGTCCGGATGCGGCGCAAATGTACATTGCGGCGGCCGGACAAAACGCCGCATGTAACGTTTTTTGTTTTTGCCGGATGGTTTCTGATGTCTCCGGGCATCAGAAACCATCCGGCAAAAAACCGCATGCGGCCGCCGGCGGCGCATCAGGTTTTCTGATGCGGCGCTGCGGCAAAATGCCGGGGGAGCCGACAGGCGCCCGCCGGAAGTGTGAAAGCAGCCTTAGGGTAAGGGTTATAATTAGCGTTAGGGTTAGGCTGGGTTCATACTGCGTTATGGCAGTCCGTTAGACGGACTGCGTTACACCGCGGTATAACGCGGTGTAACGCAGTCCATTAACGCTGCCATTCACCCCCATTTGAGGGCGCATCGCGACGCATGCCGTAAAGCGGCATGCGTTTGCGACGTGCCATCATTCAGTGACGGAGCCTCGGACGCGGGCTGCAGCGTTTGGGCTCCGTCACCGCTAGCGCAGATGAATCATCTGCTGATTCCTCTGCGCTAGCGGGTATAGCATAATGCGATCGCGTTATGCTATACCATTACCAGCCCGTCAACGCTATGTGTTGAACGGGCTGGTAAAACGCAAAATGAACCTAGCCTTAGGGTTAGGGTTATAATTAGGGTTAGAATTAGGGTTAGGGTTACAATTAGGGTTAGGGTTATAATTAAGGTTATAATTAAGGTTAGGGTTACAATTAGGGTTGGAATTAGGGTTGGGATTTAGGTTAGGATTAGGGTTGGGATTAGGGTTAGGGGTGTGTTGGGATTAGGGTTGGAGCTAGAATTGAGGGATTTCCACTATTTAGGCACATCAGGGGGTCTCCAAACACGATGTGGCGTTCAAAAAGTCAAATGGCGCTCCCTCCCTTCCGAGCCCTGCCGTGCGCCCAAACAGTGGTTTACCCCAACATATGGGGTATCAGCATACTCAGGACAAATTGCACACCAATTTTGGGGTTCTAATTTCTCCGATTACCCTTGGGAAAATAAAAAATAGCTGGCTAAAAAAATCATTTTTGAGAAAAAAAATGATTTTTCATTTTCACGGCTCTGCGTTTATAAATTTCTGTGAAGCACTAGGGGGTTCAAAG
The DNA here is from genome assembly GCA_033576555.1 of Oophaga sylvatica. Lineage (NCBI taxonomy): Eukaryota > Metazoa > Chordata > Amphibia > Anura > Dendrobatidae > Oophaga > Oophaga sylvatica. The sequence goes on along the minus strand of JARQOD010000003.1, from coordinate 271,090,563 downwards.
TGCTCACCACACATCTAGATAAGCTCCTTAAGGGGTCTAGTTTCCAAAATGGGGTCACTTGTGGGGGTTTTCCACTGTTTAGGCTCATCTGGGGCACTGCAAACGGAACATGACCCCCACCAACGTCTGCATTCCAAAACGTTATTACTTCCTTTCCAAGCCCTGCTGTGCGCCAAAACAGTTCCCCCCCCACATATTTGGTATCAGCGTACTCAGGACAAATTGGACAACAACTTTTGGGGTCCAATTTCCTTGTGAAAAATCAAAAATTTGGGACTAAAAAATCATTTTTGTGGAAAATTGATTTTTTTTTATCACACCCAGGCATTATAAACTTTTGTGAAACACTTGGAGGTTCAAAGTGCTCACCACAGGTCTAGATAAGTTCCTTATGGGGTCTAGTTTCCAAAATGGGGTCACTTGTGGGGGTTTTCCACTGTTTAGGCTCATCTGGGGCACTGCAAACGGAACATGACCCCCACCAACGTCTGCATTCCAAAACGTTATTACTTCCTTTCAAGCCCTGCTGTGCGCCAAAACAGTTTCCCCCCCCCACATATTTGGTATCAGCGTACTCAGGACAAATTGGACAACAACTTTTGGGGTCCAATTTCCTTGTGAAAAATCAAAAATTTGGGACTAAAAAATCATTTTTGTGGAAAATTGTTTTTTTTTTTTTTTCACACCCAGGCATTATAAACTTTTGTGAAACACTTGGGGGTTCAAAGTGCTCACAGCGGATCTAGATAAGTTCCATAGGTGGTCTAGTTTCCAAAATGGTGTTACTTGTGGGGGGTTTCCACTGTTTAGGCGCATCAGGGGCTCTCCAAACGCGACATGTGTCCAATCTCAATTCAGCCAATTTGGTTGAAAAAGTCAAACGGTGCTGCTTCCATTCCAAGCCCTGCCGTGCGCCCAAACAGTGGTCCCCCCCATATATGGGGTATCAGCATACTCAGGAAAAATTGTACAACAACTTTTATTGTCCAATTTCTCCTGTTACCCTTGTGAAAATAAAAAATTGGGGACTAAACGATCAGGTTTGTGGAAAAAATATGATTTTTTATTTTCACGCCCGGGCGTTATAAACTTCTGTGAAGCACTTGGGGCTTCAAAGTGCTCACCACAAATCTAGATAAGTTCCTTAGGGGGTCTAGTTTCCAAAATGGGGTCACTTGTGGGGGGTTTCCACTGTTTAGACACATCAGGGCCTCTACAAATGCGACATGGCGTCCAGCCAATTCCGCGTTGAAAAAGTCAAACGGAGCTCCTTCCCTTGCAACCTCTGCCGTGCGCCCAAAAAGTGGTTTACCCCAAGATATGGGGTATCGGCATGCTCAGGACAAATTGCACAAAAACTTTTGGGGTCTTGTTACCCTTGGGAAAATAAAAATTGGGGTGAAAAGATCATTTTTGTGGAAAAAATATGATTTTTTATTTTCACGGCTCTACGTTATAAACTTGTGTGAATCACTTGGAGGTTCAAAGTGCTCACCACACATCTAGATAAGTTCCTTAGGGGGTCTAGTTTCCAAAATGGGGTCACTTGTTGGGGGTTTCCACTGTTTAGGCACATCAGGGGCTCTCTAAACGCGACATGGCATCCAGCCAATTCTGCATTGAAAAAGTCAAACAGCGCTCCTTCCCTTGCGACCTCTGCCGTGCGCCCAAAAAGTGGTTTACCCCCACATATGGGGTATCAGCATGCTCAGGACAAATTGCACAAAAACTTTTGCGGTCTTATTACCCTTGGGAAATTAAAAATTGGGGTGAAAAGATCATTTTTGTGGAAAAAAAAAATTTTTTTTTCACGGCTCTAGGTTATAAACTTGTGTGAAGCACTTGGAGGTTCAAAGTTCTCACCACACATCTAGATAAGTTCCTTAAGGGGTCTTGTATCCAAAATGGTGTCACTTGTGGTGTGTTTCCACTGTTTAGGCACATCAGGGGCTATCTAAACGCGACATGGCATTCAGCCAATTCTGCGTTGAAAAAGTCAAACGGCGCTCCTTCCCTTGCGACCTCTGCCACGCACCCAAAAAGTGGTTTACCCCCACATATGGGGTATCGAAGTATTCAGAAGAAATTGCACAACAAATTTTGTGGTTCATTTTTTCTTTTAACACTTGTGAAAATAAAAAAACTTGGTTCCGAAGTAAAGCTTTTGCAAAAAAAGTTAAATGTCAATTTTTTCCTTCCACATTGCTTCAGCTCCTGTGAAGCACTTGAAGGGTTAATAAACTTCTTGAATGTGGTTTTGAGCACCTTGAGGGGTGCAGTTTTTAGAATGGTGTCACTTTTGGGTATTTTCTATCATATAGACCCCTCAAAGTGACTTCAAATGTGATGTGGTCCCTAAAAAAAAAATGGTGTTGTAAAAATGAGAAATCGCTGGTCAACTTTTAACCCTTATAACTTCGTAACAAAAAAAAATTTTGGTCCCAAAATTGTGCTGATGTAAAGTAGACATGTGGGAAATGTTATTTATTAAGAAATTTGTGTGACATATCTCTCTGATTTAAGGGCATAAAAATTTAAAGTTTGAAAATTGTTAAATTTTCAAAATTTTCGCCATATTTCCGTTTTTTTCATAAATAAACACAAGTCATATCAAATAAATTTTACCACTAACGTGAAGTACAATATGTCACGAAAAAACAGTCTCAGAATCAGCGGGATTCGTTAAAGCGTTCCAGAGTTATAACCTCATAAAGTGACAGTGGTCAGAATTGTAAAAATTGGCCCTGTCATTAAGCTGCAAAATGGCTCTGTCCTTAAGGGGTTAACCTTATCTCTTATTTATCCTTAGAATTTTCACTTCAAAGTAGGACTTAATCGGAAAAAATTCTCTTACATGGATTTATGCCTTTATTTACACAGGAAGTTGTAATAACTGCATGATTTTATATATTTAACACTTAAAAGGAAATAATATATAACTAACTGAATCTAAATTTAGTTTTTGTGTGTTGCTAACATTTTGAAGTTATTTATTTGCATGGCAATATGTTCTTACTGCATGACTGTCACACATGCGACATTTAAACTGTTCTAATAATAAGGCTACCATATACCCCTATTTCAAAGCTCTTGTAGCTTCAGTGAAAATAATTTTTTTTTAGGCCTTAGTTACAGGTAACAGTTGCAAACCCTTGTATGAAGTATAGATACAACTCATAACTAATTTTCTTATGAGTCCTATCTATAGGATGGTTTACACAGTTTGTTATGTGTATTTGGGGAATATTCAAAGAAATATTAAGATATTAAATTTAATAGTTTACAATGCGCATTGATAATTAGGATACAATAATTTGGATTAATATACATGTATTCCTACTTTTGTATGTGGAATCTGTGGTGTAAACTTATATGTGTCACAGTCTGAATGACAGATGACAGATGTGTGTATGAGCATCTGCTAAGAGAAAATGTATGTGTGATGTATGAAATAGGTTTCACAATTCATGGTATGCGAGAAAACAAAAAAACTTGTTTTTAAGAGAAATAATACAAATCAGTTCAATTATTAGAATATTAACCCTTAATGACCAAGCCATTTTGTAGGTTAAAGACCAGGCCAATTTTTACAATTCTGACCACTGTCTCTTTATGAGGTTATAACTCTGGAACGCTTCTACGGATCTTGGCGATTCTGAGATTGTTTTCTCGTGACATATTGTACTTCATGATAGTGGTAAAATTTCTTCAATATAACTTGCGTTTTTTTATGAAAAAAATGGAAATATGGCAAAAATTTTGAAAATTTTGCAATTTTCAAACTTTTAATTTTTATGCCATTAAATCAGAGAGATATATCACAAAAATTAGTTAATAAATAACATTTCCCACATGTCTACTTTACATCAGCACAATTTTGGAACCAAAATTTTTTTTTGTTACGAAGTTATAAGTGTTAAAAGTTGACCAGCAATTTCTCATTTTTCCAACAAAATTTACAAAACCATTTTTTTAGGGACCACCTCACATTTGAAGTGAATTTGAGGGGTCAATATGACAGAAAATACCCAAAAGTGACACCATTCTAAAAACTGGACCCCTCAACGTTTTCAAAGCCACATTCAAGAAGTTTATTAACCCTTTAGGTACTTCACAAGAATTGAAGCAATGTGGAAGGAAAAAATGAACATTTAACTTTATTTCCCAAAATTTTTCTTTCGACACAATTTTTTTAAATTTTGTCAAGGGTATCAGGAGAAAATGAACCACAATATTTGTTGCACAATTTCTCCAGAGTACACCGATATACCATGTGTGGGGGTAAACCACTATTTGGGCGCATGGCAGAGCTCGGAATGGAAGCAGCGCCATTTGACATTTTTGGCTGGAATTGAGATTGGACGCCATGTCGCATTTGGAGAGTCCCTGTGTGCCTAAACAGTGGAAACCCCCCACAAGTGACCCCATTTTGGAAACTGGACCCCTCAAGGAACTCATCTAAATGTGTTGTGAGAGCTTTTAACCCCAAGGGCTTCACAGAAGGTTATAACGTAGAGCCGTAAAATTAAAAAATCATATTTTTTCCACAAAAATGATCTTTTCATCCCAATTATTATTTTCCAAAGATAAAAGGACCCCAAAAGTTATTGGGCAATTAGTCCTGAGTACGCTGATACCCCATATGTGGGGGTAAACCACTATTTGGGCGCATGGCAGAGCTCGGAAGGGAAGCAGCGCCATTTGACTTTTTTGGCTGGAATTGAGATTGGACGCCATGTCGCATTTGGAGAGTCCCTGTGTGCCTAAACAGTGGAAACCCCCCAAAAGTGACCCCATTTTGGAAACTAGACCCCCCAAGGAACTTATCTAAATGTGTTGTGGAGAGCTTTTAACCCCAAGCGCTTCACAGAAGGTTATAACGTAGAGCAGTAAATTAAAAAATCATATTTTTTTTCCACAAAAATGATCTTTTCATCCCAATTTTTATTTTCCAAAGGATAAAAGGACCCCAAAATTTATTGTGCAATTAGTCCTGAGTACGCTGATACCCCATAGGTGGGGGTAAACCACTATTTGGGCGCATGGCAGAGCTCGGAAGGGAAGCAGCGCCATTTGACTTTTTTGGCTGGAATTGAGATTGGATGCCATGTCGTATTTGGAGAGTCCCTGTGTGCCTAAACAGTGGAAACCCCCCACAAGTGACCCCATTTTGGAAACTAGACCCCCCAAGGAACTTATCTAGATGTGTGGTGAGAGCTTTGAACCCCCAAGGGCTTCACAGAAGGTTATAACGTAGAGCAGTAAAATTAAAAAATCATATCTTTTCCACAAAAATGATCTTTCCACCCCCAATTGTTATTTTCCAAAGGGTAACAGGACCCAAAAGTTATTGTGCAATTTGTCCTGAGTACGCTGATACCCCATATGTGGGGGGAAACCACTATTTTGACGCATGGCAGAGCTCGAAAGGGAAGTAGCGCCTTTTTCAAATGCAGACTTTGATGGAATGGTCTGTGGGTGTCATGTCACGTTTGGATAGCCCCTGATGTGCCTAAACAGTAGAAACCCCCCAAAGTGACTCCATTTTGGAAACTAGACCCCCAAGGAACTTTTCTAGATGTGTGGTGAGCACTTTGAACCCCCAAGTGCTTCACAGAAGTTTATAACGTAGAGCCGTGAAAATAAAAAAATCATATTTTTTTCCACAAAAATAATCTTTTTGCCCCAAATTTTTTTTTTATAATGGTAACAGGAGAAATAGGACCCCAAAAGCTATTGTGCAATTTGTCCTGAGTACGCTGATATCCCATATGTGGGGGGGAACCACTATTTTGATGCATGGCAGAGCTCGAAAGGGAAGTAGCGCCTTTTTCAAATGCAGACTTTGATGGAATGGTCTGTGGGTGTCATGTCACGTTTGGATAGCCCCTGATGTGCCTAAACAGTAGAAACCCCCCACAAGTGACTCCATTTTGGAAACTAGACCCCCCAAGGAACTTTTCTAGATGTGTGGTGAGCACTTTGAACCCCCAAGTGCTTCACAGAAGTTTATAACGTAGAGCCGTGAAAATAAAAAATCATATTTTTTTCCACAAAAATAATCTTTTTGCCCCAAATTTTTATTTTTATAATGGTAACAGGAGAAATAGGACCCCAAAAGCTATTGTGCAATTTGTCCTGAGTACGCTGATATCCCATATGTCGGGGGGAACCACTATTTTGACGCATGGCAGAGATCGGAAGGGAAGGAGCACCGTTTTTAAATGCAGACTTTGATGGAATGGTCTGCGGGTGTCATGTCGCGCTTGGAGAGCCCCTGATGTGCCTAAACAGTAGAAACCCCCCACAAATTACCCCATTTTGCAAACTAGACCCCCCAAGGAACTTATCTAGATGTGTGGTCAGCACTTTGAACCCCCAAGGGCTTCACAGAAGTTTATAACGTAGAGCCGTGAAAATAAAAAAAATCATATTTTTTCCACAAAAATGACCTTTTTGCCCCAAATTTTTATTTTATAAGGGTAACAGGAGAAATAGGACCCCAAAAGCTATTGTGCATTTTGTCCTGAGTACGCTGATACCCCATATGCGGGGGGGAACCACTGTGATCGCCTTACTGCGATCTTTGGGAGGACAATGAACAAATCTACAAAAGGTGAAGAATTGGTTTTCTTTTTTACGCCGTTCCTCGTGCGATATTAGTGATTAGGCGACTTTATTCCTCGGATCGGTGCGATTACAGCGATACCAGATTTACACCCTTTTTTCATGTTTAGCTTCTGTCACACTCTAAAAGATGCTTTTTTTTGGAATAATTTTTTGTAAGAATTTTTTGCATCGCCGTATTTTGAGAGCTATAATTTTTCCATATTTCGGCCGACAGAGTTATCTGTGGGCTTATTTTTTGCGGGACGAGCTGACGTATTTATTGGTACCATATTCGGGCACATAATGTTTTTTGATCGCTTCCTATTCCGATTTTTGTGGAAGCAGAATGAACAAAAACCAGCAATTCAGGAATTGGTTTTTTTTTTTATTTTTTTTCCCCCGTTCCGCGTGTGGTAAAATTGATAAAGCAGCTTTATTCTTCGGGTCACTACGATTACAGCGATACCTCATTTATATATTTTTTTTATGTTTTGGCGTTTTTTACACAATAAAGAATTTTATAGAAAAAATAATTATTTTTGCATCAGTTTATTCCGCGAGCTATAACTTTTTTATTTTTTCGCTGATGATGCTGTATAGCGGCTTGTTTTTTGCGGGACAAGATGACGTTTTCAGCGGTACCATGATTATTTATATCTGACTTTTTGATCGCGTGTTATTGCACTTTTTCCAAGCGGTATAATAATACCGCTTGGAAAAAGTATAATTTACTACTTTTTTGTGTTTTTTTTTTTTACGGCTTTCACTGAAGGGTTAACTAGGGTTATGCTTTTATAGATGGGATTTTTACGGACATGGCGATACCTAACATGTGTATTTTTTTTGTTTTTTATTTTTTTATTACATAAAAATGTGTATTTTTAGGGGATTTTTTTTAAATTATTTTTTAGTATTTTTTTTACAATTTTTTTTAAAAAATGATTTTTTTCAACTTGTCCCTTTATGGGACTTTCACTTTTTTACTTTTGATTGCAGTTACAATGCATTGCAATGCTCTGGCATTGCAACTATAGTGGAAGCTGCTGTGACATGATCACAGCAGCTTCCCGTAGCTAGATGACCCGGAGGTTGTCATGACAACCCCCGGGTCATCAAGGCAGAGATCAGGCCCTGCAAATACATTGCGGTGGCGCTGATCTGAGGCAGAGGGAGCTCCCGACCCTCTGCCTCCCCCCCTGAGCTCTGCGATCGCGCTCGATCGCAGCAGTCAGGGGGTTAACAGCCAGGGGCGGTGGGGGCTCCGCTCCTGACTGTTAGTGCAGGAAGCCTGGCCACTGCAGCGCTGGCTCCTGCACTGATCGCGCTGGGGAAGCTGAAATTTCAGCTTCTCCTGCGCGATCGCTGCTGTGTTTGTTCAGTCAGATTGACTGACCAAGCACAGCGCTGTAGGTGCGGGGACCGACGGCAAAGGTCCCCGCACCGCTTGCCGTGCCTGTCAGCTGTCTGTGACAGCTGTCGGCACTGAACGACCACTGCGTGTTTACACGCAGTGGTAGATCAGAGGCATGACGTGCAGAGTCCGTCCTGGTGCCGGAACTGGCACCTTGCCATGACGGACTCTGCACGTCAGTGGACATTAAGGAGTTAAGATACATAATGAAATATTATCTACTCAACATATATTCCTTTAGTATTTTTTTTTTTTAGTTAATAGTAGATAAGTGTAATCACACATCAAAATGGTTTATCAAGCAAATCTACATTTAGATTATTTTTTTCTCCAAAGGATAATTTTATGATATTCAATGTTATTTTTATTTTTAATGGTTACATAGATGGTACACATCTTCAGACAAATATATGGTATAAAGCTAAAATAGAAGTTACATAAATAATTTATAAAACAATTATTTTTTTCATTTTGGTTTTGATAAATGAATTATTTCATAAAATAATATTTTTTTTGGTATTAAGGGGGAAATGTGTTTTGATCCTGAATACATCATCACATTTCATCAATACCTCTTCTTCACACATTTTAAAGAATATAAAAAGGTACAATGGTATAACTACTAGAGATAATAACATTAAGTGTTATAAAGAGTCTTTTCTTTACACTAAGAAAGGGATTACATGCAAAGTTGCATAATTTGAACATTTTGGTAACACAAGGTAATTAAGCTAGACATAAAAAGTTCATCTCATGAAGAAATTGGTTAAAATGATTATCATTTATTATTTTTTACTACATAAACATGAATTTCATATTACTATTCTGATAAAATTCTTGGATAACTGATTGCTATGGTACGCTGTGATATTATAGGTTAGGAAAATTACCAGATTTGGTTGAAAGGGAATGAAGACTTAACAAGATTTTGGGAAAAATTTGTTAAAAGACTTTTTTTATTTCTAAATTCAAGTAATTTTAAAAAGTTGCAAGAAGAAAAAGCCGAAGTCCCAGAAGGTAAAAAATGCTATGATTTTGAGAATAAAATGTGTCAATTACAATTCATTTCCACTGACACCACAATGCAGTATTCACCTGACAAAAAACTGCAGTATTCACCATGGACAGACGATCACGTATTCCCATGATAACAACTGCATATCCACCGCGGCAGCCACGATTGCAGATCTCCCCTGACAAACCACAATGGCAAGGATGTAATCCTATGATGCAATATGAACGTGTTATCAGCTTTTATCACGTTCCAGTGGTTTCCTATCACCTATGAAGCTTCAATGAAAGTGGTGAAAAATAAGTTGTCAGGAAGCTACAACCTGCATGGTCTGTGCTTGGACTAAGGATGGTTATGGGTGTATTTTAGCAAGGAAGAGTCATTTTAACCCTTGTTTGCTACAAAGAACCCCCAACCTTTCAAACCGTGAGAGTCATGGAGGACCAGAAATATCCAAGGCGAGCCAAATTTGGTCCAAGTCTTTAAGGTGCATTGTCAGATTTAAAGCTTCATTTCATCAAAGGACTTTGTTTTTTATAACTTTGAATTTAGGACTTTAAATGGAACATGACAAGGTCTTCAATATCAATGTTATTTCAAAGGAATTATCGTATAAAACTGTGTTTTAAAAGAACAAGAAGAATTGTCAAAATGAAGACCAATTACGTCAAATATTGGACTGGACGGGAGATGCTTCGATTTAGGTTTAGGAAAGTATAAGAACATATTTAATGAATATTGACCCCGGTTTACCATAACATGAATTCAATAATTATGTTATTGAGTGCAATAACAATAAATCGATTTATTATTAGGAAATTAAAATTTTTTTTGACAAAGAACAAGAAAAGAAGAAAGAAGATCTTTTTCCTAAGTGAACTTCTCTACTTTTAGGCTCCAAATAATGTCTGTCCACCCTCAAAAGGGGGGGGAATTGTTAAATATTAATTATTGGTATGGATTTATTCATTATACCTCAATTCTGCACCGAGCACATTGACTTTAGTGACATTAACATGCTATTTTTGTATGGTAAAGTGTCAACTCCATTAATAGGGGGCAGTGATTTAAGGCGTAAAATTGACTACACGAAGGGAGGGGCCTCGTTTCTCTTCTTTCACTCTCTTCAGAAATGGGACACTTCAAAACACTAAGGGAATGGACATGCTAGTAACCCGTTTGTTCCTTAGACATGTGAAGAGACAGAGTCAATTTACCATTCAGGACACCAAGGAAAGAAGTGTACAAGCTTTGTATGGCAATTTTCGAAACTTTTTACTCTTTTATGTTTTCCTGCAAAGAGTTTTTTGATGGCAGTCAAATAAACCATAATTTTTTTCTAAGAAAATTGGACATTTTTTTGAGTTCGCATTGGTAAAAAAGTCTTGGAAAAAATATAAATTAAGCATTTTAAAATAGGTGGCACTAGTTAATTTTTTTAAATCGCAGTAACAGAAGACAATCCGGCACCGCTGTGACACTGTGGTAGCTGGTTTGTGACAGTGATTTCCACCATGCCTTGAATAGGTCAAACCATGAGAAAAGCCATGCAAATAATGTCCAAAAAGAATAGGTTGCACTCAGGTTTAAATAAAAACTTCCTTTATTGGTACATTAATTAAAACATGCCCGCAGGAAGGTATTTAGATACACTTGAAAGCGGCCGTTTCGCACCTCCTGGCTTCAAAAGGGTCCTTGAGGCAGGAAGTGCCAAGCTTATACAATAACACCAAACACGCCTCACCCACCTGCGAAAATTAATCAAATAATGCAAAAACTAAATCAAAAATTTAAAAAACATATAGTAACAATTACAAATCTTATAAAACTCATGTGATTATATTGAATCTGAGGATCCTGTGCAATGTTGGGCAAGATCTAGCAAACGGCTAGCCCCAGGTTCACAGCGGTGCAGTTTGTCAACTGTTACTGGATTTACTTATACTTGTATCCAGGTTATGCTGCAGTGGCTAAAAGGCTGTGCTGAAGTTTGTGAATTTTTGCGGTTTTGTTTCCCAAAATGGAACCCGAAACAGGAACCCAAATGGTAGGAAGGGAAAACGTAAAATTATTTTTTAGAATGTGAACAGCAAGATTTACAAATCCTTAAGCACAAATCATTGGAATTTAAATCACTGGCAGAAAGAGAAGCAGACTTTTTTGGAAAACATTTCTTGAAATATTTCAACGCGGCACCTGAGAACCTATAAAGAAACCCACTTTCCAGGATAATAGTTTGTGCAAAGGGAGCAAATTTTTGAATTGCCGTGCAATTTACTCCAACAGTTAGAAATAACAAGCAGGATATTGAATACTAATATTGAATTGGATAAAGCCAAAGTGAACTTCACCCGGCTGACAGAAACCAATTGCCAATGGCCCTTTTAATAAGAAAATGGATAAGAGATGGTTCAAGAAGACATTAAACAAAAGAAAAGCGACAAATTCATAGGGAATAAAAGGTGATTTGATAGCAACTAGGTTTTTTTGTTTAAAAAAATAATTCCATTCCAACAATAATAAAAATAAAATCGCCGCGCTTAGAGGCCTAAAACATATTAACCCCCGATTTCTAGGTAATCCTATTGACATTTTTCAGGAACTAGTCATTGGGATAAGGCACTTTTTACCTAGTTACCACACAACGTGAGGGAACGTAAGGCAATGCAAAATCAAAAAGGGATGACAACATTGTGAGCCCACCGATAAAGGCGGGTATGTGTGTTTTGGGAAGGATTGCTTACCTACAGAACCAATTGGCAGCGTCGCACTTTCACTAGATTGAAACAGCCCCAAAAAAGTTTTAAAAGGGGCTGAACTTTTCTTAGAGGGGGGGTAGTTTTTGTGTTTTATTCACAAAGAAAGCGGGAAACTTGTACCAGGTCCGCCAACCGCTTGGACTTTACACTCAAGGTGCCAAGTCACTTCAGCACCCCCAGGCGACCCTAGTACGGAGTGGGTTTCCTTTACGGAGCCTATTCCAATACATGGACTGGTACTTTGTCTTTAAGAGACACCCCCCCTACATTAAGGACATAAATTTCCTGTGTTGCTAACGATTTTTGTATGGAGGAGGGTTTTGCACTAGCTTCTATTGGTTGAAAACTTTACACCAGATCCCACAAAGAAAGTGTAAAATTTGGGCCATATTATCTAAACGGACAAAAAGGGAGTGTTTTTTGTAAATTTTGTTTGGTGGGGGGTTTTGGTTTGTATTGGAAATAATGTTTTCAATTTTAAGCAATTGGTATTTACAAAATGCGATACTGGATGGGTCCCCGTAGATGTAATTTTGCCAATCTGTTCTGGCCCCTTTGAAGACAAATGTGTTGTGTTAGCACCCTTTCTTAAAAGTTCTTAGACTATATTTATATGTGGCGAACTTTGGTGTGGGAGGAACATAAGGACAGTTCCAGATTTTTGTCACCTATCTTAATGACACTAATAAAGAACTCCTTTACATCATTTTTGGGTGGCATCGCCGATTTTTTTCAATGTGGGCGTGGATGTGGTTTCTTGCCACCGAGGCTTTAAAGGGGAGCCGTCCTCCACCAACTTCCATTCTACTTTAACAGCGCTCACCCTTTCATTTTAAAAGATCCCCCCTTATAGCCAATTTTCTTCGTCTTAGGAGGTTGAATAATAATGTAAGCACTTCAAGGAACTGGCGCCGAAATGAAAGAAGGTTTATGCAATGAAATTACCCTGAGCCCTTTTAATTCAGCTTTGAATAAAGCCGTTTACTTCCAGGGGAAAACACCTGAGAAATCAGATAGGGACAAAAACCCAAAACCGTTTGTTTTCATTTTAAACATGGGCCTGTGGAAGAATACGAGAGCTCTGACAGAAATTGGCATATGCTTGAGAAGGACAAAGATTGACAGACATAATGCCAGAGGTCCCTTAGTGTCTGTGAAGAACCACTAATGAAGGAATATTGGTCCAAATGTCTCCGAACAGAAACTAACAAAAATTGGTACAGCGCATAACCGGGTAACTTAAATGTGGCATTGTTTTTTTGTACTTTACATCAATTCAAAATTTTAACAAATGGGGACATAACAGCAGGTCAATGATTTCTCACCTCCGAATAATTAAGTTTGTTTATTTTGCCCTGTAGCTTTTTCTATATGGAAAACCATCCGGCCTTTGTATGGTTTAGAAACACTTGACTTGGAAGGGCCGATCCTCACAAAATTACCCCCCCCCGGTCTCCCCTTTTCCCGTTAAGTAAAAGACACAGACAGCCATTTCTTTTGGGTTAAAACGCCAAGCACCTATTTATTGATATTTATTGGTAACAAAACTTGGTGAGGTCCTCGAAGTTATAAAGGTCTGGGGTCTTTTACATGGCCTTGCCGCTTCCCCCCGCCTTACTCCTACCGGGGTTTTTCTGACTCAGGAACCCATGAACCGAGGTAAGGGGTTCTTTTGACCTGTGATCCCGATGTTCCATCGCGGAAATACCCAATCTCATACTAATGTGAACCCGAGTTCCATCGCCGGGTATCACCCACAATTAGGGGTTGGAATGATTCCATCCCAGGTATCACCCAAATGTCCGTTAAGTGAACCCCGGGATTCCTGCCGGGTGTGCCCAAAATCACCGACCACCCGCCATCCAAGAAGGGGGTAAGATTTAAGGTCCCAATGCTACTTTTTTACCAATTCGAGGACCCCCACGCCACGCCGGAGACCTTGACCTCCTCAAGTCCGAGACTCCCCACTGGCAAGCTGTGGCCTTTTATGCCTCCTTGCAAACCCCAAGTCCACAAATCAGTTCCCACAGGTTCAAAGTGGCCATTGCTAAAAAAACTCCTCCTACTGTAAAAACCTGCATGAGTACCCCCACCCCCGGCCGCCCCAAATTTACATACTTCTTTATTGACCCTAAGGCGCATTATTAATTTTGTATGACCAAGCCCCTCCCCAAATGTTCTGGGTAATGTCGACCACATGCTTTCAAAATGGGCCGCACCCCAGCTGCCCCCAAAAACTCTTTGTGTTGCAAAACAGTTGTTCTCGGGGCGGGGCTCCAAGGTCATTACTCCCCACTGCAAAACCCAATTTTTCGGGAGCTCCATGGCGAAGCCGGTTTGAAATTCGTGAATTAACCCGCCCCCAAATTAACCCCAAAAACCCTAGCATTAATTAAGCCACGTTCATTTTGAAACCCTTGTCAGTCGGTCGCGCTTGTAGCCCTCCAGGAATTAAGAATGGCCTGGAAACCATCTTAGCAGAGGAACCTGCCCTGTAAAAAGCAAACAAAAAGTGAAACCTTTTATTTACCTGAAAGATTAGTCCCTCACCTGTAGTTGGACGAGGAGGTCAGTTGGACTCCCCAACCATACTCATTACAATTTCCGAATTAAACCCCCAACCGGCTTTGTTGCGCCCAATGTGAAGGATGACCTCATGGTGCGCTCCATGCCACTCCTTCAAATTTTCGAAAACCTTAATGAAGATGTTTGGTTAAAAGGATCGTCTCGGAAAAAAGGGTCCCCTCTTTTAATATTTAAAATTTCACAGGGGACAAAGGAATCCTTACCTTTCCTAATATTTCCTTTACCTTTTTTTTTTCTTGGTTTTTCTGACTTCCCGATCCAAAATTTAGTATTAAGAAGTTATGCTCCACACTTTATTGCCGTATTGGGCCAGCCACCATTTTGGCTTGGTTTTAGAAACCCATTGTACAATAGTGGGCACAGTAACCTCACCCTTTAAGACTATTAAAAAAAACCCCTTTTACCCCAAATGGGGTTTTAACAAAGTTCTTGTTTTCCGCATTGATGACATTCCTTTTAAAAGCTCTGTGGGCCCCCCAGGGGGTATCGTCCCTGTTTTTGTATTTATGTCCATTACCCCCTTGCCCCCCCCTGGCTAAGGGTGGGAACAGGCCCTTGCCTTTTGTGGTATGAGGAATTTTCCCCTTTGTTGCTCCCCTGCGAAAATCCCCGATTGGTATATTGGCTTCAGTTTATTGTAGTGATTTTTCCCCCCCACGTTACTTCTTTTAAGGGTCCATATAGGCAAACCCCTATGACTGTCCACCCCAAGAAAAGGGAATGTTGTGTTTGGTCCCTTTAGCCCCCAGAAATATGGCACTTGTGATTTGGCCCCCCTTTTGAAATGATAAAACCTTTTCACCCCGGCCCTTTTCCCCCTTTTTTTTCTATTTGTGTTTAATAGAGGATAAGTCCGGAAACTCCCCCCCACCCCCCCTACCCCACCTGGCAATAAATAAGCGAAGGGGGGATTGAACCCATTAGGTAGTAATGCAATGTAGCACCATGGGGGAAACAAAGCCGAGCAGAATATAAAAAAAAAATGATGCCAAAAATAAGGGGTAGGATCCCCCGTGTAAAGGGTTATAATGATCCAAGTATGTACCCCCATATTTTTGGGTTCCGGAGTAAAATATACAGTTTTCCCCCTGTAGCACTAAAAATTCCCGGGGACAATTCATAAGAGGGGGCCTATATATGAATCCCCACATATGGGGACACCTTCTTTCCAGGGACAACTATACATAAGGAAGGATAATACTGAATCCCCCCAACTGGGGTAAGCTATCATTGGGGTACAACTTAGTATAGAAGAAGTGCCATAATTCAAAAGTCCCCATATATGGGGTACTGCCCCCATTGGGGTGTACACTATCTAGAAAAGCCCCATTATACTGAAGTCCCCCCTATAGGGGGTACTGCATCATTCGGGGTAAAATTTCTATGACGCGTGCTATAACTGAAGTCCCCCCTTAAAAGTGGGGACTGCCTTCTTCCCCGGGGTAAACTATAAAAAAAAAGTCCGTAAGATTACTGGGGACGCTATCTTGGGGGTACAACTAACATATGGGGAAGGCGTTTGATTACTGGGGTACAGCTACTTTTCCGGGGTAAAATATACATATGGGGGAAGTGCCATGTATACTGAAACCCCATATAGGGGGATGTTAAAATTTGGGGGTAAATATAAATGAGGAAAGCCCCATATATATGAAGCCCCCGTCTACTGGGGACTGAAAATTCCGGGGGGTACACTATATATAAAAAAATGCCTATATATGAAGTACCCATTACGGGGGTATGCTTTTTTTGGGTTACAATATACAATAGGGAAAGTGCCATATGCTTTGGGGACCCCCTTAATTTTTTTATTATTTTTACACTTTATATAGCGATTTATTCCATGGCGTTTACATATAAAAAAGGGAAAAAATAGACAGGACAAAAAAGTGGCTAGCAAGGGGAAAAACACAAGTACGAAGGAGAGGGACCCCCCCCGCGGGGCTCACATCACAGGGAGGGTGAGGATAATGGGGAAAAGGGGGTGGGGGCTGGTTGTAGATGAGGATCTTTAGGCTGAGGCTTGTCGGAACAGGGGGTTTCGGTTCTTCTTAAAAGGGTTTTTTTGTGGGAAAAATCTGATTTTTTTGGGGAGGGAGTTCCAGAGTAGGGGGAAGCCGGAGAATTTGTATACGTTGTGGGGAAGAAAAGGGGGGAGCGGAAGGAGATTTGGGGGGACGAAGGTTGCGTGGGGGTAGGTGCGGAGACCAGTCCAGTGTTTTTGGAGGAGAAAGGTTGTGGGTTTTTGTTGTCTTTGGGTTTGGTTTTAACTAAACCTCGGGAATGGAAGCAGGAAGGGCTGGATAGGGGGGAGGGGGGGAAATCGGGGGACAGGTGGTTAGTCGGGCAGCAGAGTGTGGAGGACTGGGGTTTGGTGCCAGATGTAGAGGGGGGGCCCGAATAGGAGGTTGAGTAGTCGAGGGGGGAATGATAAGGGTGCATGGTTTTTGGGTTTTTTGGGGTTTAGGAATGAGGGGGGTGGGAAAAAATTTTTTTATTTTTTAGGGGGCAGGGGGTGGCGAGGGCTTGGTGTGTGGTTTGAAAGAGAGGGCAGAGGTCGAGGATCCCCCAAGGCCCCGAGCATGCGGGAGGGGAAAGCGACAGCATTGACATTGAGGGGAAAGGTTGGTGGAGGGGAAGAATGAGGTGGGGGAAAAGAATGAATTTTGTTTTGTCCGGGGTTGTTTAGAAAGCGAGCAGAAAAAAAGGGGTGAGATACAGACGAACGGGGGGATTTTGGCATGGGAGGTGGGTCAGGCCCCGATAGGTAGTTCGTGATCGGCTAGAGGGTTTTTCAACCTGGATTAGAGCGTCCGGGCCCCGGGTAATTTGGGAGGTAGGGGCCTAGGATGAGCCTTGGGGAAACCCCAAGAAGGGGGCGAGGGAGGGGGTTTTGGGTGTGAGGGGGAAAGAATTTTGGTCTGTTTTATGAGGGCCCCGGATGGGCCCCTCTGTGATGCCAAGAGTGAGGAATCTGTCAGGGGGAATGGCCCCGGTGTCGAAGGCAAAAGACGGCCCCGGAGAAGGGGACAGAGTAGTGTCGCTTGCTTTGGGGGTTAAAACGGGGTTTTTGTGATTTTTGTTGGGAGTTTCTTTTTATGATGCGGTGGAAGCGGATTAAAAAAGGTCAAAGGGGAACAGGGGAAAGGGGGGGGAGGACATTCGATTACATGATGTTCCATAGTTTTGAGGCGTTAAAAAAAAAGGATATCGGCAAGTTATTCTGGGGTACAGCATAGCCGGAAAAAGGTACCATTATGGGTTTTAATGTTAATACCCCGGGTACAGTAGGGCGGATCACCCCCGCTTCCCGGGAAGTGCCGGGGCCGGCCCCGGGGGGGGGCCCCCACCCCCATGGCCCCCCCCGGCGCCCACGGGAGGGGTTTTTGCCAGCGTCGCCACGGGCCCCCCCCGCTTGCCGGGGCCCCCGGAAAAACCGGGGGCCCCGGCAAAAAATCACCTTCCCTTGCCTCCGCAATCCAGGGCCCCCGGTCCCCAGCGGGGGCCCCCCGTTCTTGACAGCACCTGCTGAATGACGTAAAAATCAGGGGGTTTGGGAGAGACGGGCCCCGGACAGGTGTGTTGAGGGTCGTGTCTGTGTCTGTGTGTGTCGTGTATCAGTGTTTGCAGGGGGGGGTTTCAGCACCGGCCCCCGGGCAAGCCCCGGGGCCGAGCGGTGGGTGCAGGGGGGAATTAAAAATTTTTTAACAACAGGTTTGTGTTTGTGTGTAGGAAAATCAACCCTTTTTTAAAACCCCCTTTACACGTCCTTTTTTTCAAAATATTAAACCCCCAGGGGCCCCAAAGACCCACAACCCCTGCAAAAACCCTTTGGGCAACACGACCCAATGTCCCTACCCCCTAGGAGCACCACAGCCCAAACTGTGCAAACCCCCCAGGGCACACACAGCCCACAGTGTGAAACCCCCGGACACACAAGCCTCACAAGTGTGCATAACCCTGGAGCAACACAGCCCCCCAATGTGCAAAACCCCCTAGGGACACACAGACCCCAATGTGCAAACCCCGGAGCACACACAGCCCCGGTGTGATCCCCAGGAGACACGCCCCCCAGTGGCTAACCCCCAGGGCCACACGACCCCACGATTGAAAACCCCAGGGAATCACCACAATGGGCATAACCCCTAAAACACACCAGACCCACAGTGTGCTAACCTCCCAGGAGAAACCCAAAACCCCAGTGTGCAAAACCCCCCCGGGCACACACAGCCCCCCCAGCTGTGCAAAACCCCCGGGGCAACAAGCCCCCCGTTTGGGGATAACCCCCAGGAACATACACCCCCCCAGTAGCATAACCCCCTTTGGAGCAAAAAGACCC
>JARQOD010000003.1:271022758-271071747 GCA_033576555.1 Oophaga sylvatica | reverse complement strand
TATTTCATGTTCATATAATTTAATTGTTGGTTTTCTTTGTTTATCTATATTTATATTGTTCAGTATTATTGCTTGTTTTATGTTTTTCGCTATATCTAATTTTATTATTATGATTCCTTTTTATATTATTTTGCAGTTGATTTGATTTCTTTTTATTTATTCATAATTCATTAATCACACTGCCAGTACCCTGGTTCTATTCGTTGCTCTTTTCCTAATATATTCAAATATTCCTTTATGTCTGCAACATGTCCTGAGCTCTTACTATTCATTATAATGGTCTTGTGTCATGCGGTACACTTGGGGAATATAACCCCGGTTGCTTCATATTGTGTCCTGTTAGGCCTCTTTCACATTTCCGGCGGGCGCCTGGCGGCCCCCCCGGCATTTTGCCGCAGCGCCGCATGTGAAAACCTTTCACACTTCCGGCGGCCAAAATGCATTTTTTTGCTGGATGGTTTCTGATGCTTGGAGAGATAAGAAACCATCCGGCAAAAACAAAAAACGTTACATGCAGCGTTTTTTCCGGACGCCGCAATGTACATTTGCGCCGCATCCGGACAAAACCGCATGCAACGCATTGACATGCGGCGTCATCCGGCGCTAATGCATGTCAATGTGAAAAAAGCCGCATGCGGCGCATCAGATTTTCAGATGCGGCGCTGCGGCAAAATGCCGGGGGCGCCGC
This sequence comes from Oophaga sylvatica, assembly GCA_033576555.1. Lineage (NCBI taxonomy): Eukaryota > Metazoa > Chordata > Amphibia > Anura > Dendrobatidae > Oophaga > Oophaga sylvatica. Next base: position 271,071,059 of record JARQOD010000003.1, on the reverse strand, counting down.
CAGGCGCCCGCCGGAAATGTGAAAGAGGCCTTACTGCGATCCCCTGCTCCCGGGAGCTGCTCATGCGCCCCCACATTGTTTCTACAGTGATCACTGTGTAAGCATTATCTGACGCATGCACTGTGCTCATTATGAGCAGAGACGTCTGCCAGGCTTTCATTTAACCGTGTCATCTCCGGTCTCCTTCCTGGGACCATTGCACATCTGCTGGTGATTTTCCTTAATTTGGATCAGGTATTTATAGGAGCCTTTTTGACTCTACTTGCTACATTCCCCTGACGAAGCCGTCCTTGTAACGGCGACACGCGTTGGGTCCCCCCGCCGCTGGGTCATGCTTCCACCATGGCCGCATCATATGGACCTTTATTCAGCACTTGCCACTATTTGACTGCATTTAGGATCCTTCATCCAGGATTTGCTGCACGTGAGCCCCATTGTGTCTATTTTTTGGCTCTCTGCAGTCACTGCATTTGTGCACCCTGGGTATACAGGACCCTTGGTATCCCTGACATTTTATGCTCAATTATTTCTATGACAGCTTGTTTCTGCCTAATTCTCTTTGACCCACTGGGGTTTTAGAGCACTATTCTCAGGTCAGGGTTCACCTCTAGGTTTTTTAGGTGGGTCATTCTGCCCAGGCTCTTCACATCCATCTTGTAGGGCAATATCATGCTGCAATTTTAGGCTCTTGTTCACACAGGCTCAATTTTGGGCAATTTATATTGGTGTAATTTGTGCTTTTCACTAGTGTTATTTGTATATGCATATATATACATATACATTTTTTTGTGGAACATTGCCTTAAGGTACTGCCACACTAAACAATCCCGCTAGCGATCACTATAACGACGCATACTAATGCGATCGCTAGCGGGATTGTTTCTATATCGCTAAATGCGGCCACATTTAGCGATATAGTTAACGACGCTATCGCCGTTAGCGATCTTCTTAACGACTTTAGCGGTACAAAAGTACCGCTAAATCGCTAAGAAAAGGTGCCACACAGCGATTAGATACTTACCCAGCGGGAGCGCCAGCGATGAAATAGGGTCCGGAACGATTCCAGCGACGAGCGAGATCACAGCAGGAAGCTCGTCGCTGGCAGATGCCGCACTGAACAACATCGCTAACGGGATCGCTAAATAGTGACGTTTTTTAGCGATCCCGTTAGCGATATTGTTTAGTGTGGCATACCCTTTACTTTTGTATTGTAATTGGCCATTGTGATGGTAGCGGACACCATGCGGGGTTTACATTGTTTTTAAATGTTTTTATCTTGTAGTGTCAATAAAATTCCTATTTTCTATAATTATATTATTGTGGTGTGCATTATCTATAGTGGTCTTCTTTTCTCTCTTTTCTGGTATGACATAAGACCATCTTTTTGCACCCCTTGTGTATTATGATTTGTAATTTTGCTGTGCACCATCATCTCTAGTTAGTAATAAAACTTGTTTTTCTTATCTTTCAGGTCGGATCGAGGGCTTATCTACAGCATTACAGAATGCAGCAGCATCCCAATGCTATAGAAACTGTTAGCTCTGCACTGACAGAATAAGTTGCTGATGGTGCTCTGAGCATGATCAAGCAACTTTTCTAGCGCTGGTGACCCGGGCGTCGTCATGATGACATTGTCACCATGGCAACGATCGGGACCACGTGATGATGCCGCAAGGTCTCCAATCCAAGAGCAGAGGGGCTGTCTTCCCTCTACCTGCTCCCAGAATGCTGTGATTGAGTTCGGTCGCAGCATTTCGGTGGTTAAAGTTCCAGGAGCAGTGCAAGAATCAGCTGACACCCGGAGGCGATCCTGTGTGTGCGCATGATTGCCTGGACGTAATAAACCGTCCTGTGTCACTAAGTACCAGGGCGCGGGGACGTATTATTACTGTAAATGTCGGAAAGGCGGTTGAAGGAGAAGCACAAAATCAGCAAATAAAAAATGCATATATGTTTCTATTGTGTTTCTGCACCAAAAATGGATGTAATCCACATGACATTATCAATAAAGCTTTATAAAAGCTCAGCAGACAGGAAGTTTACAAAACAAAGTAGTTTTATTTAAAACACAATATACAAAAACTAGTATAGAAAGTAACACTGGCGCTACACCCCACAGAATAGTGCTAGATCCACAAAGGGAAAAAAAAAAAAAAAGATGCAAAAATAGGGGGGGGGGGGAGGGGGGAAGGAGATGCAAATTTGAGAGCTGCTAGTGGTTTGGGAGTGGAATTAACAAAATTCTGATGAACTCTGATGAAGAGGGATAGTAGTCCCTGGAAACGCGTCAGTTAATCCTAGCTCCTGCCGAGATTTGAACGAGAGTATGCGGCAGCCATCTTGCCGGAGGCCCCAGGCGGCCATTCCTCATGCCGGCACCGCGTCGCAGCTGCGGGGGGCTTTCCGGCTGGGACGAGATGCCGGCGGAGCCCCCCACGCAGCCCAGAGGCCCGCTTGCTGCCCAAACACCACCACCGCACCACACTTTGGATCAGGACCGCACACCGAAGGCACCGCGTCGCAGCTGCAGGGGGCTTTCCGGCTGGGACGAGATGCCGCGGAGCCCCCCACGCAGCCCAGAGGCCCGCTGCTGCCCGGACACCACCACCGCATTGCAGCCAAGCTGCATTGGGAGCGCCGCCGCCACTGAACTTTCCGGTATGTTGCGACCATAAGACGCACCCCCATTTTCCCCCAAAATTTTTGGAAAAAAAGTGCGTCTTATGGTCCAAAAAATACGGTACTTTTCTTGATTGTTTACTGACCCAATACTGAATGTGTGACTGTGGCCTCGGACAGTAATTCTGCTGATTGTGAGACAAGGGGATTACAGACAGGTCTGCTTGCCAATGGGACAGAATTTAGGGTCTGAATTATGTGGGTTCTCCAGCTAAAAAAACAACAAAATATTTTGATATAACCTCTTGAAGAATACTGATGAATATAGGGGTGTCCTCTGTCTGTGACCCTCATGGTCAGTGGTTACAGAGAACATGTCTTGCTCTCGCCTTCGGACGGCTGTTATGCCCTGCAGTAACCAACAAGCCCCAGATATGAATAAGCGCTCTATAATAAATCCATTCTGTGCTGGTGAACAGTATCACTGATATACTGATCGTCCTCTGGCAGCAAATTATGTTTTTTTTCCACCTAATTTGAGAGTAGCATTGTCTGTAGACAGGAACCCTGATTCCAGTGATGTGTTACTGGGCTGCTTGCTGTAGTTCTTATAAAATTACTGTTTTATCACCAGGAGATTATCACTACAGGACTAGTAAATCTGCTGTCATGCAGTCCTCTATATTCAAGAGCTCTGTATAACCCCGCCCCCACCATTGATTGGCTGCTTTCTACTTATGTGCACAAAAAAGCCGGCCAAATAGTGTTCTGGGCGGAGTTATACAGAGCTCAGCATTCAGAGAACTGCTAGATGTGCAACAGATAAAACAGGGCTTTTATCAAAACTGCAGCAAGCAGCCCAGTAAGTGGTACATCACTGGAATCAGGGTCTCTGCCCCTCTCAGATGGAGCAGCAAAAACCTAGTAATAGTTTTCCTCTAATGCTCCACAAGGACTAACCATCATCTGGAATATTTTGCATACTTTATGTTCCCCTGCCTCTTTTAAACTATGGCAACAATGATGTAACGTTTATCCCGTTACCTCAAATAACTGAATTTAAAATACATTTTATTTACAAATTAGAGGAAAAAACACGATGTCGCCTCTTTGAAATGTGTATTTTTTAAAATAATTACTGTTCCTTATCTAACACTGGAAATCAGCCTGAAGGTAAAGGGCTCCAGAAGTTGTAGAAGCCTCCACTGGAGCCTGATGGCCCTACAGCCCCTTATCTATAGCATGATGGCCCTACAGCCCCTTATCTATAGTATGATGGCCCTACAGCCCCTTATCTATAGTATGATGGCCCTACAGCCCCTTATCTACACTACCGTGGAAAAGTTTAGGGTCTCTTAGAAATTTCCTTATTTTTGAAAGAAAAGCACAGTTTTTTCCAATGAAGCTAACATTAAATAATTCAGAAATACACTCTATACATTGTTAATGTGGTAAATGACTATTCTAGCTGCAAACGTCTGGTTTGTAATGCAATATCTTCATAGGTGTATAGAGGCCCATTTCCAACAACCATCACTCCAGTGTTCTTATGGTACTTTGTGTTTGCTAACTGTGTAAGGGTGTGTTTCCACGGTCAGGATTCCTCAGTAAATGCTGCGTGTTTGACACTGTGCGCTGGCGGAGTGTTAAACACGCAGCGTCCAGATGTTACAGCATAGTGGAGGGGATTTCAAGAAATCCCGTCTCCGCTATGCGTAAAAACACGCAGACGGCAGACCTGCGTTAACGGACATGCGGCGTGTCTTTTCAGATCGAAAACTAGATCTGAACTGAAAAAGTAAGTTGATGTGTATGCAAAATGTAAATGCATATTAACACATGACCATTACACAGAGAAAACCAGGCACAAAAAACAAATGTCCTAAAGTAAATAAAAAATTTATTCAGTTCAGAGTGCATTCTGTGCATATAAGTGTGTGACCGCCCTGTTTCTGAGCTGGGAAATCCATCCTGTCTGGCCTATGCTTCAACTGGTGGGTTCAGTCCCTCTGCCTTGTTCACATTTACGTCACTTGACAAGTGGAAAGTTTTTTAATACTAGAGTAGGACTGTCCACAAAGGGTTGCCTTGACGTGGCGGGATGACTTGTACATTCTTTTGATCAAAATTATGTTTACTAAATACCCTTATAATTATTACTACCTTCATGCAATTTTTGCAAAAAAAAATTTTTTATTTATTTTAGGACATTTGTTTTTTGTGCCTGGTTTTCTGTGTGTTTTCAGATCGCAGCATGTCCTTTCCCCTTGCGGTGACGCTCCGTTGCCGCAAGGGAAATAACACAGGCCTGTGTAGTGCTGCGGTGATTCCGGATGTGTTCAATGAGCACATCCGGATTGACCACGCGTTCACTAGGGGGTGGGGCTTTGGGCGGAGCGGACTTTTTGCTCCGTCCAAAGGGCTGTTATTCCGGACCGTGGAACCACAGCCTTAGAAGGCTAATGGATGGTTAGAATACCCTCGAAAACCCTTGTGCAAGTATTTTAGCACAGCTGAAAACAGTTTGGCTGATTAAAGAAAATATAAACCTGATCTTCCTTTGAGCTAGTTGAGAATCTGAAGCATTACATTTGTTGGTTCCATTAAACTCTCAAAAATGGCCAGAAAAAAAGAACTTTCATGTGAAACTCGACAGTCTATTCTTGTTCTTAGAAATGAAGGCTATTCCGTGCAAGAAATTGCCAAGAAAATGAAATTTCCTACAACGGTGTGTACTACTCCCTTCAGAGGAGAGCACAAACAGGCTCTAACCAGAGTAGAAAGAGAAGTAGGAGGCCCTGCTGCACAACTGAGCAACAAGACAAGTACATTAGAGTCTGTAGATTGAGAAATTGACACCTCACAGGTCCTCAACTGGCAGCTTCATTAAATAGTACACGCAAAATGCCAGTGTTAACGTCTACAGTGAAGAGGCGACTTTGGGATGCTGGCATTCAGGCAGAGTGGCAAAGAAAAAGCCATATCTGAGACTGGCTAATAAAAGTCAAAGATTAATATGGGCAAAAGAACACAGACACTGGACAGAGGAAGATTGAAAAAAGTGTTATGGACAGACGAATCCAAGTTTGAGGTGTTTGGATCACACAGAAGAACATTTGTGAGACGCAGAACAACTGAAAAGATGCTGGAATAGTGCCTGACGCCACCTGTCAAGCATGGTGGAGGTAATGTGATGGTCTGGGGTTGCTTTGGTGCTGGGAAAGTGGGAGATTTGTACAAGGTAAAAGGGATTTTGAATAGTAAGGCTATCATTCCATTTTGCAACGCCATGCCATTCCTGTGGACGGCGCTTGATTGGAGCCATTTTCATCCTACAACAGGACATGACCCAAAGCACACCTCCAAATTATGCAAGAACTATTTAGGAAGAAGCAGGCGGCTGGTATTCTATCTGTTATGGAGTGGCCAGCGCAGTCATCAGATCTCAACCCCATTGAACTGTTGTGGGAGCAGCTTGACCGTATGGTATGCAAAAAGTGCCCATCAAGCCAAACCACACTTGTGGGAGGGGCTTCTGGAAACATGGGGTGAAATCTCTCCAGATTACCTCAGCAAATTAACTGCTAGAATGCCAAAGGTCTGCAATGCTGTAATTGCTGCAAAGGGAGCATTCTTTGACGAAAGCAAAGTTTGAAAGAGAAAATTATTATTTCAAATAAAATTCTTTTTTTCTAACCTTGTCAGTGTCTGGACTAGATTTTAAACTCATTTGGCAACTCATTTGATTAATAAAAGTATGAGTTTTTCATGGAAAACACAAAATTGGGTGACCCCAAATTTTGGAAAAGTAGTGTTATGTTTTGGTAGCTGAGGAGAGCAGGCAAAAACGGCAATACACCAGAGAGGTTGGAATCTACTGGATTGCAGTACCCTGACTAACCACAACTAAAGGCAGCCGTGGAGCGTTCCTAAGTTGTCCTAGACGCCTCGTCACAGCCTGAGGGTTAACTACAGTCATGGCCAAAAGTTTTGAGAATGACACAAATATTATATTTTCACATGATCTGCTGCCATCTGGTTTTTATGTGTGTTTGACAGATGTTTTTATCACAGACAAGAAATATATAATTGCAAACATATGAGTAACAAAAGCTTAATTGACAGTTGGAATGAGTTAATGCAGCAAGTCAATATTTGCAGTGTTGACCCTTCTTCTTCAGGACCTCTGCAATTCTCCCTGGCATGCTCTCAATCAACTTCTGGACCAAATCCTGACTGATAGCAGTCAATTCTTGCACAATCAATGCTTTCATTTTGTCAGAATTTTTAGGTTTTTGTTTGTCCACCTGTCTCTTGATGATTGACCACAAGTTCTCAATGGATTAAGATCTGGGGAGTTTCCAGGCCATGGACCCAAAATCTCTAGTTTTGTTCCCTGAGCCATTTAGTTTATCACCTTTGCTTTATGGCAAGGTGCTCCATCATGCTGGAAAAGGCATGTTGAATGCCAAACTGCTCTTGGAGGGTTGGGAGAAGTTGCTCTTGGAGGACATTCTGGTACCATTCTTTATTCATGGTTTGTGTTTTTAGGCAAGACTTTGAGAGAGCCGATTCCCTTGGCTGAGAAGCAACCCCACACATGAATGGTTTCAGGATGCTTAACAGTTGGCATGAGACAAGACTGGTGGTAGCGCTCACCTTGTCTTCTCCGAATGAGGCGTTTTCCTGATGTCCCAAACGGATTCATCAGAGAAAATAACTTTACCCCAGTCCTCAGCAGTCCACTGCCTGTACCTTTTGCAGAATATCAGTCTGTCCATGATGTTTTTTCTGGAGAGAAGTGGCTTCTTTGCTGCCCTCCTTGAGACCAGGACTTGCTCCAAGAGTCTCCGCCTCACAGTGCGTGCAGATGCACTCACACCTGCCTGCTGCCATTCCTGAGCAAGCTCTGCACTGCTGGTAGCCCGATCCCGCAGCTGAAACACTTTTAAGAGATGGTCCTGGCGCTTGCTGGTCTTTCTTGGGCACCCTGGAGCCTTTTTGGCAACAATGGAACCTCTCTCCTTGAAGTTCTTGATGATGCGATAGATTGTTGACTGAGGTGCAATCTTTCTAGCTGCGATACTCTTCCCTGTTAGGCCATTTTTGTGCATTGCAATGATGACTGCACGTGTTTCTTTAGAGATAACCATGGTTAACAGAAGATAAACAATGATGCCAAGCACCAGCCTCCTTTTAAAGTGCCCAGTGATGTCATTCTTACTTAATCATGACAGATTGATCTCCAGCCATGTCCTCATCAACACCCACACCTGTGTTAATGGAGCAATCACTGAAAAGAGGTTAGCTGGTCCTTTTAAGGCAGGGCTGCAATGATGTTGAAATGTGTTTTGGGGGATATATTTCATTTTCTAGCCAAATATTGACTTTGCAAGTAATTGCTGTTATGCTGATCACTCTTTATAACATTCTGGAGTATATGCAAATTGCCATTAGAAAAAGTGAAGCAGTAGACTTTGTAAAAATTAATATTTGTGTCATTCTCAAAACTTTTGGCCATGACTGTACACCTAAAGATAGAAAGAGGAAAGCTATCTGCCCCGGAGCAGATCCCCAAAGAACATAGGAAGCCCCGAAACATGTAATGGCGGTTAGACAAGAGGAAATACAGACAAAAAATAGTATGAGCAAACGCTGGGGCCCAATCTGACTTAGACAGAAAAGGATAGGAAGGATACTTACTGCAATCCAAAAAAACCCCCAAAAAAATACCAACTCTACTAATTGCAAAAACACCTGAGATCACACGACCTCTACCACCTAAATTAGTTCTCTGGTGTAACAAAACTAAGCCGCAGCCACAGAAAAAACTGGAAAAGGCAAATGAACAAACAACAATGGCTCCAGAGGAACCGAGAGGAGACCAAGCCCCCCGGGAGGGGAACCTGGCCAACCTCACAGAAATGCAGAGAAATATACAAATGGCAAGCACAAAAACAAAAAACAGAAAATATCTTATCTGAGAGCAGGAGAAGAGGCAAGACTCAGCAAGCTTCCAAGTGAACCAGGAAACAACGTTGAGACAAGAACAATTGATCACCGGCAACCATGATGGGGGGAAACCTCCCTTATATCCAGCCAGTCTGTGATCCCTGATTGCCAATCCTCATTGAATGGTTCAGTACTGTTTGCAACCACCAGAGAGAGCGTCTGCTCAGAATTCATTTCTAAAACATTCATAACAGGTAGTGTATAATATGAGGATACTCTGGTGGGCCCAGGCACTGACATCTGCTGGCATACTGGCCAGCAGATGCCTACGGCCCCCACTGCTCCAGGGCCCCTGAGTCAAGGGGGCCCACCCTGTGTCAGCGTAACTGGCTGGAGACAGGATCCTGTCCCCGCTGCTAAAGCGAAATGAATATTCACGCTTCCCCACGCCCCTATGGTGTGGAGAGGCATGCATACCATTTCTCTTTAATCCTGATATGCATGGTCCCCTCACCCACCAATCCTGATGTGCATGGTCCCCTCATCCCCAATCCTGATGTGCATGGCCCCCTCACCCCCCCAATCCTGGTATGCATGGTCCACTCACCCCCCCAACCCTGATGTGCATGGTCCCCTCACTCCCCAATCCTGATGTGCATGGTCCCTTCACCCCCCAATCCTGATGTGCATGGTCCCCTCACCCCCCAATCCTGATGTGCATGGTCCCCTCACCCCCCAACCCTGATGTGCATGGTCCCCTCAACCCCCAACCCTGATGTGCATGGTCCCCTCACCCCCCCAATCCTGATGTGCATGGTCCCCTCACCCCCCCCAACCCTGATGTGCATGGTCCCCTCACCCCCAATCCTGATGTGCATGGTCCCCTCACCCCCCAATCCTGATGTGCATGGTCCCCTCACCCCCAATCCTGATGTGCATGGTCCTCTCACCCCCCGACCCTGATGTGCATGGTCCCCTCACCCCCCAACCCTAATGTGCATGGTCCGCTCACCCCCCAATCCTGATGTGCATGGTCCCCTCACCCCCCAATCCTGATGTGCATGGTCCCCTCACCCCCCAACCTGATCAGTCCCTACCCCCCCAATCCTGATGTGCATGGTCCCCTCACACCCCCCAATCCTGATGTGCATGGTCCCCTCACCCCCAATCCTGATGTGCATGGTCCTCTCACCCCCCAACCCTGATGTGCATGGTCCCCTCACCCCCCAATCCTGATGTGCATGGTCCCCTCACCCCCCAATCCTGATGTGCATGGTCCCTTCACCCCCAATCCTGATGTGCATGGTCCCCTCACCCCCCAATCCTGATGTGCATGGTCCCCTCACCCCCCAATCCTGATGTGCATGGTCCCCTCAACCCCCAACCCTGATGTGCATGGTCCCCTCACCCCCCCAATCCTGATGTGCATGGTCCCCTCACCCCCCCCAATCCTGATGTGCATGGTCCCCTCACCCCCCAATCCTGATGTGCATGGTCCCCTCACCCCCCAATCCTGATGTGCATGGTCCCCTCACCCCCCAATCCTGATGTGCATGGTCCCTCACACCCCCCAATCCTGATGTGCATGGTCCCCTCACCCCCCAACCCTGATGTGCATGGTCCGCTCACCCCCCAATCCTGATGTGCATGGTCCCCTCACCCCCCCCTATGCTGATGTGCATGGTCCCCTCACCCCCCCATTCCTGATGTGCATGGTCCCCTCACCCCCCAATCCTGATGTGCATGGTCCCCTCACCCCCCCAATCCTGATGTGCATGGTCCCCTCACCCCCCAATCCTGATGTGCATGGTCCCCTCACCCCCCAATCCTGATGTGCATGGTCCCCTGACCCCCCCAATCCTGATGTGCATGGTCCCCTCACCCCCCAACCCTGATGTGCATGGTCCGCTCACCCCCCAATCCTGATGTGCATGGTCCCCTCACCCCCCCCTATGCTGATGTGCATGGTCCCCTCACCCCCCCATTCCTGATGTGCATGGTCCCCTCACCCCCCAATCCTGATGTGCATGGTCCCCTCACCCCCCCAATCCTGATGTGCATGGTCCCCTCACCCCCCAACCCTGATGTGCATGGTCCGCTCACCCCCCAATCCTGATGTGCATGGTCCCCTCACCCCCCTATGCTGATGTGCATGGTCCCCTCACCCCCCAATCCTGATGTGCATGGTCCCCTCACCCCCCCAATCCTGATGTGCATGGTCCCCTCACCCCCCAATCCTGATGTGCATGGTCCCCTCACCCCCCAATCCTGATGTGCATGGTCCCCTCACCCCCCAATCCTGATGTGCATGGTCCCCTCACCCCCCCAATCCTGATGTGCATGGTCCCCTCACCCCCCAACCCTGATGTGCATGGTCCGCTCACCCCCCAATCCTGATGTGCATGGTCCCCTCACACCCCCCCTATGCTGATGTGCATGGTCCCCTCACCCCCCAACCCTGATGTGCATGGTCCGCTCACCCCCCAATCCTGATGTGCATGGTCCCCTCACCCCCCCTATGCTGATGTGCATGGTCCCCTCACCCCCCCATTCCTGATGTGCATGGTCCCCTCACCCCCCAATCCTGATGTGCATGGTCCCCTCACGCCCCCCCTATCCTGATGTGCATGGCCCCCTCACCGCTATTAAACTGCACAGATACCCCCAAAAAAACAAACATTTATACTCACCTTTCATCCCTGTGCTCCAGCGCTGTTCCGTTCAGCTGGACGCCGGGGGAGGAGAGCGGCGTCGGAGTACGCGCATGCCCATACCGCGCGGTCCGGCGCCATATTGCTGAAGACACACTGTAAATGTGTCTTCAGCAAAATGGCGCCGGATAGCGCTATTGTGCATGCGCGATCCGACGCGCACTCCTGGTCTCCTGCCCCGGGAGAAGAGAAGCACCGTGGCAACGCTCCTCCCGGTCAGGTAAGTATGTGAGTATGGCGCCGGAGATCGCGGTATGCTCCCAGTATGCATACCGCGATCTCTGGCGCCATACAGAGTACTCACCGCTCTGGATGCCTCACTCTGTCTGGAGCCAGACTGCGCAGGCGTGTTGCGCTTGCGCAGTCTATAAAGGCTTCAGACAGAGTAACGCTCCCACCGTTATATTATAGATGAGAGAGGGCTGCATTATATTTTATGAGGAGGGCTACATTATATTCTATGAGGGGGCTACCCCTCTATGAGTCTACCCCAACCCCTGCTACATAATTAAGATGTGTACTGCCTTATAGTTTACCCTGATATTAGCGTGTTTTACCACACAATGGTGGTCTTGTATTTATTTCTATGTAGCTACATAGTGGGACCCAAGAATGATTTTCTCTGGTGGGCCCAAGGTGCTCCAGTCCAACGCTGCCTACAGCCCCTTATCTATATATGACGACTCCACAGCCCCTAATCTATAGTATGATGGCATCACAGCCCCTTAATCGGGAGATGTAACCGCTCTAACCGGCCTCCAGTGACACACTGACAGGAGGTAATGGCTCCTGCAGTGCATCACTGAGGGTTCACTGGAGTTAGTACTTTCACTTTACGACACCGCTGCATGAGAATTTTCTCACGCAGCGGTGCCGCAAGTGACAGCACAAACCCCGGTGAACTCTGAGGGCGGCGGAGGGATACACTGCGGGAGGATCACCTCAGGTCAGTGTGTCACTGGAGGCCGGTAGAGCGGTTACATCTCCTGATGTGACTGTTCTACACATGAGATCGCCATGGGACACTATTTAGGACTACGGTGGACAGGGAGTATTTGTGTTGGTTTATTATTTTATCTTTATTACTGGAGATTGAGGGATTCGGGGATTAGCAGTTTGGTGAGTATAAATGTGTTTTGTTTTTTTTCACACTTGAACACAGTTGCCGGATGATGGGACTAGTAGTCCCATCAGACAATGCCTGGCTACACACAGACACCCGCATATATTCTCCACCCACACACTTCCTTTCTGCAGCGTTTTTGGCACGCAAATCTTTTTACATCTGCGGTTTTGCTGTGGATTTGGCTGACTCAGTTATAGTCAGTGGGTGCAGAAATGCTGCAGATCCGCAAAAAGAATTGACATGCTGCGGAAAATAAAACGCTGTGAATCTTTCTTGGAATTTTCCGCAGCATGTGCACAATTCAGGGTTCCGTTGATGAACATTAGTTGGGCATTACATTGCAGATTTGGTGCATTTCTGTCAAAAACGCTGCGGATCCGCAATAAAATCCACAACGTGTGCACCTAAGTTTATTCTAGCTGAAACGTTTAGGGCTGCGATTTCTGCATGATGAAACACCTTACGGACGGACTACCAGTAAACGTGCACACCTCACTAAACACAAAAGACGCCATCATTGGCCCCAGTAGCCAGATGGGAGCGCAGTGTCGCCTACAGCACCTGTGATGGCCGAGCTGAGAGGTTTCCCAGCGATCCGCATCCTGCCGCCAGTAGCCCGGCGTGTGCCGGTGTAGTCAGGCGCTATGCTCAGCTCCCTGAGTTCTCTCACACCGCGTGTCACACGGGCACACGTGGACTGACTGAAAACCCCGTCCTGTGTCTTCACCCCCCGTCCTGTGTGTTCACCACCCCGTCCTGTGTGTTCACCCCCCCGTCCTGTGTCTTCACCCCCCGCCTGTGTCTAAACCCCCGTCCTGTGTCTTCACCCCCCGTCCTGTGTGCTCACCCCCCCCGTCCTGTGTGCCCACCCCCCGGTCCTGTGTCTTCACCCCTGTCCTGTTTCTTCACCCCCGACCTGTGTGCTCACCCCCCGTCTTGTGTCTTCACCCCCCCGTCCTGTGTGCTCACCCCCCCGTCTTGTGTCTTCACCCCCCGTCCTGTGTCTTCGCCCCGCCATCCTGTGTCTTCGCCCGCCGTCCTGTGACTTCACCCCCCGTCCTGTGTCTTCACCCCCCGTCCTGTCTTCGCCCCCCGTCCTGTGTCTTTGCCCCGCCATCCTGTGTCTTCGCCCCGCCGTCCTGTGACTTCACCCCCCCGTCCTGTGTCTTCACCCCCCGTCCTGTGTCTTACCCCCCCCGTCCTGTGTCTTCACCCCCCGTCCTGTGTCTTTACCGCCCGTCCTGTGTCTTCACCCCTGTCCTGTATCTTCACCCCTGTCCTGTGTCTTCACCCCCCGTCCTGTGTCTTCACCCCCCCGTCCTGGTCTTCACCCCCGTCCTGTGTCTTCACCCCCGTCCTGTGTCTTCACCCCCGTCCTGTGTCTTCACCCCCCGACCTGTGTCTTCATCCCCGTCCTGTGTTTTCACCCCCCGTTCTGTGTCTTCACTCACCCCGCCCTGTGTGCTCACCCCCCGTCCTGTGTCGTACCTTCACCTCCCCGTCCTGTGTCGTACCTTCAACCCCCGTCCTGTGTCTTCACCCCCCGTCCTGTGTCTTCACCCCCGTCCGTGTCTTCACCCCCCGTCCTGTGTCTTCACCCCCGTCCTGTGTCTTCACCCCCCGTCCTGTGTCTTCACCCCCCGTCCTGTGTCTTCACCCCCCCGTCCTGTGTCTTCGCCCCCCTGTCCTGTGTCTTCGCCCCCCGTCCTGTGACTTCACCCCCGTCCGTTGTCTTCACCCCCCCATCGTCCTGTGTCTTCACCCCCCATCGTCCTGTGTCTTCACCCCCCGTCCTGTGTTTCACCCCGCCGTCCTGTGTCTTCACCCCCCGTCCTGTGTCGTACCTTCACCCCCGTCCTGTGTCTTCACCCCCCGTCCTGTGTGTTCACCCCCGTCCTGTGTCTTCACCCCCCGTCCTGTGTCTTCACCCCCCGTCCTGTGTCTTCAACCCCCGTCCTGTGTCTTCACCCCCCCGTCCTGTGTCTTCGCCCCCCCATCCTGTGTCTTCGCCCCCCCGTCCTGTGACTTCACCCCCGTCCGTTGTCTTCACCCCCCGTCCTGTGTCTTCACCCCCCATCGTCCTGTGTCTTCACCCCCCGTCCTGTGTCTTCACCCCGCCGTCCTGTGTCTTCACCCCGCCGTCCTGTGACTTCACCCCCGTCCTGTTCTTCACCCCCCGTCCTGTGTCTTCACCCCCCGTCCTGTGTCTACCCCCCGTCCTGTGTCTTCACCCCCCGTCCTGTGTCTTCACCCCCCGTCCTGTGTCTTCACCCCCCGTCCTGTGTCTTCACCCCCGTCCGTGTTTCACCCCCGTCCTGTGTCTTCACCCCCCGTCCTGTGTCTTCACCCCCCGTCCTGTGTCTTCACCCCCCGTCCTGTGTCTTCACCCCCCGTCCTGTGTCTTCACCCCCCGTCCTGTGTCTTCACCCCCCCGTCCTGTGTCTTCACCCCCCCGTCCTGTGTCTTCACCCCCCCGTCCTGTGTCTTCACCCCGTCCTGTGTCTTCACCCCCCCGTCCTGTGTCTTCACCCCCGTCCGTTGTCTCACCCCGTCCTGTGTCTTCACCCCCGTCCTGTGTCTTCACCCCCGTCCTGTGTCTTCACCCCCGCCTGTGTCTTCACCCCGTCCTGTGTCTTCACCCCCCCGTCCTGTGTCTTCACTCCCCCGTCCCTGTGTCTTCACCCCCCGTCCTGTGTCTTCACCCCCGTCCTGTGTCTTCACCCCCCGTCCCTGTGTCTTCACCCCCCCTCCTCCTGTGTCTTCACCCCCCCGTCCTGTGTCTTCCCCCCCCGTCCTGTGTCTTCGCCCCCCGTCCTGTGTCTTAGCCCGCCGTCCTGTTCTTCCCCCGCCGTCCGTGCTTCACCCCCGTCCTGTGTCTTCACCCCCCGTCCTTGCTTCACCCCCCGTCCTGTGTCTTCACCCCCCGTCCTGTGTCTTCACCCCCCGTCCTGTGTCTTCACCCCCCGTCCTGTGTCTTCACCCCCCCGTCCTGTGTCTTCACCCCCCGTCCTTGTCTTCACTCCCCCGTCCTGTGTCTTCACTCCCCCCGTCCTGTGTCTTCACCCCCCGTCCTGTGTCTTCACCCCCCCGTCCTGTGTCTTCACCCCCCCGTCCTGTGTCTTCACCCCCCCGTCCTGTGTCTTCACCCCCCGTCCTGTGTCTTCACCCCCCCCGTCCTGTGTCTTCACCCCCCCGTCCTGTGTCTTCACCCCCCCGTCCTGTGTCTTCACCCCCCGTCCTGTGTCTTCACCCCCCCGTCCTGTGTCTTCACCCCCCCGTCCTGTGTCTTCACCCCCCCCGTCCTCTGTGTCTTCACCCCCGTCCGTGTCTTCACCCCCCGTCCTGTGTCTTCACCCCGCCTGTTCTTCACCCCGCTTCCACTTGTGTCTTCACCCCCCTCCTGTCTTCACCCCCGTCCTGTTCTTCACCCCCCCGTCCTGTGTCTTCACCCCCCCCGTCCTGTGTCTTCACCCCCGCCGTCCTGTGTCTTCACCCCCCTCCTTGTCTTCACCCCCCGTCCTGTGTCTTCACCCCCCTCCTTGTCTCACCCCCCCCGTCCTGTGTCTTCCCCCCCCCGTCCTGTGTCTTCACCCCCGTCCGTGTCTCACCCCCGTCCTGTGTCTTCACCCCCCCCGTCCTTTCACCCTTCACCCCCCCGTCCTGTGTCTTCACCCCCGTCCTTGTCTTCACCCCCCGTCCTGTGTCTTCAACCCCCCTCCTGTTCTTCACCCCCCGTCCTGTGTCTTCACACCCCCCGTCCTGTGTCTTCACCCCCCCGTCCTTTCTTCACCCCGTCCTGTGTCTTCACCCCCCCCCCCCGTCCTGTGTCTTCACCCCCCCCCCCCCTGTGTCTTCCCCCCCCCGTCCTGTGTCTTCCCTCGCCCCCCCGTCCTGTGTCTTCACCCCCGTCCTGTTCTTCACCCCCCCCCGTCCTGTGCTTCACTCTTCCCCCCCCGTCCTGTGTCTTCACCCCCGTCCTGTGTCTTCACCCCCTCCGTGTCTTCACCCCCCTGTCCTGTGTCTTCACCCCCCTCCTGTGTCTCCCCCCCCGTCCTGTGTCTTCACCCCCGTCCGTGTCTTCACCCCCCGTCCGTTGTCTTCACCCCTCCGTCCAGAAAGTGATGTGCAGCTTCGCTCCGTGCCTGACAGATACATAACCACACATTTCATGAACAGGAACAGTGTAAAGTTTCCGGTGAGGAGGCTCCCCGTCATTACCGATCTCCGTCCGCACAGCCTGGTGAGTTTCTGTCGGCTTTGTATCTGCGATCGGACTTACTGTTACACATGTATAATAGTAAAAGTGGAGGCACACAGTGCAGCCAGAGGATTCCCCCAGTAATGACCGGCGTCCCTATATATGTAAAACCAGAGGAGCCGACCGACAGGCCTGCTTCCCTCTATATGTAATACTACAGGAGCTGGCCAGCTTCCCTCTATATGTAATACTACAGGAGCGGCCAGCTTCCCTCTATATGTAATACTACAGGAGCGGCCAGCTTCCCTCTATATGTAATACTACAGGAGCTGGCCAGCTTCCCTCTATATGTAATACTACAGGAGCGGCCAGCTTCCCTCTATATGTAATACTACAGGAGCGGCCGCTTCCCTCTATATGTAATACTACAGGAGCTGGCCGGCTTCCCTCTATATGTAATACTACAGGAGTGCCGGCTTCCCTTTATATGTAATACTACAGGAGCGGCCAGCTTCCCTCTATATGTAATACTACAGGAGCTGGCCAGCTTCCCTCTATATGTAATACTACAGGAGCTGGCCGGCTTCCCTCTATATGTAATACTACAGGAGCTGGCCGGCTTCCCTCTATATGTAATACTACAGGAGCGGGCCTGCTTCCCTCTATATGTAATACTACAGGGCTGACCGCTTCCCTCTATATGTAATACTACAGGAGCGGCCAGCTTCCCTCTATATGTAATACTACAGGAGCTGGCCAGCTTCCCTCTATATGTAATACTACAGGAGCGGCAGCTTCCCTCTATATGTAATACTACAGGAGCGGCCTGCTTCCCTCTATATGTAATACTACAGGAGCTGGCCAGCTTCCCTCTATATGTAATACTACAGGAGCGGCCAGCTTCCCTCTATATGTAATACTACAGGAGCGGCCAGCTTCCCTCTATATGTAATACTACAGGAGCTGGCCAGCTTCCCTCTATATGTAATACTACAGGAGCGGCCAGCTTCCCTCTATATGTAATACTACAGGAGCGGCCAGCTTCCCTCTATATGTAATACTACAGGAGCTGGCCGGCTTCCCTCTATATGTAATACTACAGGAGTGACCGCTTCCCTTTATATGTAATACTACAGGAGCGGCCAGCTTCCCTCTATATGTAATACTACAGGAGCTGGCCGGCTTCCCTCTATATGTAATACTACAGGAGCTGGCCGCTTCCCTCTATATGTAATACTACAGGAGCTGGCCGGCTTCCCTCTATATGTAAATACTACAGGAGCGGGCCGCTTCCCTCTATATGTAATACTACAGGAGCTGACCGGCTTCCCTCTATATGTATACTACAGGAGCGGCCAGCTTCCCTCTATATGTAATACTACAGGAGCTGGCCAGCTTCCCTCTATATGTAATACTACAGGAGCTGGCCGGCTTCCCTCTATAATGTAGTACTACAGGAGCGGCCAGCTTCCCTCTATATGTAATACTACAGGAGCTGGCCGGCTTCCCTCTATATGTAATACTACAGGAGCGGCCAGCTTCCCTCTATATGTAATACTACAGGAGCTGGCCGGCTTCCCTCTATATGTAGTACTACAGGAGCGGCCTGCTTCCCTCTATATGTAATACTACAGGAGCTGACCGGCTTCCCTCTATATGTAGTACTACAGGAGCGGCCGCTTCCCTCTATATGTAATACTACAGGAGCTGGCCAGCTTCCCTCTATATGTAATACTACAGGAGCTGGCCGCTTCCCTCTATATGTATACTACAGGAGCGGCCGCTTCCCTCTATATGTAATACTACAGGAGCTGGCCGCTTCCCTCTATATGTATACTACAGGAGCGGCCAGCTTCCCTCTATATGTAATACTACAGGAGCTGGCCGGCTTCCCTCTATATGTATACTACAGGAGCGGCCGCTTCCCTCTATATGTAATACTACAGGAGCTGGCCGCTTCCCTCTATATGTATACTACAGGAGCGCCAGCTTCCCTCTATATGTAATACTACAGGAGTGACCGGCTTCCCTCTTATATGTAATACTACAGGAGCGGCCAGCTTCCCTCTATATGTAATACTACAGGAGCTGGCCGGCTTCCCTCTATATGTAATACTACAGGAGCTGGCCGGCTTCCCTCTATATGTAATACTACAGGAGCTGGCCGCTTCCCTCTATATGTAGTACTACAGGAGCGGCCTGCTTCCCTCTATATGTAATACTACAGGAGCTGACCGGCTTCCCTCTATATGTAGTACTACAGGAGCGGCCAGCTTCCCTCTATATGTAATACTACAGGAGCTGGCCAGCTTCCCTCTATATGTAATACTACAGGAGCTGGCCTGCTTCCCTCTATATGTAATACTACAGGAGCTGGCCGGCTTCCCTCTATATGTATACTACAGGAGCGGCCAGCTTCCCTCTATATGTAATACTACAGGAGCTGGCCAGCTTCCCTCTATATGTAATACTACAGGAGCTGGCCGCTTCCCTCTATATGTAGTACTACAGGAGCGGGCCTGCTTCCCTCTATATGTAATACTACAGGAGCTGGCCAGCTTCCCTCTATATGTATACTACAGGAGCGGGCCCGCTTCCCTCTATATGTAATACTACAGGAGCTGGGCCGCTTCCCTCTATATGTAATACTACAGGAGCTGGCCAGCTTCCCTCTATATGTAATACTACAGGAGCTGGCCGGCTTCCCTCTATATGTAATACTACAGGAGCTGGCCGCTTCCCTCTATATGTATACTACAGGAGCGGGCCTGCTTCCCTCTATATGTAATACTACAGGAGCTGCCAGCTTCCCTCTATATGTAATACTACAGGAGCGGCCAGCTTCCCTCTATATGTAATACTACAGGAGGGC
Source organism: Oophaga sylvatica (assembly GCA_033576555.1). Taxonomy (NCBI): domain Eukaryota; kingdom Metazoa; phylum Chordata; class Amphibia; order Anura; family Dendrobatidae; genus Oophaga; species Oophaga sylvatica. The sequence goes on along the minus strand of JARQOD010000003.1, from coordinate 271,051,581 downwards.
CGGCTTCCCTCTATATGTAATACTACAGGAGCTGGCCAGCTTCCCTCTATATGTAATACTACAGGAGCGGCCAGCTTCCCTCTATATGTAATACTACAGGAGCTGACCAGCTTCCCTCTATATGTAATACTACAGAGCGGCAGTCCCTATAGTAAGGCGCGCTTCCCTCTATATGTAATACTACAGAGCTGGCCGGCTTCCCTCTATATGTAATACTACAGGAGCTGGCCGCTTCCCTCTATATGTAATACTACAGGAGCTGCCGCTTCCCTCTATATGTAATACTACAGGAGCTGGCCAGCTTCCCTCTATATGTAATACTACAGGAGCGGCCAGCTTCCCTCTATATGTAATTAAGACCCTAATCAGGAGCTGGCCAGCTTCCCTCTATATGTAATACTACAGGAGCGGCCAGCTTCCCTCTATATGTAATACTACAGGAGCTGGCCGCTTCCCTCTATATGTAATACTACAGGAGCGGCCAGCTTCCCTCTATATGTAATACTACAGGAGCTGGCCAGCTTCCCTCTATATGTAATACTACAGGAGCGGCCAGCTTCCCTCTATATGTAATACTACAGGAGCTGGCCGGCTTCCCTCTATATGTAATACTACAGGAGCGGCCAGCTTCCCTCTATATGTAATACTACAGGAGCGGCCGCTTCCCTCTATATGTAATACTACAGGAGCTGGCCAGCTTCCCTCTATATGTAATACTACAGGAGCGGCCAGCTTCCCTCTATATGTAATACTACAGGAGCTGGTCGGCTTCCCTCTATATGTAATACTACAGAGCGGCCGCTTCCCTCTATATGTAATACTACAGGAGCTGGCCGGCTTCCCTCTATATGTAATACTACAGGAGCGCCGCTTCCCTCTATATGTAATACTACAGGAGCTGGCCAGCTTCCCTCTATATGTAATACTACAGGAGCGGCCAGCTTCCCTCTATATGTAATACTACAGGAGCGGCCAGCTTCCCTCTATATGTAATACTACAGGAGCTGGCCAGCTTCCCTCTATATGTAATACTACAGGAGCTGGCCGCTTCCCTCTATATGTAATACTACAGGAGCGGCCGGCTTCCCTCTATATGTAATACTACAGGAGCGGCCAGCTTCCCTCTATATGTAATACTACAGGAGCGGCCAGCTTCCCTCTATATGTAATACTACAGGAGCGGCCAGCTTCCCTCTATATGTAATACTACAGGAGCTGGCCGCTTCCCTCTATATGTAATACTACAGGAGCGGCCAGCTTCCCTCTATATGTAATACTACAGGAGCGGCCAGCTTCCCTCTATATGTAATACTACAGGAGCGGCCTGCTTCCCTCTATATGTAATACTACAGGAGCGGCCAGCTTCCCTCTATATGTAATACTACAGGAGCGGCCTGCTTCCCTCTATATGTAATACTACAGGAGCGGCCAGCTTCCCTCTATATGTAATACTACAGGAGCGGCCGCTTCCCTCTATATGTAATACTACAGGAGCTGACCGCTTCCCTCTATATGTAATACTACAGGAGCTGGCCTTCCCTCTATATGTAATACTACAGGAGCGCCGCTTCCCTCTATATGTAATACTACAGGAGCTGCCGCTTCCCTCTATATGTAATACTACAGGAGCTGGCCAGCTTCCCATCTCAATGTAATATACTACAGGAGCGGCCAGCTTCCCTCTATATGTAATACTACAGGAGCTGGCCGCTTCCCTCTATATGTAATACTACAGGAGCTGGCCAGCTTCCCTCTATATGTAATACTACAGAGACTGGCCGGCTTCCCTCTATATGTAATACTACAGAGCGGCCAGCTTCCTCTTATGTAATACTACAGGAGCTGCCGCTTCCCTCTATATGTAATACTACAGGAGTGCCGCTTCCCTCTATATGTAATACTACAGGAGCTGACCGAGCTTCCCTCTATATGTAATACTACAGGAGCTGGCCAGCTTCCCTCTATATGTAATACTACAGGAGCGGCCAGCTTCCCTCTATATGTAATACTACAGGAGCGGCCAGCTTCCCTCTATATGTAATACTACAGGAGCTGCCGCTTCCCTCTATATGTAATACTACAGGAGCTGGCCAGCTTCCCTCTATATGTAATACTACGAGTGACGCTTCCTCTATATGTATACCAGGCTGCCCTCCCTCATATGTAATACTACAGGAGCGGGCTTCCCTCTATATGTAATACTACAGGAGCGGCCAGCTTCCCTCTATATGTAATACTACAGGAGCTGGCCGCTTCCCTCTATATGTAATACAGGAGCTGGCTGGCTTCCCTCTATATGTAATACTACAGAGCTGGCCGGCTTCCCTCTATATGTAATACTACAGGAGCTGGCCGCTTCCCTCTATATGTAATACTACAGGAGCTGGCCGGCTTCCCTCTATATGTAATACTACAGGACTGGCCAGCTTCCCTCTATATGTAATACTACAGGAGCTGGCCGGCTTCCCTCTATATGTAATACTACAGGAGCTGGCCGCTTCCCTCTATATGTAATACTACAGGAGTGGCCGCTTCCCTCTATATGTAATACTACAGGAGTGCCGGCCGCTTCCCTCTATATGTAATACTACAGAGTGACCGCTTCCCTCTATATGTAATACTACAGGAGCTGGCCGCTTCCCTCTATATGTAATACTACAGGAGCGGCCGCTTCCCTCTATATGTAATACTACAGGAGCGGCCGCTTCCCTCTATATGTAATACTACAGGAGCTGGCCAGCTTCCCTCTATATGTAATACTACAGGAGCGGCCAGCTTCCCTCTATATGTAATACTACAGGACGCGAGCTTTCCTCATATGTAATACAAAGAGTGACCGCTTCCCTCATATGTATACTACAGATAGCCCTTCCCTATTATGATATAACTCATACAGGAGTGCGCTTCCCTCATATATGTAATCCATACAGGAATGCAGCTTCCCTCTATATGTAACTACAGGTCTGCCGTGTTCCTCAGAATGTAACTAAGGAGGACGACTTCCCCTTATAATGTAATACTACAGCGCGCACATCTTACCTCCTATATGTAATTCTACAGGAGCTGGCCGCTTCCTCTATATGTAATACTACAGGAGCGCCAGCTTCCCTCTATATGTAATACTACAGGAGCTGGCGGCTTCCCTCTATATGTAATACTACAGGAGCGGCCGCTTCCCTCTATATGTAATACTACAGGAGCTGGCCGCTTCCCTCTATATGTAATACTACAGGAGCGGCCGCTTCCTCTATATGTAATACTACAGGAGCTGCCGCTTCCTCTATATGTAATACTACAGAGCGGCCAGCTTCCCTCTATATGTAATACTACAGGAGGCTGCCAGCTTCCCTCTATATGTAATACTACAGGAGCGGCCGCTTCCCTCTATATGTAATACTACAGGAGCTGGCCGGCTTCCCTCTATATGTAATACTACAGGAGCGGCCGCTTCCCTCTATATGTAATACTACAGGAGCTGGCCAGCTTCCCTCTATATGTAATACTACAGGAGCTGGCCGGCTTCCCTCTATATGTAATACTACAGGAGTGACCGCTTCCCTCTATATGTAATACTACAGGAGCGGGCTACTTCCTTCTATATGTAATACTACAGGAGCGGCCAGCTTCCCTCTATATGTATTACTACAGGAGCGGCCAGCTTCCCTCTATATCAGTGGTTCTCAACCTTTCTAATGCCGTGACCCCGCAATACATTTCCTCATGTTGCGGTGACCCCCAAACCAAAAAATAACTACAGTCCTCCATACAATATTATGGGCACCACATAGTCCTCCATACAGTATTATGGGCCAAATATAATGCTCCATAAAGAATACTGGTCCCCATATAATGCTCCATACAAAATATGGAGCTCTCCTCTGCACTGTGCTGCGTTCTGCACTGTTACGGCTCAGGAAAGGGCACTGTGGAAAGACTCCCCATTATCATCATCATTGCCTCCCCATCATCATCATCGCCTCCCCATCATCATTACCTCCCCATCATTATCATTGCCTCCCCATCATCATTGGCTCCCCATCATTATCATTGCCTGCCCATCATCATTGGCTCCCCATCATCGTCATCATTGCCTGCCCATCATCATTGGCTCCCCAACATCATCGCCTCCCCATCATCATCATCATTGCCTGCCCATCATCATTGGTTCCCCATCATCATGATCATTGCCTGCTCATCATCATTGGCTCCCCATCATCATCGCCTCCCCATCATCATTATCATCATTGCCTGCCCATCATCATCGCCTCCCCATCATCATCATCTTTGCCTGCCCATCATCATTGGCTCCCCATCATCATCGTTGCCTCCTCACCACCATCACTGCCTCCCCCCATCACCATCACACATACAGCACCACACACAGACAGCACCGCAGCACTCTCTCACATACACACACGCAGGCAGACACACACACACACACTGATACACACAGACACCTCACATCTCACCTGTCCGGCGCCCGCACTCTCTGCCACAGCCGGCCGCTTAATGATGACGTCATCCAGCGGCGCTGCTGTGACAGGAAGCGCGGGCGCCCCCTGGAGCCCAGAGCTACGGAGGCACGGGGAGAGGTAAGTATTGCGCCACCTGCTCAGGCCGGGTCCCCCCTCTCCCCGCACAGTGGACTCACCGACCCGCCGCTCAGCTTCGGAGGGTCCCGGGCCGCTGCACTGTGACTCCGTGGGAGGAGGAATTGCTGTTGCTGCCACGCCGCCCCACACACGTGCTGCCTGGGGCGGACCGCCCCATACACGTGCTGCCTGTGGCGAACCGCCTCCCGCCTGCCCACGCTACGCCCGCCTACGCTACGCCCCTGCTACGCCACTGGGCTAAAGCCATCGGAAATATGCTGTATATATGGCTCCGCTCCCATCCTCCCATCCTGTATATATGGCTCCGCTCCCCCTCCCATCCTGTATACATGGCTCCGCTCCCATCCTCCCATCCTGTATATATGGCTCTGCTCCCCCTCCCATCCTGTATACATGGCTCCGCTCCCCCTCCCATCCTGTATACATGGCTCCGCTCCCATCCTCCCATCCTGTATACATGGCTCCGCTCCCATCCTCCCATCCTGTATATATGGCTCCGCTCCCCCTCCCATCCTGTATACATGGCTCCGCTCCCATCCTCCCATCCTGTATACATGGTTCCGCTCCCATCCTGTATATATGGCTCCGCTCCCATCCTGTATATATAGCTCCGCTCCCATCCTGTATACATGGCTCCGCTCCCATCCTGTATATATGGCTCCGCTCCCCCTCCCATCCTGTATACATGGCTCCGCTCCCATCCTCCCATCCTGTATATATGGCTCCGCTCCACCTCCCATCCTGTATACATGGCTCCGCTCCCCCTCCCATCCTGTATACATGGCTCCGCTCCCATCCTCCCATCCTGTATACATGGCTCCGCTCCCCCTCCCATCCTGTATACATGGCTCCGCTCCCCCTCCCATCCTGTATACATGGCTCCGCTCCCATCCTCCCATCCTGTATATATGGCTCCGCTCCCCTCCCATCCTGTATACATGGCTCCGCTCCCTCTCCCATCCTGTATATATGGCTCCGCTCCCATCCTCCCATCCTGTATACATGGCTCCGCTCTCATCCTCCCATCCTGTATATATGGCTCCGCTCCCCCTCCCATCCTGTATACATGGCTCCGCTCCCCCTCCCATCCTGTATATATGGCTCCGCTCCCACCCTCCCATCCTATATACATGGCTCCGCTCCCATCCTCCCAACCTGTACATATGGCTCCACTCCCCCTCCCATCTTGTAACATGGCTCCGCTTCCCCTCCCATCCTGTATACATGGCTCCGCTCCCCCTCCCATCCTGTATACATGGCTCCGCTCCCATCCTCCCATCCTGTATATATGGCTCCGCTCCTCCTCCCATCCTGTATACATGGCTCCGCTCCCCCTCCCATCCTGTATACATGGCTCCGCTCCCATCCTCCCATCCTGTATACATGGCTCCGCTCCCCCTCCCATCCTGTATATATGGCTCCGCTCCACCCTCCCATCCTATATACATGGCTCCGCTCCCATCCTCCCATCCTGTATATATGGCTCCGCTCCTCCTCCCATCCTGTATACATGGCTCCGCTCCACCCTCCCATCCTGTATATATGCCTCCGCTCCACCCTCCCATCCTGTATATATGGCTCCGCTCCCCCGTCCTCCCCCCCCTGTATACATGGCTCTGCTCCCCCGTCCTCCCCCCATCATACTTACCCTCCTCGCTCCGTCGCTGCAGGTCCCTGCCTCCCTGTCGGCCGCGTCAGCTTCCTCCTGTGCGCAGCGGTGACGTAATACCGCTCATTAAGGACATGAATATGGACGCCACGCCTATGGGGTGGCGTCACGTCCATATTCATTACCTTAATGAGCGGTACTACGTCACCGCACTGCCAGGAGGAAGCTGCCGCGACCGACAGGGAGGCAGCGACGGAAGGTAAGTATGGATGTCTTCTTGAAGCCGGCGGCTGCAGCTGTCACTACACTGCTGCAGCCGCCGCCTCCTTTAAGCGACCCCTGTGTTTTGGTCGTTCGACCCCCGCGGGGGTCGAGACCCACAGGTTGAGAACCGCTGCTCTATATGTAATACTACAGGAGCGGCCAGCTTCCCTCTATATGTAATACTACAGGAGCGGGCCGGCTTCCCTCTGTATGTAATACTACAGGAGCGGGCCGACTTCCCTCTATATGTAATACTACAGGAGCTGCCTGCTTCCCTCTATATGTAATACTACAGGAGCGCTGGCTTCCCTCTATATGTAATACTACAGGAGCTCCGGCTTCCCTCTATATGTAATACTACAGGAGCGGCCAGCTTCCCTCTATATGTAATACTACAAGAGCGCCGGCTTCCCTCTATATGTAATACTACAGGAGCTGACCAGCTTCCCTCTATATGTAATACTACAGGAGCTGGCCGGCTTCCCTCTATATGTAATACTACAGGAGCTGGCCACTTCCCTCTATATGTAATACTACAGGAGCGGCCAGCATCCCTCTATATGTAATACTACAGGAGCGGCCGGCTTCCCTCTATATGTAATACTACAGGAGCTGGCCGGCTTCCCTCTATATGTAATACTACAGGAGTGACCGGCTTCCCTCTATATGTAATACTACAGGAGCTGGCCGGCTTCCCTCTATATGTAATACTACAGGAGCTGGCCGGCTTCCTTCTATATGTAATACTACAAGAGATGGCCGGCTTCCCTCTATATGTAATACTACAGGAGCTGGCCGGCTTCCCTCTATTTGTAATACTACAGGAGCTGGCCGGCTTCCCTCTATATGTAATACTACAGGAGCTGGCCGCTTCCCTCTATATGTAATACTACAGGAGTGACCGGCTTCCCTCTATATGTAATACTACAGGAGCTGACCGCATCTCTCTATATGTAATACTACAGGAGCTGGCCGGCTTCCCTCTATATGTAATACTACAGGAGCTGGCCGGCTTCCCTCTATATGTAATACTACAGGAGTGACCGGCTTCCCTCTATATGTAATACTACAGGAGCTGACCGGCATCCCTCTATATGTAATACTACAGGAGTGACCGGCTTCCCTCTATATGTAATACTACAGGAGCTGGCCGGCTTCCCTCTATATGTAATACTACAGGAGTGACCGGCTTCCCTCTATATGTAATACTACAGGAGCGGGCCACTTCCCTCTATATGTAATACTACAGGAGCGGCCAGCTTCCCTCTATATGTAATACTACAGGAGCGGCCAGCTTCCCTCTATATGTAATACTACAGGAGCGGCCAGCTTCCCTCTATATGTAATACTACAGGAGCGGCCGGCTTCCCTCTATATGTAATACTACAGGAGCGGCCGGCTTCCCTCTATATGTAATACTACAGGAGCTGACCGGCTTCCCTCTATATGTAATACTACAGGAGCTGACCGGCTTCCCTCTATATGTAATACTACAGGAGCGGGCCGGCTTCCCTCTATATGTAATACTACAGGAGCGGCCTGATTCCCTCTATATGTAATACTACAGGAGCGCCGGCTTCCCTCTATATGTAATACTACAGGAGTTGACCGGCTTCCCTCTATATGTAATACTACAGGAGCTGGCCGGCTTCCCTCTATATGTAATACTACAGGAGCTGGCCGGCTTCCCTCTATATGTAATACTACAGGAGCTGGCCGGCTTCCCTCTATATGTAATACTACAGGAGCTGACCGGCTTCCCTCTATATGTAATACTACAGGAGCGGCCAGCTTCCCTCTATATGTAATACTACAGGAGCTGACCGGCTTCCCTCTATATGTAATACTACAGGAGCGGCCAGCTTCCCTCTATATGTAATACTACAGGAGCTGACCGCTTCCCTCTATATGTAATACTACAGGAGCTGGCCTGCTTCCCTCTATATGTAATACTACAGGAACTGACCGGCTTCCCTCTATATGTAATACTACAGGAGCGGGCCGGCTTCCCTCTATATGTAATGTTACAGGAGCGCCGGCTTCCCTCTATATGTAATACTACAGGAGCGCCGACTTCCCTCTATATGTAATACTACAGGAGCGGCCAGCTTCCCTCTATATGTAATACTACAGGAGCTGACCGGCTTCCCTCTATATGTAATACTACAGGAGCGGCCTGATTCCCTCTATATGTAATGTTACAGGAGCGCCGGCTTCCCTCTATATGTAATACTACAGGAGCGCCGACTTCCCTCTATATGTAATACTACAGGAGCGGCCAGCTTCCTCTATATGTAATACTACAGGAGCTGACCGGCTTCCCTCTATATGTAATACTCAGGAGGGGCCGGCTTCCCTCTATATGTAATACTACAGGAGCTGGCCGGCTTCCCTCTATATGTAATACTACAGGAGCTGACCGGCTTCCCTCTATATGTAATACTACAGGAGCGCCAGCTTCCCTCTATATGTAATACTACAGGAGCTGGCCGTCTTCCCTCTATATGTAATACTACAGGAGCTGACCGGCTTCCTCTATATGTAATACTACAGGAGCTGGCCGGCTTCCCTTATATGTAATACTACAGGAGCGGCCAGCTTCCCTCTATATGTAATACTACAGGAGCGGCCGGCTTCCCTCTATATGTAATACTACAGGAGCTGGCCGGCTTCCCTCTATATGTAGTACTACAGGAGGACCGGCTTCCCTCTATATGTAATACTACAGGAGCTGGCCGCTTCCCTCTATATGTAATACTACAGGAGCGGTCGGCTTCCCTCTATATGTAATACTACATGAGCTGGCCGGCTTCCCTCTATATGTAATACTACAGGAGCTGGCCAGCTTCCCTCTATATGTAATGCTACAGGAGCGGCCAGCTTCCCTCTATATGTAATACTACAGGAGCTGACCGGCTTCCCTCTATATGTAATACTACAGGAGCGCCTGCTTCCCTCTATATGTAATACTACAGGAGCGGCCTGCTTCCCACTATATGTAATACTACAGGAGCTGGCCGGCTTCCCTCTATATGTAATACTACAGGAGCGGCCAGCTTCCCTCTATATGTAATACTACAGGAGCTGGCCGTCTTCCCTCTATATGTAATACTACAGGAGCGGCCGGCTTCCCTCTATATGTAATACTACAGGAGCGGCCGGCTTCCCTCTATATGTAATACTACAGGAGCGGCCAGCTTCCCTCTATATGTAATACTACAAAGAGCGGCCGGCTTCCCTCTAAAATGTAATACTACAGGGCTGGCCGGCTTCCTCTATATGTAATACTACAGGAGTGACCGGCTTCCTCATATGTAATACTACAGGAGCTGGCCGGCTTCCCCTATATGTAATACTACAGGAGCTGGTCGGCTTCCCTCATATGTAATACTACATGAGCTGCCGCTTCCCTCTATATGTAATACTACAGGAGCTGCCGGCTTCCCTCTATATGTAATGCTACAGGAGCTGGCCGGCTTCCCTCTATATGTAATACTACAGGAGCGGCCCGGCTTCCCTCTATATGTAATACTACAGGACGGCCACTTCCCTCTATATCAGTGGTTTCTCAACCTTTCTAATGCCGTGACCCCGCAATACAGTTCCTCATGTTGCGGTGACCCCAAACCAAAAATACTACAGTCCTCCATACAATATTATGGGCACCACATAGTCCTCCATACAGTATTATGGGCCAAATATAATGCTCCATAAAGAATACTGATCCCATATAATGCTCCATACAAAATATGAAGCTCTCCTCTGTACTGTGCTGCGTTCTGCACTGTTATACTCAGGAAAGGGCACTGTGGAAAGACTCCCCATTACATCATCATTGCCTCCCCATCATCATCATCGTCTCCCCATCATCATTTCCTCCCATCATCATTATCATTGCCTCCCATCATCATCATCATTCGCCCATCATCATTGCTCCCCATCATTATCATTGCCTCCCATCATCATTGGCTCCCCATCATCATCATTGCCTGCCCATCATCATTGGCTCCCCATCATCATCATTGCCTTCCCAATATCATTGGCTCCCCATCATCGTCATCATTGCCTGCCCTCATCATTGGCTCCCAACATCATCGCCTCCCCATCATCATCATCATTGCCTGACCCTCATCATGCTCCCCATCATCATGATCATTGCCTGCGCATCATCATTGGCTCCCATCATCATCGCTCCCCATCATCATCATCATCATCATTATTGCTTGCCCATCATCATCGCCTCCCCATCATCATCATCTTGCCTGCCCATCATCATTGGCTCCCCATCATCATCGTTGCCTCCTCACCACCATCACTGCCTCCCCCCATCACCATCACACATACAGCACCCACACAGACAGCACCGCAGCACTCTCTCACATACACACACGCAGGCAGACACACACACACACACTGATACACACAGACACATACACCTCACATCTCACCTGTCCGGCGCCCGCGCTCTCTGCCACAGCCGGCCACTGAATGATGACGTCATCCAGCGGCGCTGCTGTGACAGGAAGCGCGGGCGCCCTGCAGGCGCCCCCTGGAGCCCAGAGCTACGGAGGCACGGGAGAGTTAAGTATTGCGCCACCTGCTCAGGCCGGGTCCCCCCTCTCCCCGCACAGTGGACTCACTGACCCGCTGCTCAGCTTCGGAGGGTCCCGGGCCGCTGCACTGTGACTCCGTGGGAGGAGGAATTGCTGTTGCTGCCACGCCGCCCCACACACGTGCTGCCTGGGGCGGACCGCCCCATACACGTGCTGCCTGGGGCGGACCGCCCGCCCACGCTACGCCCGCGCCCTACGCCCGCCCACGCTACTCCCCTGCTACGCCACTGGGCTAAAGCCATCGGAAATATGCTGTATATATGGCTCCGCTCCCATCCTCCCATCCTGTATATATGGCTCCGCTCCCCCTCCCATCCTGTATACATGGCTCCGCTCCCATCCTCCCATCCTGTATATATGGCTCCGCTCCCCCTCCCATCCTGTATACATGGCTCCGCTCCCCCTCCCATCCTGTATACATGGCTCCGCTCCCATCCTGTATATATGGCTCCGCTCCCCCTCCCATCCTGTATACATGGCTCCGCTCCCCCTCCCATCCTGTATACATGGCTCCGCTCCCCCTCCCATCCTGTATATATGGCTCCGCTCCCATCCTCCCATCCTGTATACATGGCTCCGCTCCCATCCTCCCATCCTGTATATATGGCTCCGCTCCCATCCTCCCATCCTGTATACATGGCTCCGCTCCCCCTCCCATCCTGTATACATGGCTCCGCTCCCCCTCCCATCCTGCATATATGGCTCCGCTCCCATCCTCCCATCCTGTATACATGGCTCCGCTCCCATCCTCCCATCCTGTATATATGGCTCCGCTCCCATCCTCCCATGCTGTATACATGGCTCCGCTCCCCCTCCCATCCTGTATACATGGCTCCGCTCCCCCTCCCATCCTGTATACATGGCTCCGCTCCCATCCTCCCATCCTGTATATATGGCTCCGCTCCCCCTCCCATCCTGTATACATGGCTCCGCTCCCCCTCCCATCCTGTATATATGGCTCCGCTCCCATCCTGTAAACATGGCTCCGCTCCCATCCTCCCATCCTGTATATATGGCTCCGCTCCCCCTCCCATCCTGTATACATGGCTCCGCTCCTCCTCCCATCCTGTATATTTGGCTCCGCTCCCACCCTCCCATCCTATATACATGGCTCCGCTCCCATCCTGTATATATGGCTCCGCTCCCCCTCCCATCCTGTATACATGGCTCCGCTCCCCCTCCTATCCTGTATACATGGCTCCGCTCCCATCCTCCCATCCTGTATATATGGCTTCGCTTCCCCTCCCATCCTGTATACATGGCTCCGCTCCCCCTCCCATCCTGTATACATGGCTCCGCTCCCATCCTCCCATCCTGTATACATGGCTCCACTCCACCCTCCCATCCTGTATATATGGCTCCGCTCCACCCTCCCATCCTATATACATGGCTCCGCTCCCATCCTCCCATCCTGTATATATGGCTCCGCTCCCCCTCCCATCCTGTACACATGGCTCCGCTCCACCCTCTCATCCTGTATATATGGCTCCGCTCCACACTCCCATCCTGTATATATGGCTCCGCTCCCCCGTCCTCCCCCCTGTATACATGGCTCTGCTCCCCCGTCCTCCCCCCATCATACTTACCCTCCTCGCTCCGTCGCTGCAGGTCCCTGCCTCCCTGTCGGCCGCGTCAGCTTCCTCCTGTGCGCAGCGGTGACGTAATACCGCTCATTAAGGACATGAATATGGACGCCACGCCTATGGGAGTGGCGTCACGTCCATATTCATTACCTTAATGAGCGGTACTACGTCACCGCACTACCAGGAGGAAGCTGCCGCGACCGACAGGGAGGCAGCGACGGAAGGTAAGTATGGATGTCTCTTGAAGCCGGCGGCTGCAGCTGTCACTACAGTGCTGCAGCCGCCGGCTCCTTTAAGCGACCCCTGTGTTTTGGTTGTTCGACCCCCGCGGGGGTCACGACCCACAGGTTGAGAACCGCTGCTCTATATGTAATACTACTGGAGTGGCCAGCTTCCCTCTATATGTAATACTACAGGAGCTGGACGGCTTCCCTCTATATGTAATACTACAGGAGCTGACCGGCTTCCCTCTATATGTAATACTACAGGAGCGGGCCTGCTTCCCTCTATATGTAATACTACAGGAGCGGCCTGCTTCCCTCTATATGTAATACTACAGGAGCGCCGGCTTCCCTCTATATGTAATACTACAGGAGGCCGGCTTCCCTCTATATGTAATACTACAGGAGCTGGCCGGCTTCCCTCTATATGTAATACTACAGGAGCTGGCCGGCTTCCCTCTATATGTAATACTACAGGAGCGGCCGGCTTCCCTCTATATGTAATACTACAGGAGCTGGCCGGCTTCCCTCTATATGTAATACTACAGGAGTGACCGGCTTCCGTCTATATGTAATACTACAGGAGCTGGCCGGCTTCCCTCTATATGTAATACTACAGGAGCGGCCAGCTTCCCTCTATATGTAATACTACAGGAGCTGACCGGCTTCCCTCTATATGTAATACTACAGGAGCAGCCAGCTTCCCTCTATATGTAATACTACAGGAGCGGCCGGCTTCCCTCTATATGCAATACTACAGGAGCGGCCAGCTTCCCTCTATATGTAATACTACAGGAGCTGGCCGGCTTCCCTCTATATGTAATACTACAGGAGTGACCTGCTTCCCTCTATATGTAATACTACAGGAGCGGCCAGCTTCCCTCTATATGTAATACTACAGGAGCGGGCCAGCTTTCCCTCTATATGTAATACTACAGGAGCGGCCAGCTTCCCTCTATATGTAATACTACAGGAGCTGGCCAGCTTCCCTCTATATGTAATACTACAGGAGCTGGCCTGCTTCCCTCTATATGTAATACTACAGGAGCGGCTGGCTTCCCTCTATATGTAATACTACAGGAGCTGGCCGGCTTCCCTCTTTATGTAATACTACAGGAGCGGCCGGCTTCCCTCTATATGTAATACTACAGGAGCGGCTGGCTTCCCTCTATATGTAATACTACAGGAGCTGACCGGCTTCCCTCTATATGTAATACTACAGGAGCGGCTGGCTTCCCTCTATATGTAATACTACAGGAGCGGCCGGCTTCCCTCTATATGTAATACTACAGGAGCTGGCCGGCTTCCCTCTATATGTAATACTACAGGAGCTGGCCGGCTTCCCTCTATATGTAATACTACAGGAGCGGCCGGCTTCCCTCTATATGTAATACTACAGGAGCTGGCCGGCTTCCCTCTATATGTAATACTACAGGAGTGACCGGCTTCCGTCTATATGTAATACTACAGGAGCTGGCCGGCTTCCCTCTATATGTAATACTACAGGAGCGGCCAGCTTCCCTCTATATGTAATACTACAGGAGCTGACCGGCTTCCCTCTATATGTAATACTACAGGAGCAGCCAGCTTCCCTCTATATGTAATACTAGAGGAGCGGCCGGCTTCCCTCTATATGCAATACTACAGGAGCGGCCAGCTTCCCTCTATATGTAATACTACAGGAGCTGGCCGGCTTCCCTCTATATGTAATACTACAGGAGTGACCTGCTTCCCTCTATATGTAATACTACAGGAGCGGCCAGCTGCCCTCTATATGTAATACTACAGGAGCGGGCCAGCTTTCCCTCTATATGTAATACTACAGGAGCGGCCAGCTTCCCTCTATATGTAATACTACAGGAGCTGGCCAGCTTCCCTCTATATGTAATACTACAGGAGCTGGCCTGCTTCCCTCTATATGTAATACTACAGGAGCGGCTGGCTTCCCTCTATATGTAATACTACAGGAGCTGGCCGGCTTCCCTCTTTATGTAATACTACAGGAGCAGCCGGCTTCCCTCTATATGTAATACTACAGGAGCGGCCGGCTTCCCTCTATATGTAATACTACAGGAGCTGGCCGGCTTCCCTCTATATGTAATACTACAGGAGTGACCGGCTTCCGTCTATATGTAATACTACAGGAGCGGCCGGCTTCCCTCTATATGTAATACTACAGGAGCGCCGGCTTCCCTTTATATGTAATACTATAGGAGTGACCTGCTTCCCTCTATATGTAATACTACAGGAGCTGACCGGCTTCCCTCTATATGTAATACTACAGGAGCGGCTGGCTTCCCTCTATATGTAATACTACAGGAGCGGCCGGCTTCCCTCTATATGTAATACTACAGGACTGACCGGCTTCCCTCTATATGTAATACTACAGGAGCTGACCGGCTTCCCTCTATATGCAATACTACAAGAGCTGACCAGCTTCCCTCTATATGTAATACTACAGGACTGACCGGCTTCCCTCTATATGTAATACTACAGGAGCTGACCGGCTTCCCTCTATATGTAATACTACAGGAGCTGACCGGCTTCCCTCTATATGTAATACTACAAGAGCTGACCAGCTTCCCTCTATATGTAATACTACAGGACTGACCGGCTTCCCTCTGTATGTAATACTATAGGAGTGACCTGCTTCCCTCTATATGTAATACTACAGGAGCTGACCGGCTTCCCTCTATATGTAATACTACAGGAGCTGACCGGCTTCCCTCTATATGTAATACTACAAGAGCGGACCACTTCCCTCTAAATGCTCTATAAAGAATAATGGACCCCATATAATATTCTATATAGAATAATGGGCCCCATATATTGCTCTATACAGAAAAATGGGCCCCACATATTGCTGCATACAATTTAATGGGCCCCATATAAAGCTCTCTACAGAATAATGGACACCATATAATGATCTATGTAGAATAATTGACCCCATATATTGCTCCATACAGAATGGGCCCCATACATAATAAATTGCCCTGATGTTCCAGGTGGTGACGCCAGCCCTAGCACTTTGATAGGCGGCTCTGTACTGATGCACTGCTGTACATACTGATGCCAGCGCAGTACATATTCATTTCTCTTTAGCAGCCGGCTCCTGCCTCCCGTGACTTGCTGCTCTTCCGCTGCCGCTCCCCCTCCACCTTGTGGGACAATGACTCGAGTTTAAGCCAAGGGGGGCTTTTTCAGTACAAAAGAATGTGCTGGAAAACTCGGCTTATAATCGAGTATATAGGGTAAGTTGGGCTCGTCCTTACAGTAATGCCACACTGGTGAACACTAACTACGGTGTAAGCACACTGAGATTAAGGCTGGAATTACACTAGCATATATATAAAAAAAAATCGGACTGATGTTGATCCAGAAAAGTCGGACGAGTGTCATGCGAGTGCAATGTGATTTTTCTCACATAGCATCCATATGATATAGTGGGTTTTTTTTTTAATCAGATACATTTTTATTAATCAAAACGAAGTTGAAACAAATATTACATAGCGCATATTCTTTCACAGTTTACTTTTTTACGATATAATACCCCTCCCCCTCACAACGCCCACCCCATGGAGACCATTTCAGAAGTGAGCAATATTTCCTCCATATGTCTATTATCTGGCCTTAGTCCAATTCACCGTACGTTGACCGCTAATCCTGTATACTGGTACAATCTCAATGCCTTCTGTCCAACCATGGCTGCCACAATTTGTAAAATGAGTCCAGTTTGTGACATAGTGTTTTTAACATCATCTTTTACGTACTGTAATTGTCATTACAGCTAGTTTACAAACTAATAAAGCAATCTTAAATACAGATATAGATAGAATAAATAGTATAGATGTCCTGTAAATATTTAATGTCACAAGCCTCCTACATATAATAACCTAGCACCCTTTATTGCCTTGCATGTGGCACTACATAGTGTTTAGCCTTTTTTAACCTTTTAAATAAATAATTTAATTTAAAAAATGGAGTAGGATCCCTTTTTTTTTATTAACTAGCTCAGGGAAAGTAGACAGCGGTGAGCTGGTGTTATTCTGGGAAGGGTCCAATATCCATGGAGACCAGCCGCCCCAGAATTAGCGCATCCATTAAATGCGCTAATTCTGGCGCTTTGCCTCGGCTTTTCCAGATTACCCTGGTGCAGTGGCAATTGGGGTAATGGTTTTGGGATTTATGTCAGCTGTGTAATGTCCGCTAATATCAAGCCCAGGGGTTACTAATGGAGAAATGTCTGTCAAGACACCCCCATTACTAACCACATAGTCAAAAGAAATACACACATACAGAGGTCCTTTAATTGTAAAAGGCACTTCCCAAAAATTACCCTCTTTTACCCATTTAATACCATTAAAAAAAAATCCAAAGGCTTCGCCGTAAATCGATGATATGGACGTCCCACGATGATCCTCGACTCGGCCGCCGGAACACACTGAGAGTTGCGTGACAAACAGTAGCAGTGACAAGTGGTGATGTCATTAGGGTTATCATCGGTCACAGTCAGCTGTTCTCACGCTTATGTTTATTTCTTTTGACTACGGGGTAGTAATGGGGGTGTCTGATAGACTAACCCCTGGGCTTGATGTCAGCAGACATGGCACAGCTGACATCAACCCCAAAACCATTACCCTGATTTCTACAACACCAGGGCATTTGGGAAGAGCCTAGGCTAAGTGCCAGAATTTACACATTAAATGTATGCGCCATTTCTGCGGCAGCTGAAGGCTGGTGTTATTATTCTGGGAAGGGGCCAATATCAGCCCATAGCTGCCTATTTAGCCTTTGCCGGTTATTAAAAATAGGGGGGATCCCACATAATTTTTTTTGGGTCTCCCCCCTTTTTTAAGGAGCTCTATGGATATTGGCCCTTTCCCAGAATAATAACACCAGCTCAGAGCTGTCTGCTAAATACAAGTACAGACAACTACACACACAAAGCACTGTTTATATGTATCTCACTGACATGTTTCTGTCTATACTATCATGACAGTTCAGGCTGTAAATTTAGTGCACTTGGCTGATGAAATGTGGGCTTCCTTTGTGATGTGTGCTTAAAAATCGTACTGCACATGCATGGTCCGTGTGATTTTTTTTTTTTTTTTTAAATGAGTTCTAACATGCAAATTCAAACGTAGGTACTCTGCATATATGGGTCGGGATAAATATGAACCTAGGCTTATTACTATTTTTGGGAGACCGTATAAACACAGCATTTCAATATTTTTTCCGCCATTCTTCATGCGGTATAAGTGATAAAACAGCATTTTTTTCAGATCAGTATGATTACAGTGATACCAGATTTATATTTTTCTATGTTTGGCTACTATCGCACACTAAAAAAAAAATGTTTTCCAAAAAAATTATTTTTGCAATGTTTTGAAAGCTGCATTTTTTTCACGACAATCACCATGCGGTAAAACTGATGTCTTTAATCTTCAGATCAGTATGATTACAGCAATATCACATTTATAAAGGTGGAGTTTTTTGCTTTCTTTCTAAATTAAGAAATATCATTTATATTGGCATTGCCACATTTTGAAAGTTAGTTTTCTTCTAACAGTCATATGAGGGTGTTTTGATGGCGGGACAAAATATAATTTTTATTGATACCATTTTTCTTTACCTACGACTTTTTGATTACGTTTTATTCCACTTTTTGTGGGGTGGTCTGATGAAGAAAAAAATAGTTTATGCTGTGTTTTTTACTTTTCAGTGAAGAAAACAGTCACTAGGGTTCCATTCCTCCTCTTTCCAAGGAGGCTACTTGCAAATGTATATTCCTAGTTTAGCATTTCATGGCTTGTTATTCTCGAGCCAATTCATCACACGCTATAAGCAGAAGCTTCTTTCCCAGCCAAACCAGATCTCCTGCTTTACACTAATAAGGGGAAGACACCCTGAAATATGTGTCTGCAAATTAAGTTCCTAGTTTGGCCTTTAATTAATTAATTTTTAAGCCATGTGGCAAGGCCGTTTGCATGGTTGATTTTGACTTTAAGAATTGCTACGTCCAATAGCTGGCACTAGAGTTCCTATCTTCTTCTCTAGAGAGATTACTTGCATATTCGTATTTCCAGTGAAGCACTGCGTGGCCTATAAGTCTCACTACGCTAACTTGGCATTCTCCTCAAGGAGAACCCTCACACCTTAAAGGGAATCTGTCACCCCAAAATTGCCATATCAGATAAAGATATGGCTGAATAGTGCGTCCCATAACAAAGCTAACAGTGGGTATCATATATCATGATACGCCCGTTTTCAGATCAAAATACCTTTGTAAACTTCGTTAATTTCCCTGTCAATCATGGCAGTCAGGTCAGGAGGGTGGCGGTTTCCATGTCCTCATCCCCCCCACTCCTCGGCATCCGTTGCGTATCGCCGTCTGTGAATCCCACAGACGGCGTTCAGCTTCCCGCAATTGCGCAATTCAAATTCGGGCGGCGCATGCACAGTGTGCTTTGCCCGACAGTGGGCAAAGCATAAAATCAGTACAGCGCATGCGCTGCTCTTTCCTTGCCCCGGAAGTCGTCCAAGGCAAGCAGGCATTTCCGGGGCAAGGAAAGAGCACAGCGCATGCGCTGTACTGATTTTATGCTTTGCCCACTGTTGGGCAAAGCACACTGCGCATGCGCCGCCCGAATTTGAATTGCGCAATTGCGGGAAGTTGAACGCCGTCTGTGGGATTCACAGACGGCGATACGCAACGGATGCCGAGGAGCGGGGGGGTGAGGACATGGAAACCGCCGCGCTCCTGACCTGACTGCCATGATTGACAGGGAAAAAAAACAAAGTTTACAAAGGTATTTTGATCTGAAAACGGGGGTATCATGATATGATACCCACCGTTAGCTTTGTTATGGGACGCACTATTCAGCCATATCTTTATCTGATATGGCAGTTTTGGGGTGACAGATTCCCTTTAAGGCACTGTCACACTTAGCGATCGCACCAGTGATCACAACAACGACACGACCTGGCGAGATCGCTAGTGCGATCGCTATGTGATCCCTAGTTAGATTCCAAACACAACTCATCAGCGATCTGTATAACGACCTCGGCGGTCGTTTGGAAAACCTAGTCCCGCCTGCGATGCTGGTGAAGTCGTTCATAAAGGGTGTCACACTCAGCGATTCAGGCTCACCAGCGGGACACCAACGACCAAAAAACGGCTCAGAACGTTCATAAGCGATCAGCGACATCGTAGCAGGGGCCACTTCGCTGCTACATGTCACACACAGCTGCGTCGCTAACAGGATCGCTACTGCGTCATAAAATCGGTGACTCTTTAGCGATGTCGTTAGCGATCTCGTTTAGTGTGACAGTACCTTTAGACCCCCTGTCAGAGGCCTTTCACCCAGTCTTGTTGCTATGTTTTGTGTGATCTACAAGAGTAAATTAAAGGGAATTTTCCACCACGTTTCTGCTGTCCTGAGGATAGCATAAGGTAGGGACAAACCCAGATTGTAATGTCACTTATTGGCCATATTTCTGTAGTATTAGTAAATACACTAGTCTGGTTGCTTTGTTTTGGTGCTAATTGTACAATATATTCAGAAAGCAGTGAGACAACAGCAGGGGGAGAGGAGCTTGTGAATATAGAGCACTACACGGTACTAGTTCTTTCTCCAGAGAAGTACTAGTGCGGCAGCAGTAAAAACAAGAAGCCCAGTATGACAATCGGGGTCTCTAGCAACGTCATGCTGTCCTCAGATGAGGGGGCACAAACCTGGGGACAGATATTCTTTGACAATCCCTCGCACTATGTGACCTACTTGTAGAGTATAGATCTCTGTACAGCTACGGCTGGACTGCAAAAGGCTAAGACGATTATATCCAGGTAAAGGTACTACCATTATATC
Organism: Oophaga sylvatica; assembly: GCA_033576555.1. Classification (NCBI taxonomy): domain Eukaryota; kingdom Metazoa; phylum Chordata; class Amphibia; order Anura; family Dendrobatidae; genus Oophaga; species Oophaga sylvatica. The sequence goes on along the minus strand of JARQOD010000003.1, from coordinate 271,030,810 downwards.
GCATTATTACTTTGCATTTGTAAAACACGTGAAATGGTTTTTTCAGGCACTAAAACAAGACTCCTCTTTCTTCCAGAAACGCTGCATAACCTGGTGGTGATTGGGAATAAAGATCACCTCTAGAAGTGAACGACAAGGTATATGGATAATGTATGGGGTTTGGTCATGTCTGCTGGTGTGTTGGTGCCCCTATATTCACTTCAACCTCATTTAGTTCCAGATTCGCTGGTAAGGTCATGTGATATTATTCTGCCTTTTGGGAAGAATCCTGGAAAGATCACAATTCTTGGCGAATGGCAGCAGAGAGGAGTCCCATGACTGAAAGGATATTAAACCTCACCTTGGACATCATCCACCTTCTAACTGGAGAGGTGAGAGGCTTCTGGGTAAGCCCAGGTTCACACTAGCGCTTGGAGTTATATTGTTCTGTTCCATTGTAGGGTTTTAAAAAGGTAGGAACAGCAGATGCCCATTACGATGCAATCATGGGATGCGATAGGTTGCCATGGCCGCCAGGGACCTGCTGAAGGCCCCCATGCTAGTACATCTAAAGCCCAGCCTGTGACGGGGCTCAGTAGGAGACCCGTGTCTTGTATCAGCAATTAAAACCAAGACTGTGACTAATAGCAAATGTAAAAAAAAAAAAATCTTTCCCAAAACATAAATGGCAAATTCTAGAATTTGTTTTTACATATTGTGGAAGGTCGTTTCACTTAGACTGGCTTCACACTTGCGTTGTGTAGCGCTGCGGATGGCAGCCTGCTTCCTCCTTTCTTCCTCTGGTAAGCCCCGCCCACTGCCGCACCTCTTCCTTCAGCTCCGCCTACGTTTGCATGCTTCCTGCGTACCCTATCTTTAACATTGGGTACGCAGGCCATGCGGATGTCTGCTGACCGCAACAAAATGCAACATGTTGCGTTCGGGGCATGCAGACGTAGGCGGAGCTGAAGGAAGAGGTGCGGCAGTGGGCGGGGCTTGACTGAGGAAGTACGCAGCCCTGCCAAACGCTACTGTGAAGCTAGCCGTAGCTGCTTCTTGAGATAGACACAGCCACACATGTGGTTAAAGTCTGTAAGTGGTTTATTGCATCATAAACCAAAAACCAAAACTGGTAACAGAAAAACAGCCTTTCTGGCTCAAATGAAAATAAAAAGTTCATATAAAGTCCTGCCCTGTACCTCTGGGACAACACATAGAGCAGTTCTCACAGGAGCTGCAGGTCTGGAGGCTTCCTTTCCTCCACACAACACAGACAGGAAAAAAAAAACACTAGCTGGACATTTAAACATCCCAGCCACAACTTGAGGTAGAGCTAGGGTGCGTAGACGTCACGCCACGTCTCTTACCTACTCGCATGAAAGCCAGGCCCTAGGAACGACTGACATACTCTCAGCACCTATCATGCTGGAGGAAAATCTCATGGCTTTCACATCACGCAGGATAATAACCTTTGCGACACATATCTCCCCTCACATAAGGCGCCAGTGACCCTGTCACAATATTTAACCCATTATTGCATATTAACATATAGATTCATCTTCACTATGCGGCTGAGTGACTTAGCTCCCATCACATGCTGTAGATGTCGGCTATAATACACGCCGGCATTTGCGTCTCACAGTAAAAGGCTGAGCTGAGCTCTGATTGCGGCTGTTAACCATTTAAATTCCACTGTCGAGTTGGAGCCCACGCAGCAGGCATTGGGTCCCATTGAAGCACACCCACATTGCACTGTTTGGTCATTTTGGCAACCAGGGGACAATTTGGTACACCTATGAAATTCAGTCACAGGTTATGCCTGGTGGGAAAACCACAGTATCCTTATGTACTACAATATTTGGTAATGCAGTATATAGTACAAGTGATCAGATGATTGCAGGTTCAAGTCCCATAGGGGACTTTAAAACTTGTTGTTTTTTTTTTTTAAAGTAAAAAAAATTCAGATAGCCCCCATTAAAAATGAAGAAGAAGAAACTGGTATTGCTGTGTCTGTAAACTTCTGGTCAAAATATAAAATCAATCAACTCCTTATAATCTTCCAAACTCCTCTCTAATTAACCCCTAGGTACATGAATTCTTCATGTATCTTTGATCCCTCAACCAATAAACCTAACTTTTCATATAGGGCATTATAGCCAATACTCCCCAGTGAATTTTAGGCCTGCCAAATTACTAAACTGTTTAAACATTTCCATTACCCCACTGATCAGATTGTAGGAGCCATGAAACAGTAAAGGCACTGTCACACTTAGCGATCGCACCAGCGATCACGACAACGACACGACCTGGCGAGATCGCTGGTGCGATCGCTATGTGGTCGCTAGTTAGATTCCAAACACAAAGATCTCATCAGAGATCAGCGATCTGTATAACGACCTCTGCGGTCGTTGGGAAAACCTAGTCCCACCTGCGACGCTGGTAAAGTCGTTCATAAAGGGTGTCACACTCAGCGATTCAGGCTCACCAGCGGGACACCAATGACCAAAAAACAGCTTAGAACGTTCATAAGCGATCAGCGACATCGTAGCAGGGGCCACATCGCTGCTACATGTCACACACAGCGACGTCGCTAACGAGATCGCTACTGCGTCATAAAATCGGTGACTCTTTAGCGATCTCGCTTAGTGTGACAGTACCTTAAGATGGCGTCCACTAATAGTGCTATTCTCTCTACCACACTTCTCTAATTGAATCCATGAATCTCTGCTCCTCATGCTATTTGTAAACGGCTTAGTAGCTAAACAAAAGAAGGGGATAAGGGGAACCTCTGAATATGCTTAAATAGCCTATTCAGATTGTGGGACGATCCAGCCATTAAGCCAGTTGGTCTTTATTTATTAAAGTGAATCTGTCAGTAGATTTTTGTGAAGTAGTCCAACAGCATCATGATGAATACACAGAGACCTGATCCCAGCGAGGTATCACTTAGTTTACTGGGTGCTGCAGTTGTGATAGAATCACAGTTTTCTCTGCTGCAGATTTAGCAGAGATTAGAATAAAGCATGTATAATCCCGTCTACACCACTGATTCCACACAGAAAGCTGCCATTGAATTTTGACAGAAAGCTGCTAATCAGTGCTGGGGGCAGGGTTGGACTAGGGGTTCAAGGCCAGTTGTCCTGTTGTGATCTTTTGCTGATAAAGCAATGATTGTATTAAAACATCAAAACACAGCCTAGCAAGTGACATATTGCTGGAATCAGGCTCTCTTCCCCTATGTCATGCTGCTCTCAGATTGCATAGGAAAAGCCTGGTGACGAATCCCCTTTAATTCCTCCATCACTCACTTCAATCTAGTTTTCAAATATTTTAGCCAAGACCTTAATATGTAAATTCATAAGCAATATAGGTTATAGGTCCATGGATAGCGGGTCCTTCCCCACCTGTCGGGCGGACTTCGGCTCTTGGGGCGCTGGGTGTCACGGGTGTGTCAGAGGCTGCAGACAGTCGCATGGCATCTGGCTTCAGAAGGTCTCTCCTGTTGGCTTTGCAGACGCTTTCCTGGTCCTTCTGCCTCTTGGACCCAGTGGCAACCTCTCCCTGGCTCTAAATGACACACCTGGACCTGGGTGTTTATAGACTTCCTGGCTGCTTCTGTGAATCGCCAGTGATATTTCCATTTCCCCCTGTTGAGGCTTGGAGCTATAGCAGTCGGCTCTCTTCCTCTTTGTCTGCTGTTGGAGAACATCAGTGTTTTCTCTCTGAGTCAACTCAAGATAAGTGTTCCTCTCATTTGTCTATCCCATCTGTATTTAGTTGTAGTGGGGATTGACTAGTACTGACCCCGCTCTTCCCTAAGCAGAGCTTATTGCCAGGGTCAGGCAGGAATTAGGTTCCTGCTCGGCAATAGGTACAGAACCTATATAGGTACGTATATAGCACACAGGGTGACTTTAGATCTGCCTAGGGGTCTCCACTCCCCTCTTCCTTAGTGTTGGTCTCCCTACCCCTCATCCCTTTGTGTTGCACTTAGCCTTTCCCATACTGTGTGTGACACTGGAAGGAGCACGGTCCATCTTATGTGTCCTGTACCCGTGTCGTAAGGGGACACGTGACGGAGTGCACAGGGCAAGGCATTACTTACCCCTGGTGTGAAGGTACCACGGGTTCCTGATGACGAAAAGCTCACCGCCTGAGTGCGGAGCTGGTTTACGTGCAGCCTGCTCCCTTGAGTTATAAAGCCTTCAGTACTTGGATCCTACAGTCGGTGCTTGTGAATGTAAGGAGCTGAAGCTCAGGGAAAGAAGTCTCTGGCTTTCTGAGTGGTTGAGGCTGAGGTGTGTTTTTGACTCGCAGCAAAAGGATTGGCCTGGAACATGGAGGATTACAGGCTGGGTCCCAAAATGGCGCCCATGCATCTTGCAGGAAGCGGCAAAAAGATGTCTTTGGGGACATAGTGAGGAGGTTGGGAAAGTTTGCCCATAATGACCACCCTGGAGTTTGTGGGCGACAGGGGTGATGGCATATCTGAAGGGGCCACAAAATACAACCCCAACAGGATCCCGTTACTTGGCCTTATCATTGTAGCAAGTGGAAATCTGTAGTGAGAGCAAGTCAGTATTAGGAAAGAGAGGTAAGGCTAGTAAGAAGGCATGTTGGGGTAAAACGTGTAAATGCAGGAATCCACTAACATCCTAGTGCAATTTGAACGTCTTCAGTTTCTTATGAAATATAAAAATATAAATAATATATCAATATACTATAAAAATATATACATTCTCTTTACATTTTATTCAGCATTTTTCTCATTTGATAGGACTGCACTTTGGTGAAGAAAAATTATAGTAAGTGTGTTTCCTTGAGTGTCGTCCGTGTGCGTCTGGAGAATTGATCAGGACCCAGTGCCCTATCATGGTGTCTCCACTAATAAGCATAGAAAAAAAGAAGCAGAAGATCCTGGACCTCACCAACAAGATCATTGAGCTGCTGACTGGAGAGGTGAGTGCTGCTGGGAAAATTGGGGTATTATACAGTAAAAATAAGATGGGTGTCTGGATGGTGATTGTATCACTCTTCCTATAAGATGTCAGGATGTAACTCTGTTTCTCCATGGAGGAGTGGGACTATTTAGATCAGGGGTGGGGAATCTTTTTTTTTTTACCATCCTTTGGGGGCCGTACAGACTTCGCCCACAAAGTACATCCTGACTCTGGAACTGGTGTCAGGACGTAATCTTTTATTGCATGCCCTTCAGTGTTCAGTAGTGAGCACTGTGTGTGTGCTAACAGAGCAAGAAATTAATGAGCTGGTGGCAATCAAAATACAGCTCCCTGCCCAAGCACTGCGGTCCCTGAGAATCTGCCCGGGGGCCGGATAAAAGGTCATCGGGGGCCTGAGGTTCCCCACCACTAATTTAGAAGGACACAAGAATGTGTACAAGGACTTCAGGACTTCATGATGAACTGCCAGATCCTCACTTTATATAGGGAGAGGACACTTTCTCCTTCGTCTCATTGGGGGACACAAGACTGTGGGTGTATGCTACTGCCGCTAGGAGGCTGACACTAAGTAAACATAAAAAAAGGTTAGCTCCTCCGCCGTATACACCTCAGCACTGGCCGCAGGCAAACCCAGTTCATGCTTAGTGTCTGATGGAGGCACACGTCTGATTTCTTTCAGACCATTTATTTTTTTTTTTTCACTTTCCCACGAAGACGAGATAGGGGCGACGGACCCTTTTGAAGGGGTCCGATCTCCCCAAACCATCAACGGGCTAGCACGTGGAGTGTCGCCTCCACGTATCCTTTCCCGCAACGTGGGACACGAATGCCGGACTCAGCCCTGACCACCCTAAGGTATTGAAACCCTAGGCTGTACAGAGGCAGGAGATAGTCCGTGCGGCCCCCACTGCACCACCAATGCTAGACTGCGGTGCTGCAAGGAGGCGGACGGTCCCTCTCCTCATCCCCTGAAGGGGTGATGGAGTTAGGGTGCCTGCACCGTCCCCCTTTTTTTCTGCAAGCCCCCCTCTAATCTGAGACTAGGACGCGTCCAAACAGAATCTACGGCCAGATGGGAAAACTCGAACCCACCTTTAAAACCGGTATTGTCGGTCGTGGAGGGGGGCCGGAAGATGTGACTGGAGCAAAGGAGCTGCGCAAGGATGACAGTGAAGCGTTCCATAACACGTCTCGAAGGTGGTCGGGGATTCAGCCAGGAACAGGCAAGTCCCCGGCTTGAGCCCGCCCCCTAAGGGTGCATCATCTTCCGGCGGCCCGCCCCCCGATTCCTGGGCGGCCGCCGCCAAAAATTTAGCCCCCGGCTTCGGCCGGCGCTAGGCCGCGGGCGGAAATTTAGTCCCCGGCTTCGGCAAGTAATTTAGCGTCCGGCTTCGGCCGGAAGGTAGGCCGCGGTCTCAGGCTCCGCCCCGGCAGCGACACCTCCGGGCGGGCCCGCCCTCTGATTTTCGGGCGGCCACCGCCGAAATTTAGGCCGCGGCTTCGGCCGGCACTAGGCCGCGGCCGGAAATTTAGTCCCCGGCTTCGGCCGGCGCTAGGCCGCAGCCGGAAATTTAGCCCCCGGCTTCGGCCGGCGCTAGGCCGCGCCTCGCGACCCCTCCCCTGGGGCTCGGCTATTTTAGGCACGCCTCCCTGAAAGGGGGAGCGCGTTTTTTAAAAGGTCTGGAGCCTCCGTCTTCTCTTTTGGTCTACGCACCGTTAAAAGACGTTCGGGGATACAGGACTGGGGTAAGTGCTACTACCTCCAGCCTGGTTGCTCCGCTTCGCTGCGCTCCGCTCCGCTGCACTCCGCACCGCCACATCCAAATCATTGCGACATCTGTGACAGATCCAGTATGTCCAGAAGGGCTAAAGCTCACACGGTGCTGTATACCGCATGCATTGCCTGTAGGTCCCCTTTTCCGCATGCCCAGGTTAATCGGGTCTGCGAAGCCTGTGACTCCGAACGTGCTCAGGAGCCCTCACCTATAGCTGAGCCCAGTGCGTCCGGTCCCCCAGAATGGTCCCTGTCTCTGTCTCAATCTGTGGCGTCATTAACAAGAGCAATCGAGTCCCTTCAAGCTCCCGATAGGAGCAGGGACAGTGGTTCACCCGTCTTGGCCGTATCTCAGGAACCTCCGGCCTGCAGGGGCCACGCTCTCACCAGGCAGACGCAGGGGAAGCGAACCCACACTGCGTCGCCTATGCCGTCCAGGGCCTCGGCATCTATCAGTTCCGTTTCTCGCTCTCCCTCACCTTTGGAGGCGAGTGATCAAAGTTCGGACTCCGATTCCGAAGGGTCCCTCAATCTAGAGGCACCGAATTGTCAGGAGACAATTGACAGTCTAATTGAAGCAGTCAATCAAACCCTGGAGGTAGATGATGAGTCCACCTTGGCCTCTGGTCATAAGGTGTCCTTCAAACGAGCCAGGCAAACTCATAAGGTTTTTGGTGCTCATCCTGAGTTTGAGGACCTAGTGCAGCGCCACCGGGAGAAGCCGGACAAGCGCTTCGCAGGACAAAAGGCCCTCAATACCAGATATCCTTTTGCTCCTGAACTTCTTAAGAAGTGGGCGGAATCTCCTGCGGTACCCTGGAGGTAGATGATGAGTCCACCTTGGCCTCTGGTCATAAGGTGTCCTTCAAACGAGCCAGGCAAACTCATAAGGTTTTTGGTGCTCATCCTGAGTTTGAGGACCTAGTGCAGCGCCACCGGGAGAAGCCGGACAAGCGCTTCGCAGGACAAAAGGCCCTCAATACCAGATACCTCCACCTGGGTTCTCCGCTTCCTGCGCTCCGCTCCCTCCCTCCGCACCCCACATCCAAAAATTCACACTTACAGATCCAGTATGTCCAGAACTAAAGCCACACCCTTTTACCGCATGCCCTTGCCTTAGGCCCCTTTTCCCCCCTGCCCCCGGTTAAACGGGGCTGCGAACCGTACTCCGAACGTGCTCAGGGGCCCTCACCTATACTACCCACGTCCGGGCCCCCCGAATGGGCCCCCTTTTCGTCTCAATCTGTGGGGTCATTAACAAACAATCGATCCCTTCAAGCTCCCGATAGGAGCAGGACAAATGGGTTTACCCCGTCTTGGGCCCTATTTGGAACCTCC
>JARQOD010000003.1:270987921-271022658 GCA_033576555.1 Oophaga sylvatica | reverse complement strand
TAATTACAGGGGGGGGCGGACTCTGCACCCTGTTTGGTTATTACTTTTACAGGGGGGCCCTTTGGGCGTCCGTATCTGGTTTTACATTACGGGGGGGCCCACCGGGGCGTCCTGTATTGGTTATTACATTACAGGAGGGGGGGATTTTTGGCGCCCGTTTTGGGTTATTACATTACAGGGGGGGGACTCTGGCGTCCTTTATGGTTATTATATTACAGGGGGGGGGGACTCTGGGTCCTGTTTGGTTATTAATTACGGGGGGGGCCACTCTGGGCCCGTATTGGTTTTCATTACAGGAGGGGCGCATTTGCGTCCTGTCTGGTTTTACTTTACGGGGGGCGGATTGGCGTCCTGTATCTGGTTATTACTTACAGGGGGGGGCGGACTCTGGCGTCCTGATTGGTTTTAACATACGGAGGGGGGGTCTCTGCGCCCTTTTTGGGTTTATTACTTTACCGAGGGGCGGATTTTGGGTCCTGTATCGGGTTTTTTAAAATTCGGGAGGGGCGGCTCTGGCTCGTATCTGGAAAATACATACAGGGGGGGACTCTGGCGTCCTATCTGGTTATTACAGTACAGGAGGGGCGGACTCTTCCTTTATCTGGTTATTTATTACGGGGGGGGGATCTGGGCCCTGTATCGGGTTATTACATTACGAGGGGGGCTCTGCGTCCGTATTGGTTAATCTTTAAAGGGGGGGGGATTTGGGGCCCCTTATTGGTTTATTACAGTACAGGGGGCTGACTTGGCGCCCCTGTATTGGTTATTACATTACAGGGGGGGTGGCTCTGGGTCCTATATTGGTTTTACATTACGGGGGGGGACTCTGGCGCCCTGTTTTGGGTTATTACATTCGGGGGGGGGACCTGGGTCCTTTTTTGGTTTATTATTTTACAGGGGGGCGGACTTGGCGCCCTGTTTTGGTTATTACTTACAGGGGGGCGGACTCGGGCGTCCTGTATCTGGTTATTACTTACAGGGGGGGCGGCTCGGTCCTGTATTGGTTATTACATTACAGGAGGGCGGACTCTGGCTCCTGTATCTGGTTTTTAAACATTACGGAGGGGCGGACTCTGGCGTCCTGTATCTGGTTTATTACAGGAAAAAAAAAAAAAAAAAAAAAAAAAAAAAAAAAAAAAAAAAAAAAAAAAAAAAAAAAAAAAAAAAAAAAAAAAAAAAAAAAAAAAAAAAAAAAAAAAAAAAAAAAAAAAAAAAAAAAAAAAAAAAAAAAAAAAAAAAAAAAAAAAAAAAAAAAAAAAAAAAAAAAAAAAAAAAAAAAAAAAAAAAAAAAAAAAAAAAAAAAAAAAAAAAAAAAAAAAAAAAAAAAAAAAAAAAAAAAAAAAAAAAAAAAAAAAAAAAAAAAAAAAAAAAAAAAAAAAAAAAAAAAAAAAAAAAAAAAACCCCCCCCCCCCCCCCCCCCCCCCCCCCCCCCCCCCCCCCCCCCCCCCCCCCCCCCCCCCCCCCCCCCCCCCCCCCCCCCCCCCCCCCCCCCCCCCCCCCCCCCCCCCCCCCCCCCCCCCCCCCCCCCCCCCCCCCCCCCCCCCCCCCCCCCCCCCCCCCCCCCCCCCCCCCCCCCCCCCCCCCCCCCCCCCCCCCCCCCCCCCCCCCCCCCCCCCCCCCCCCCCCCCCCCCCCCCCCCCCCCCCCCCCCCCCCCCCCCCCCCCCCCCCCCCCCCCCCCCCCCCCCCCCCCCCCCCCCCCCCCCCCCCCCCCCCCCCCCCCCCCAGGGGGCGACTCTGGGCCCTGTATCGGTTTTTTAAACGGAGGGGGACTCTGGCGTTTTATCTGGTTATTAAAAAGGGGGCAACTCCGCCCTTTTTTTTTACAAAAAGGGGGGGGACCGGCGCCTTTTGGTTTATTACATTACAGGAGGGGGGGACTCTGGCGTCCTGTACGGTTATTACTTACAGAGGGGCGGGGTCGGCGTCCTGTATCTGGTTAAAACATTTAAGGGGCGGACTTGGCGCCCCTTAAATTGGTTATTCTTTTCAGGGGGGCGGACCTCGGGCGCCCAAAAGGTTTTACATTAAAGGGAAAAGGGGCGACCTGGCGCCCCTTACTGGTTATTACTTTACAAGGGGGGGGGCCCCGGCGTCCAAATGGTTATTCATTACGGGAGGGGGCCACTCTGGCGTCCTGTATTGGTTTTTTACATTCGGAGGGGCGGCCCCTTGGCGCCAAAAATCTGGTTATTACTTTACAGGGGGGAGGGACTCTGGCCCCCTGTATTTATACATTACGGAGGGGGGACTCTGGCGCCTGAAACTGTTTTACAAAAGGGAGGGGGGGACTTGGCCCCGTTCTGTTATTACATTGGGGGGGGGGGGCGGACTTGGCGTCCGTATCTGGTTATTACATTACGGGGGCGGACTTGGGTCCTGTATCTGGTTTTTACATTACGGGGGGGCCCCTTTGGCGTCCCTGTATCTGGTTTTTAACATTACGGAGGGCGGCTCTGGCGTCCTGTATCTGGTTATTACATTACTGAGGGCGGGACTTGGCGTCCTGTATCTGGTTATTACATTACAGGAGGGGCGGACTCTGGCGTCTGTATCTGGTTATTACATTACAGGTGGGACGGACTCGGGCGTCCTGTATCTGGTTATTACATTACAGGATGGCGACTCGGGCGTCCTGTTATCTGGTTATTAATTACAGAGGGACCGGGCGTCCTGTATCGTTATTAATTACGGAGGGCGACTCGCTTCCTGTTTGGGTTTACATTAAGGAGGGGCGGGACTTGGCGTCCTGTATCTGCTTATTACATTACAGGAGGGGCGGACTCTGACGTCCTGTATCTGGTTATTACATTACAGGAGGGGCGGACTCTGGTGTCCTGTATCTGGTTATTACATTACAGGAGGGGCGGACTCTGGCGTCCTATATTGGTTATTACATTACAGGAGGGGCGGACTCTGGCGTCCTGTATCTGGTTATTACAGTACAGGAGGGGTAGACTCTGGCGTCCTGTATCTGGTTATTACATTACAGGAGGGGCTGACTCTGGCGTCCTGTATCTGGTTATTACATTACAGGAGGGGCGGACTCTGGCGTCCTGTATCTGGTTATTACATTACAGGAGGGGCGGATTCTGGCGTCCTGTATCTGGTTATTACATTACAGGAGGGGCGGACTCTGGCGTCCTGTATCTGGTTATTACAGTACAGGAGGGCTGACTCTGGATTCCTGTATCTGGATATTACATTACAGGAGGGGCGGACTCTGACGTCCTGTATCTGGTTATTACAGTACAGGAGGGGCTGACTCTGGTGTCCTGTATCTGGTTATTACAGTACAGGAGGGGCTGACTCTGGCGTCCTGTATCTGGTTATTACATTACAGGAGGGGTGGACTCTGGCGTCCTGTATCTGGTTATTACATTACAGGAGGGCGGACTCTGGCGTCCTGTATCTGGTTATTACATTACAGGAGGGGCGGACTCTGGCGTCCTGTATCTGGTTATTACATTACAGGAGGGGCGGACTCTGGCGTCCTGTATCTGGTTATTACATTACAGGAGGGGCGGACTCTGGCGTCCTGTATCTGGTTATTACATTACAGGAGGGTCGGACTCTGGCGTCCTGTATCTGGTTATTACATTACAGGAGTGGCGGACTCTGGCGTCCTGTATCTGGTTATTACATTACAGGAGGGGCGGACTCTGGCGTCCCGTATCTGGTTATTACATTACAGGAGGGGCGGACTCTGGCGTCCTGTATCTGGTTATTACGTTACAGGAGGGGCGGACTCTGGCGTCCTGTATCTGGTTATTACATTACAGGAGGGTCGGACTCTGGCGTCCTGTATCTGGTTATTACATTACAGGAGTGGCGGACTCTGGCGTCCTGTATCTGGTTATTACATTACAGGAGGGGGGACTCTGGCGTCCCGTATCTGGTTATTACATTACAGGAGGGGCGGACTCTGGCGTCCTGTATCTGGTTATTACATTACAGGAGGGGCGGACTCTGGCGTCCTGTATCTGGATATTACATTACAGGAGGGGCGGACTCTGGCGTCCTGTATCTGGATATTACATTACAGGAGGGGCGGACTCTGGCGTCCTGTATCTGGTTATTACATTACAGGAGGGGCGGACTCTGGCGTCCTGTATTTGGTTATTACATTACAGGAGGGGCGGACTCTGGCGTCCTGTATCTGGTTATTACATTACAGGAGGGGCGGACTCTGGCGTCCTGTATTTGGTTATGATGTGTGGCCCAGCTTCGCAAGGCACACATATCTTCTGGAAAATGCACAGGAAGGTAACTGTAAAGCTTGATATTCATTCACGCACACTTCTCAGCATTGCCACTAGAGGCATATCAGACTATTTAGTAGTGTGACGTAGCAAAGTTAGTGTTCAGTCTGTTTCCTGTCTTAGGACAGTGCAGTCAAGCCTTGGGTGGCTCAGGAGTGAGTCATCCCATCCATCTTGATTCCAATCAGATCAGTCTTGGAGGGAGGAGAGAGAAGAGTGAACCCACACAGAGCTTGTGTAGCTCATCTGACAAGAAAGTGGAGGCTAGTACGGGTGAAGTGAATCATCCTAGCCTAGTCAGAGCTACCCCTTAACCTGCTACTCAGAACAAGCCCCGTGTTCCTAAGAAAGGAGGAAGGAAAGGAATTACAGCAGTTATATCAAAGAGCCAACTGAGAACAGGTCAGTGAGCACTGAAGGAAATCTGACCTTGGCACGCTTGCTACACGTGCTTATGTTAAGAGCGAGAGCAGGGCGAAGGGCGAGTGGAGAAGTAAGAGTGACAAAGGGACAAATCACCCTCACTCAGTTAACTGCACACCGGGGTCCGAAGCGTTGCTAGTGCTTCACGCCTAGTAATAAGAAAACCGGAGGCTTTCTGGACTACAAGTCGCAGAAGGTAGCCCTAAGCGCCGATACGTAAACGGAGTCAGGGAGAACGGGGACTTTGAGTCAAGTGCACGACAAAAGTAAGGACTTAGTTCTCTCAACATCTGATAATCAGAGACATAGAAGGCTCCACCACAATATTGGCCGGGCGCAGTTACTATTGAAAGAGTTGCACTTGACTCTATGCAAGTTGTACTCACACACATTGAAAGGATAAAGGAGGCCTCTAACCTGCTCAACAGTTCTCCTGAATGTGCATTCTCCAACCTAACCAGCTTCCCGGGACATACCTGCAACATCTACAAGTAAAGGTATGGAAAGAGATTGCATTGTGTGTGACTGAATTCTTATCTGCACCCTGCATCACCACCATAGACTTTGAGGGACCAGTCCCACCTGTGGGGGACCTAACACCTAGCTGCCTAATAACATCCCCTCAGAGATCTACCCTGCAGCGCTGGTCAATTAGATCAGAAACCACAGGTGGCGTCACGAACTATAACTACAATCCCCTGTAAATATACCCCATTGCATGACCGCCAGGGCCACGGACCGAGCTCTGCTGCCAGTGACATTCCCCATAGACTTCCATGGGCTCGGTTCCGACTACCCCATAACCCTGGTACCACCAATGTGGTGCGCGTCAATTACATTACAGGAGGGACGGACTCTGGCGTCCTGTATCTGGTTATTACATTACAGGAGGGGCGGACTCTGGCGTCCTGTATCTGGTTATTACATTACAGGAGGGGCGGACTCTGGCGTCCTGTATCTGGTTATTACATTACAGGAGGGGCGGACTCTGGCGTCCTGTATCTGGTTATTACATTACAGGAGGGGCGCACTCTGGCGTCCTGTATCTGGTTATTACATTACAGGAGGGGCGGACTCTGGCGTCCTGTATCTGGTTATTACATTACAGGAGGGACGGACTCTGGCGTCCTGTATCTGGTTATTACATTACAGGAGGGGCGGACTCTGGCGTCCTGTATCTGGTTATTACATTACAGGAGGGACGGACTCTGGCGTCCTGTATCTGGCTATTACATTACAGGAGGGGCGGACTCTGGCGTCCTGTATCTGGTTATTACATTACAGGAGGGGCCGACTCTGGCGTCCTGTATCTGGTTATTACATTACGGGAGGGGCGGACTCTGGCGTCCCGTATCTGGTTATTACATTACGGGAGGCGCGGACTCTGGCGTCCCGTATCTGGTTATTACATTACAGGAGGAGCGGACTCTGGCGTCCTGTATCTGGTTATTACATTACAGGAGGGGCGGACTCTGGCGTCCTGTATCTGGTTATTACATTACAGGAGGGGCGGACTCTGGCGTCCTGTATCTGGTTATTACATTACAGGAGGGCGGACTCTGGCGCCCTGTATCTGGTTATTACATTACAGGAGGGGCGGACTCTGACGTCCTGTATCTGGTTATTACATTACAGGAGGGGCGTACTTTGGCGTCCTGTATCTGGTTATTACAGTACAGGAGGGGCGGACTCTGGCGTCCTGTATCTGGTTATTACATTACAGGAGGAGCGGACTCTGACGTCCTGTATCTGGTTATTACATTACAGGAGGGGCGGACTCTGGCGTCCTGTATCTGGTTATTACATTACAGGAGGGGCGGACTCTGGCGTCCTGTATCTGGTTATTACAGTACAGGAGGGGCGGACTCTGGCGTCCTGTATCTGGTTATTACATTACAGGAGGGGCGGACTCTGGCGTCCTGTATCTGGTTATTACATTACAGGAGGGGCGGACTCTGGCGTCCTGTATCTGGTTATTACATTACAGGAGGGGCGGACTCTGGCGTCCTGTATCTGTTTATTACATTACAGGAGGAGCGGACTCTGGCGTCCTGTATCTGGTTATTACATTACAGGAGGGGCGGACTCTGACGTCCTGTATCTGTTTATTACATTACAGGAGGGGCGGACTCTGGCGTCCTGTATCTGGTTATTACATTACAGGAGGGTCCGACTCTGGCGTCCTGTATCTGCTTATTACATTACAGGAGGGGCGGACTCTGGTGTCCTGTATCTGGTTATTACATTACAGGAGGGGCGGACTCTGGCGTCCTGTATCTGGTTATTACATTACAGGAGGGGCGGACTCTGGCGTCCTGTATCTGGTTATTACATTACAGGAGGGGCGGACTCTGGCGTCCTGTATCTGTTTATTACATTACAGGAGGAGCGGACTCTGGCGTCCTGTATCTGGTTATTACATTACAGGAGGGGCGGACTCTGGCGTCCTGTATCTGGTTATTACATTACAGGAGGGGCGGACTCTGTCGTCCTGTATCTGGTTATTACATTACAGGAGGGGCGGACTCTGGCGTCCTGTATCTGTTTATTACATTACAGGAGGGGCGGACTCTGGCGTCCTGTATCTGGTTATTATATTACAGGAAGGTCGGACTCTGGTGTCCTGTATCTGGTTATTACATTACAGGAGGAGCGGACTCTGGCGTCCTGTATCTGGTTATTACATTACAGGAGGGCTGACTCTGGTGTCCTGTATCTGGTTATTACATTACAGGAGGGTCGGACTCTGGCGTCCTGTGTCTGGTTATTACATTACAGGAGGGGTGGACTCTGGCGTCCTGTATCTGGTTATTATATTACAGGAGGGTCCGACTCTGGCGTCCTGTATCTGGTTATTACATTACAGGAGGGGCTGACTCTGGTGTCCTGTATCTGGTTTACAGGAGGGCGACTCTGGCGTCCTGTATCTGGTTATTACATTACAGGAGGGCGGACTCTGGCGTCCTGTATCTGGTTATTACATTACAGGAGGGGCGGACTCTGACGTCTGTATCTGGTTATTACATTACAGGAGGGGCGTACTTTGGCGTCCTGTATCTGGTTATTACAGTACAGGAGGGGGGCTCTGGCGTCCTGTATCTGGTTATTACATTACAGGAGGGGCGGACTCTGACGTCCTGTATCTGGTTATTACATTACAGGGGGCGGACTCTGGCGTCCTGTATCTGGTTATTACATTACAGGAGGGGCGGACTCTGGCGTCCTGTATCTGGTTATTACAGTACAGGAGGGGCGGACTCTGGCGTCCTGTATCTGGTTATTACATTACAGGAGGGGCGGACTCTGGCGTCCTGTATCTGGTTATTACATTACAGGAGGGGCGGACTCTGGCGTCCTGTATCTGGTTATTACTTACAGGAGGGGCGGACTCTGGCGTCCTGTATCTGTTATTATATTACAGGAGGTGCGCACTCTGGCGTCCTGTATCTGGTTATTACATTACAGGAGGGGCGGACTCTGGCGTCCTGTATTGGTTATTACATTACAGGAGGGGCGGACTCTGGCGTCCTGTATCTGGTTATTACATTACAGGAGGGGCGGACTCTGGCGTCCTGTATCGGTTATTACATTACAGGAGGGGCGGACTCTGGCGTCCTGTATCTGTTTATACATTACAGGAGGTGCGCACTCTGGCGTCCTGTATCTGGTTATTACATTACAGGAGGGGCGGACTCTGGCGTCCTGTATTGGTTATTACATTACAGGAGGGGCGGACTCTGGCGTCTGTATCTGGTTATTACATTAAGGAGGGGTGGACTCTGGCGTCCTGTATTGGTTATTACATTACAGGAGGGGCGGACTCTGTCGTCCTGTATCTGGTTATTACATTACAGAGGGCGGACTCTGTCGTCCTGTATCTGTTATTACATTACAGGAGGAGCGGACTTGGCATCCTGTATCTGTTATTACATTACAGGAGGGGCGGACTCTGGCGTCCTGTATCTGTTATTACATTACAGGAGGGGCGGACTCTGGCGTCCTGTATCTGGTTATTACATTACAGGAGTGGCGGACTCTGTCGTCCTGTATCTGGTTATTACATTACAGGAGGGGCGGACTCTGGTGTCCTGTATCTGGTTATTACATTACAGGAGGGCGGACTCTGGCGTCCTGTATCTGGTTATTACATTACAGGGGGGCGGACTCTGGCGTCCTGTATCTGATTATTACATTACAGGAGGGGCGGACTCTGGCGTCCTGTATCTGTTATTACATTACAGGAGGGCGGACTCTGTCGTCCTGTATCTGGTTATTACATTACAGGAGGGGCGGACTCTGGCGTCCTGTATCTCGTTATTACATTACAGGAGGGGCGGACTCTGGGTCCTGTATCTGGTTATTACATTACAGGAGGGGCGGACTCTGGCGTCCTGTATCTGGTTATTACATTACAGGAGGGCGGACTCTGGCGTCCTGTATCTGGTTATTATATTACATGGGGCGGACTCTGGGTCCTGTATCTGGTTATTACATTACAGGAGCGGTGGGCTCTGGCGTCCGTATGTGGTTATTACATTACAGGAGGCGCGGACTCTGGCGTCCTGTATCTGGTTATTACATTACAGGAGGAGCGGACTCTGGCGTCTGTATCTGGTTATTACATTACAGGAGGGGCGGACTCTGGGTCCTGTATCTGGTTATTACATTACAGGAGGAGCGGACTCTGGCGTCCTATATCTGGTTATTACAGTACAGGAGGGGCTGACTCTGGCGTCCTGTATCTGGTTATTACATTACATGAGGGGCGGACTCTGGCGTCCTGTATCTGGTTATTACATTACAGGAGGGGGGCCTCTGGCGTCCTGTATCTGTTTATTACATTACAGGAGGGGCGGACTCTGGCGTCCTGTATCTGGTTATTACATTACAGGAGGGTGGACTCTGGTGTCCTGTATCTGGTTATTACATTACAGGAGGGGCGCACTCTGCGTCCTGTATCTGGTTATTACATTACAGGAGGGGCGGACTCTGGTGTCCTGTATCTGGTTATTACATTACAGGAGGGTCGGACTCTGGCGTCCTGTGATCTGGTTATTACATTACAGGAGGGTAGGACTCTGGCGTCCTGTATCTGGTTATTATATTACAGGAGGGACGACTCTGGCTCCTGTATCTGGTTATTACATTACAGGAGGGGCGGACTCTGGTGTCCTGTATCTGGTTTATTACATTACAGGGGGTCGGACTCTGGCGTCCTGTATCTGTTATTACATTACAGGAGGGGCGGACTCTGGCGTCCTGTATCTGTTATTACATTACAGGAGGGGCGGACTCTGGCGTCCTGTATCTGGTTATTAATTACAGGAGGGTCGGACTCTGGCGTCCTGTATCTGGTTATTACATTACAGGAGGGTCGACTCTGGTCGTCCTGTATCTGGTTATTACATTACAGGAGGGGCTGACTCTGGTCGTCCTGTATCTGGTTATTACATTACAGGAGGGTCGGACTCTGCGTCCTGTGTCTGATTATTACATTACAGGAGGGGCGGACTCTGGACGTCCTGTATCTGATTATTACATTACAGGAGGGGCGGACTCTGGCGTCCTGTATCTGGTTATTACATTACAGGAGGGGTGGACTCTGGCGTCCTGTATCTGGTTATTACATTACAGGAGGGGCGGACTCTGCGTCCTGTATCTGGTTATTACATTACAGGAGGGGCGGACTCTGACGTCCTGTATCTGGTTATTAATTACAGGAGGGTCCGGACTCTGACGTCCTGTATCTGGTTATTATATTACAGGAGGGTGACTCTGGTGTCCTGTATCTGGTTATTACATTACAGGAGGGGCTGACTCTGGTGTCCTGTATCTGGTTGATACATTACAGGAGGAGCGGACTCTGGCATCCTGTATCTGGTTATTATATTACTGAAGGGTGGGACTCTGGCGTCCTGTATCTCGTTATTACATTACAGGAGGAGCGGACTCTGGCGTCCTGTATCTGGTTTTATATATTACAGGAGGGGTGGACTCTGGCATCCTATATCTGGTTATTACATTACAGGAGGGGCCGACTCTGGCGTCCTGTATCTGGTTATTACATTACAGGAGGGGCGGACTCTAGCGTCCTGTATCTGGTTATTACATTACAGGAAGGGCCGACTCTGGCGTCCTGCATCTGGTTATTATATTACAGGAGGGGCGGACTCTGGTGTCCTGTATCTTGTTATTACATTACAGGAGGGGCTGACTGGCGTCCTGTATCTGGTTATTACATTACAGGAGGGGCTGACTGGCATCCTGTATCTGGTTATTACATTACAGGAAGGGCCGACTCTGGCGTCCTGCATCTGGTTATTATATTACAGGAGGGGCGGACTCTGGTGTCCTGTATCTTGTTATTACATTACAGGAGGGGCGGACTCTGGCATCCTGTATCTGGTTATTATATTACAGGAGGGGCGGACTCTGGCGTCCTGTATCTGGTTATTATATTACAGGAGGGGCGGACTCTGGCGTCCTGTATCTCGTTATTACATTACAGGAGGTGCGGACTCTGGCGTCCTGTATCTCGTTATTATATTACAGGAGGAGTGGACTCTGGCGTCCTGTATCTGGTTATTAATTACAGGAGGTGACTGGCGTCTTATCTGGATACATCGTGGGCGACTTGCTCCTGTATCTGGTTATTACATTACAGGAGTGGCGGACTCTAGCGTCCTGTATCTGGTTATTACATTACAGGAAGGGCCGACTCTGGCGTCCTGCATCTGGTTATTATATTACAGGAGGGGCGGACTCTGGTGTCCTGTATCTTGTTATTACATTACAGGAGGGGCTGACTGGCGTCCTGTATCTGGTTATTACATTACAGGAAGGGCCGACTCTGGCGTCCTGCATCTGGTTATTATATTACAGGAGGGGCGGACTCTGGTGTCCTGTATCTTGTTATTACATTACAGGAGGGGCGGACTCTGGCGTCCTGTTTCTGGTTATTATATTACAGGAGGGGCTGACTCTGGCGTCCTATATCTGGTTATTACATTACAGGAGGGGCGGACTCTGGCGTCCTGTATCTGGTTATTACATTACATGAGGGGCGGACTCTGGCGTCCTGTATCTGGTTATTACATTACAGGAGGGGCGGACTCTGGTGTCCTGTATCTTGTTATTACATTACAGGAGGGGCGGACTCTGGCGTCCTGTTTCTGGTTATTATATTACAGGAGGGGCTGACTCTGGCGTCCTATATCTGGTTATTACAGGAGGGTCGGACTCTGGCGTCCTGTATCTGGTTATTACAGTACAGGAGGGGCTGACTCTGGCGTCCTGTAACTGGTTATTATATTACAGGAGGGGCGGACTCTGGCATCCTGTATCTGCTTATTACATTACAGGAGGGTGGACTCTGG
Organism: Oophaga sylvatica; assembly: GCA_033576555.1. Taxonomy (NCBI): domain Eukaryota; kingdom Metazoa; phylum Chordata; class Amphibia; order Anura; family Dendrobatidae; genus Oophaga; species Oophaga sylvatica. The sequence goes on along the minus strand of JARQOD010000003.1, from coordinate 271,010,599 downwards.
CGTCCTGTATCTGGTTATTATATTACAGGAGGGGCTGACTCTGGCGTCCTGTATCTGGTTATTACATTACAGGAGGGGCGGACTCTGGCGTCCTGTATCTGTTTATTTCATTACAGGAGGGGCGGACTCTGGCGTCCTGTATCTGGTTATTACATTACAGGAGGGGCGGACTCTGGCGTCCTGTATCTGGTTATTACATTACAGGAGGGGCGGACTCTGGCATCCTGTATCTGGTTATTACATTACAGCTAACAGACAGTTCTCCATCCTCCTCCTCCTTGACCTGTCCTCTGCCTTTGATACAGTCTACCACTGCCTACTGCTACAGATTCTTTCTTCCCATGGCATCAAAGACCTTGCCCTGTCCTGGATCGCCACTTACCTTTCCGACCGCACATTTAGCGTCTCCCACTCTACCTCCTCATCCCGCCCTCTGTCTGTTGGAGTCCCTCAAGGCTCTGTCCTGGGGCCCCTACTTTTTTCCATCTATACCCTTGGCCTAGGACAACTCATAAAGTCCCATGGCTTCCAGTACCAAATCTATGCGGACGATACTCAGATCTACTCTCTGGCCCAGATGTCACCTCTCTGCTGTCCAGAATCCCGGAGTGTCTATCAGCCATATCCTCCTTCTTCACCTCTCGTTTCTTAAAACTCAATGTAGACAAAACCGAACTCATCATCTTTCCTCCATCTCACGTATCTTCCCTACCCGATCTATCTATTATGGTAAATGGCATCACGATCTCTCCCGCACCTGAAATCCGCTGCCTCGGAGTAACTCTCGACTCTGCCCTGTCCTTCAAACCACACATCCAAACTCTTGCCACCTCCTGTCGCCTCCAACTTAAAAACATTTCCAGAATCCGTCCCTTCCTCACCCCTCAATCTACTAAAACTCTTGTGCATGCCCTCATCATCTCCCGCCTTGATTACTGCAACACCCTCCTCTGTGGCCTCCCCGTCAACTCTCTTGCACCACTCCAATCTGTCCTCAATTCTGCTGCCCGACTAATCCACCTCTCCCCTCGCTACTCCCCTGCTTCTCCCCTCTGCAAATCCCTCCACTGGCTCCCAATTCCCCAACGAATCCAGTTCAAACTACTAACACTGACCTACAAAGCCGTCCACAACCTGTCTCCTTCCTATATCTCTGAACTAATCTCCCAATATCTTCCTTCACGTAATCTTTGATCCTCCCAAGACCTCCTACTATCCTCCACACTTATTCGTTCCTCACACAACCGCCTCCAAGATTTCTCCCGAATATCCCCCATCCTCTGGAATTCCACGCCTCAATATGTACGATTATCCACCACCCTTGGATCCTTCAGACGGAACCTGAAAACCCATCTCTTCAGGAAAGCCTACAGCCTGCAATAACCATTCCGCCTCGCCTCCATCACCTGAGCTGCCACCTCGCCGCCACCACCCTAGCTGCCGCCACGCCGCCACCACCAGAGCTGCCGCACCCCCGACCTTCTGTTTCTTCCCCATTATCCCGTAGAAAGTAAGTCTGCAAGGACAGGGTCCTCTCCCCTCTGTACCAGTCTGTCATTGTAAATTTGTTTACTGTAAACGATATCTATAACTTTGTATGTAACCCCTTCTCATGTACAGCACCATGGAATTAATGGCGCTATATAAATAAATAATGATAATAATAATAATACAGGAGGGGCCGACTCTGGCGTCCTGTATCTGGTTATTGTATAAAATGAGGGAGGTTTAGTTTCATCCCTTTCTGGCTGGTATAATGTAGGAGCTACAGCGTCGACTCCTCACATAGTGTACTAATAACCAGGGCCGTGGAGTCGGTAAGCCAAACCTCCTACTCGGTCTCCTCAATTTCCATGACACTGACTCCAACTCCCGACTCACAGCCCTGCTAATAACCTCCATTTGTCAGTTGCAGACTCCTTTCTATATAGAGTTCACCTGCTTCGTATTTACCTTACAGTGTTACTAATGACAATAATTATCTCTCTTAATAATGATTTTAGCTTCTTTTTTCCCAGAGGGAACCTTTCAGTCACCTGGCATTAATTCTGGACTGTAAAGAGTTCTGCTCACGTGGCTCTGCGAGGATGAACGAGGATAAGAATTCTATGACTGAGAGAATACTAATAAATCTCACCCTGGAGATCATCTGCCTGTTGACTGGAGAGGTGAGGCATTTTAAGAATTCATCTTCACTTTCACACTAGAATTCTAGCATAAAAGCTTTGAAAAGTCGCAAAATTTAGGTCCAACTTGAAGTTGGCTTTTTACGCCTGTCTCTCCCAGCTCCCACAAAATGGACAAAACTGGGGTGGGACGGCATCCAGTCATCTCATCATAAATCAGCAGCGTCTGACTCCAGTACACCCCCTCATTAAGACCGGAGAAAATATTACCTGCCTTGATGAACCGGGCCAAACGTCTTGTGATATGCTTAGTATTGAAACATGGCAATAATTGGTATGATGAGGAATTCTGTTCCTTTTTACATGATGTTACTTTTGTGGCAGAGACATACGAGAATAAACCATTTTATGAGCATAGAGAGTTGCAGCTAAAGCGTTAATCTGTAATAAGATGGAGGCAGTAAAAGGAATCCTGTAAAAGGTTATTCTAAGTCTCTACCTTAATACAAAAACAGCCACAATTACGAAAATACAGACAGGTTTTCCATTTTTGCTGCTCCTTCTAGCCTCTTTCCCTCTGATCCAAAATAATACACATATATGCAAAATAATCCATTTTGGACCCCTTTAGATACAATTAAAGGTAAAGTATGATAGTAGTACAAATTTTCCACAGTGTTTATATTCTGCACACTCAGTCTCTCCCACAAAGTTGTATTTTCCAACATGAATCCAGTAAATTTCACAGACCTGTCAAAATATTGAGACAGTGGAGAGCTCAAACCAGCTTCAATATCTTTCTCTTAAAGGGCGATCGCTTTCATCACTACCTTAGATGGGGATTTTTTGTTGTTGTCCTATATTAAACTTTTTATTATAATTATACATGTGTCCATGAGCAGGAAACTCCCTCAATCTCAATCCCATTGAGAACCTGTGGTCAATTCTCAAAAAGTGGGTGGACAAACAAAAACACAGAAATTGTGATGAACTCTAAGCACTGATTAGACAAGAATGGATTGTCGGATATCCAGCATGCAACAGCAAATTGCCAAAGTCTTGTAAGATAAGGAATGTTGTAGAGAAAAATTAAAATCCATAAAGACCTACCAGAGAGGGGACATATCACCCTCACATTCAACATAAGGGATTATTGATAACTGGGGAAGTGAGAGAGAGCTGACACTTTGACCTCCATTGAAGTAAGACCTCCTGCAGTTACCAGATAATTACAGAAGAGGTCTACCTTTAGAACTAGACACTAAGCCTAGAATTTATATACTCGGAGGCAGAGAAGTACAGGGGCTTCCTCTGTTCAAAGGATTTGTTTCAGAAGCCCTGGAGCCAGTGGTCAGTGATGAATATTGGGGTTTGAATTGATCCAATATCTAAGCGAAATATATTTTCAGCGTCATAGCAAAGGGCAAACATAACACATTCATCCATATCACCATAAGGCCAGCTGAATGCCTCCAACTTAATTTTGTTCAAATTGATGATGATATCCATGCCAAATATCACCCGAATGGGACCTCTAGGGGTGAAGCTATCCTGAAAGTTGGGGATCTCAAACTTCTAAAGGGGAGGTATGTGGGCGTAACCTTGATCTATCCAAAATCAGAGTTAGAGTTTTTGTCATTGCACGTTTTCTGAAAGACACAGTTCTCTGGGAGAGTGTTTCATTTTCCTCCATAGGAAAAAGAGACTGCTTCCCTCCATAAAGATTCCTGCAACATCAAAGTTAGTAATTTTCTTTTGTTATTGTTTTTTATTTTATGTACCGTATATACTCATGTATAAGACGACCCACGTATAAGCCAACCCCCCTAATTTTGCCACAAAAAAACTGGGAAAACTTATTGACTCGTGTATAAGCCTAGGGTGGAAAATGATTAAGCCCCCATATGCTCCATAGATTATGCCCCCATATGATGCTCCACAGATTATGCCCCCATATGCTGCACAGATTATGCCCATATGCTGCACAGATTATGACCCCATATGCTCCACAGATTATTCCCCCATATGCTCTACAGATTATGCCCAATATGCTCCACAGATTATGCCCCCATATGCTGCACAGATTATGCCCATATGCTGCACAGATTATGACCCATATGCTCCACAGATTATGCCCCCATATGCTACACAGATTATGCCCCATATGTTCCAGAGATTATGCCCCCATATGCTCCACAGATTATGCCCCCATATGCTCCACAGATTATGCCCATATGTTCCACAGATTATGCCCCCATATGTTCCACAGATTATGCCCCATATGCTCCATAGATTATGCCCCATATGCTCCATAGATTATGCCCCATAGTATAGGTCCCTTATGCTGCCGCGCTGCTGCAAAAGAAAAAAAAAATGACATATTCACCTCTCGTCGCTGGGGGCCAGGTGCTGGTGTCCTGAGCAGGCGGTGACACCGGCGCACTATGGGGGACAGGTGCCGGTGTCGCCGCTCGCTCAGGACTCCGGCACCTGAGATATTTACCTGTCACTGGACCGGTCCACCGCTGCGCTGCTCCCTCTTCCGGGTCCTCGGCAGTGAATGATCAGGCAGAGGGCGCGGCGCGTACTAACTACGTCATCGCGCCCTCTGCCTGAACATTCACAGCCAGAGGAGTCGGACGAGGAGGTCGGAGCAGCGCGCAGCGGTGGACCGGGGGACAGGTGAATATCACTATACTCACCCCCCCCCCCCGCCGGCGCGTCACTCTCTGCAGCCTCTCCTCTTCTCCCGGCAGTCTCCGCAGCTCTTCCTTCCTACAGCGGTCACGTTGTACCGCTCATTAAAATCATGAATATGTGCATATACATGTCTTTAATGAGCGGTACCTTGTGACTGCTGCAGGAAGGAGCCGTGGGAGAAGCAGGGGGGCTACAGAGACGCGCCGGCGGAGGGGTGAGTGTGATCCGACACCCCCGCTCCTCCTCCCCCGCCGACCCACGGTATATGACTCGCGTATAAGCCGAGAGAGGGACTTTCAGCACTAAAAAATGGGCTGAAAATCTCGGCTTATACGCGAGTATATACGGTAATTGTATATATCATATTGTTTTGTTCCCATTTTGTATCATCCTTTAATATTTTTTTATAAACACTGCCTACATTTCCGGATAAAATATAAAAAATTTATGAGCTCCATTTCTCTTGTTCTGTAAACCGCACCCCTGAAGCCATACGCTACCTGTAACTTGTGTCCAAACGGCCTGTATAAACGATTGGTGGTGGCAGCTAGTTCCTTTCAGTATTGTGGAGTTGGCAGTGATTATATAAGGGTGTGTATGTATGTATGTATACAGTTTATACTACTCAAAAAAATAAAGGGACGCTGAAAAGCCGATCCTAGATATCACTGAATTAATATTCCAGTTGCAAATCTTTGTTTATTACATAGTGGAATGAGTTGAGAACAATAAAAATAAAATTGATCAATGTAAATCAAAATTAATGCCCATGGAGGTCTGGATTTGGAATGATACTCAAAATCAAAGTGGAAAATCAAATTATAGGCTGATCCAACTTCAGTGGAAATGCCTCAAGACAAGGAAATGGTGCTCAGTAATGTGTGTGCCTCCATGTGCCTGTATGACCTCCCTATTACATCCAGGGCAGGTGGCAGATGTTCTCCTGAGGGATCTCCTCCCAGACCTGGATTAAAACATCAGTCAACTCCTGGACAGTCTGTGGTGCAACATGGCTTTGGTGGATGGAACGAGACATGATGTCCCAGATGTTCTCGATAGGATTCAGGTTATATCTCTTCCATGTGCTGCAATTAAAAGTGTATATGGAGGCAACAGAGTTGTTTCCCCTGACAAAACAGGAAAACTGGTAATAGCGGTAGGATCTGCTTGGATTCCCTGCTGTTCTCTCTAAAAAGGGACAACACTGTAACTATTGAGAATTTGCATAAACTTGATATATTTGTCAATAAAAGTGTAATAACTTACTTCAGTAATCATAGAAATATCTAACTAAAAGACCTAAAAGCAACGTGATAACCAAATTTGTGCAGTATCAAAACTTTTAGACTCCACAATACTGAGCAATGTAGATGTGAATTCAGTTCTGGGGTGAGGTAAAAGACAAAAATGGACAACATGATCTTTTTGTGTTTCACCTTTTCATCTCTACAATAGTATAATAGGAGATGTAACCTGTACTGTCAGTCATCTTGTCTTGAGTAAGGCAAAGATGAGTAAAGGTACTGCCACACTAAAAATCCCGCTAGCGATCACGATAACGACGCATACTAATGCGATCGCTAGCGGGATTGTTTCTATATCGCTAAATGCGGCACATTTAGCGATATAGTTAACGACGCTATCGCCGTTAGCGATCTTCTTAACGACTTTAGCGTACAAAAGTACGCTAAATCGCTAAGAAAAGGTGCCACACAGCGATTAGATACTCACCCGCGGGAGCGCCAGCGATGAAATAGGGTCCGGAGCGATTCCAGCGACGAGCGAGATCACAGCAGGAAGCTCGTCGCTGGAAGCTGCCGCACTGAACAATATCGCTAACGGGATCGCTAAATAGTGACGTTTTTTAGCGATCTCGTTAGCGATATTGTTTAGTGTGGCATACCCTTTAGTTTTTTTCGAGTGATAAGTTCTGGAGTCGGGGGGATGTAGCTCCTAAGTGGAGAAAAAGCAGACGTTTATTTTAGTTGATTGAGCTGTTGATTTATGCATAGTGTGTGAAGAGTACAATTCCCATTTAAGGCACAGCTATGCTTTTTTAACAAAGCTTACTATCTACCAATAATCACTAGAAATTGCCCCAAAAAAATTTTTAGGCATAAATTTTTTTTCCTTGCAAAGGTCATATACCACAATCAGTTATTGCGCACTTTTATGGAAACCAGTCAGTGACAAGAATGGTACCACACAATGGTATATTAAAAAATAAAATTTAACTGCAAGGTGCAAGGATATATTTAGAGGGACAATTCTGCCATAGGAAACTACCACTTCAGCTACAAATGCAATAACATGTATGAGCACAAAACTATATGATCCTGCTAGTATATCAAGAAAGGGGTTAACAGCTGCATTGTATAATAAGTCAAGACTGCCAATTCAGGCATATGTCAACATCAACTACGCGGCCTAACTCCTCTCCTAGCCTATAGTCAAAAGCATGGACCTATAATATATATCAATTGCGCAATTATTTTAATACATACCGCTAAAAAGCTGGTGGTGTCACCTCGGATGTCCCTCTGCCCCGACGCGCGTTTCGCTCAGCTTCTTCGGGAGGTTGTGATGTCTGCATTCAAGGTGCTGCTTTCTTTACTGACTTCATATATCTGAACAGCTTTTTACCTGGGGTAATTACTTCATGTGCTTTCTCTGCCCTCCCTGAAAACGTAGATGCTCCCCACTCTCTATGCTGCTATTGCATATGGGAGAATCGGGACGATTATACTTTCTGCTCAAACTCATAGTCTAAGCCGAGTGTCATCTTACTGTGATCCGATCCTCTCGCATGAGAAAATCGCAGCACAGGTGCAGATGAGCCTGAGAAATTAATTTCTCAATCTCCTACATTGCTGGCATCCGTGGTAATCTGACTCCACTTGGATGACATCCGAGTGCAGTGCGATGTTTCACACGCACCCAAATACTTGTATGTGTGAACGCGATCTCAGCATGCTGCGATTGTTCTCCCATGAGAAAATAATGGCACATCTGCACTGCCCCATAGAATAACACTGGGCCAAGTGCTATCCAATTAACCCCTTCATGACCCAGCCTATTTTGTCCCTTTATGAGGTAATAACTCAGGAACGCTTCAACGGATCCTAGCGATTCTGTTTTTTCGTGACATATTGGGCTTCATGTTGGTGGTAAATTTAGATCGATAATTTTTGCGTTTATTTGTGAAAAAAATGGAAATTTGGCGAAAATTTGGAAAATTTCGCAATTTTCAAATTTTGATTTTTTATTCTGTTAAACCAGAGAGTTATGTGACACAAAATAGTTAATAAATAACATTTACCACATGTTTACTTTACATCAGCACAATTTTGGGAACAACATTTTTTTTTGTTAGGAAGTTTTAAGGGTTAAAAATTGACCAGCGATTTCTCATTTTTACAACAAAATTTACAAAACCATTTTTTTAGGGACCACCTCACATTTGAAGTCATTTTGAGGGGTCTATATGGCAGAAAATACCCAAAAGTGACACCATTATAAAAACTGCACCCTCAAGCTACTCAAAACTACATTCAAGAAGATTATTAACCCTTCAGGTGCTTCACAGGAACTAAAGCAACGTGGAAGGAAAAAATGGACTTTTTAATTTTTCCAACAAAAATTTTCTTTTAGCAGCAATTTTTTCATTTTTACATGGGCAACAGGATAAAATGGATCCTAACATTTGTTGGGCAATTTCTCCTGAGTACACAGATACCTCATATGTGGTCATAAACAACTGTATGGGCTCAGAAGGGAAGGAGCGCCATTTGACTTTTTGAATGGAAAATATGCTGGAATATTTAGCGGTTGCCATGTCGCATTTGGAGAGTCCCTGTGTGCCTAAACATTGGAGCTCCCCCACAAGTGACCCCGTTTTGGAAACTAGACCCCCCCAAGGAACTTATCTAGATGAATAGTGAGCACTTTGAACCCCCAGGTGCTTGACAAATTGATCTGTAAAAAAGTAAGTACTTTTTTTTTAACAAAAATTTTCTTTTAGCCTCAGTTTTTTCATCTTCACATGAGCAACAGGATAAAATGGATCCTAAAATTTGTTGTTGCACAGTGAGCACTTTGAACCCCAGGTGCTTCACAGAAGTTTATAACGCAGAGCCGGGAAAATAAAAAATCATTTTTTTTTCTCAAAAAATGATTTTTTAGCCCCTATTTTTTATTTTCACAATGGTTACAGGAGAAATTGGACCCAAAAGTTGTTGTCCAATTTGTCCTGAGTACGCTGTTATCCCATATGTGGGAGAAAACTACTGTATGGGCACACGTCGGGGCTCGGAAGGGAAGTAGTGACGTTTTGAAATGCCGACTTGATGGAATGGTCTTCGGGCGTCATGTTACGTTTGCAGAGCCCATGATGTGCCTAAACAGTAGAAACCCCCCACAAGTGACCCTATTTTGGAAACTAGATCCCCAAGGAACTCCTCTAGATGTGTGGTGAGCACTTTGAATCTCTAATTTCTTCACAGAAGTTTATAACGCAGAGCCGTGAAAATAAAAAATCATTTTTTTTCCACAAAAATAATTTTTTTAGTCCCCAATTTTTTTTTCCCATGGGTAAAAGGAGAAATTAGACCCCCAAAGTTGATGTGCAATTTTTCCTGAGTACGCTGATACCCCATATGTGGGGGTAAACCACTGTTTGGGCACACGTTGGGGCTCAGAATAAAGGGAGCACTGTTTGACTTTTTAAACACAAAATTTGCAGGAATCAATGGTGGCTCCATGTCGCGTATGGCGACCCCCTGATGTGCCTAAATAGTGGAAACCCCTCAATTCTAACTCCAACACACCCCTAACCCCAACCCTAACCCCTACATAACCCTAATCCAAACCATAACCCTAACCCCAACACACCCCTAACCCTAATCCCAACTCTAACCATAACCCTAACCACAAGCCTAACCCTAATCCTAACCCCAAAACACCCCTAACACTTATCCTAACTCTAACCCTAACCACAAACCTAACCCTAATTCCAACCTTAACCCTAATTCTAACCCAAATTCCAACCCTAACCCAAATTCTAACCGTAAACCTAATTCTAACCCTAATGTTAACCCTAACCCTAAGGCTAACCCTAGTTCTAACTCTAAGGCTGGGTTCATATTGCGTTTTACCAGCCCGTTCAACACATAGCGTTGACGGGCTGGTAACGGTATAGCATACGCGATCGCGTTATGCTATACCCGCTAGCGCAGATGAATCAGCAGATGATTCATCTGTGCTAGCGGTGACGGAGCCCAGACGCTGCAGCCCGTGTCTGAGGCTCTGTCACTGAATTACGGCACGTCGCGAACGCATGCCGCTTTACGGCATGCGTCGCGATGCGCCCACAAATGGTGAATGGCAGTGTAAACGGACTGCGTTATACCACGGTGTAACGCAGTCCGTCTAACGGACTGCCATAACGCAATATGAACCCAGCCTAATTCTAACCCTAACCCTAATAGAAAAAAATATATATATATTTTCTTTATTTTATTATTTGTCCCTACCTATGGGGGTGATAAAGGGGGCGTTTATTTACTTTTTTTATTTTGATCACTGTGAGAGAGTATCACAGTGATCAAAATAAATTTATGGACCTGCCGGTCGGCGCACTGCGCATGCGCCCGCCATTTTGCAAGATGGCGGCGCCCATGAAGAATCCCAGACGGACACCGGGACGGACCCAGGGACATCGGAGGACTGGGAGAGGTGAAGGGGGGATCGGAAGGTGGGAGGAGCGGAGGCAAAGAGGAGGAGAGCAGATAGTGATGGCGGCGTGGTGTGTGGGGGGGTCGGATCTTGGTCTCCAGCCATGGCAGATGCTATTGCAGCATCGGCCATGGCTGAATTGTAATATTTCACCAAATTTCATTGGTAAAATATTACAGATTGCTCTGATTGGCTGTTTCACTTTTAACAGCCAATCAGAGCGATCGTAGCCACGTGGGGGTTAAGCCAACCCCCCTGTGGTGAAGCACAAAGGGTCTTGTGCCTGCGGGTCGGGTGACCTTTCAGTGTCCCCGGTCACCCAACACGCAGGAACGCGATCCTTCCATGACACAGCATATGCGTCACAGGTCGGATTGGCACCGACTTTCATGACGCATACGCTGTGTCAAAGGTCGGGAAGGGGTTAAAACATTGCATAGCACTCGGCCGTGTTATATAGCAGTGTGAGCAAGCCCTAATACTGAGGAAAGGGAAGGAGAGAGCCATCAGAGATGTGGCAAAGCAACTACTGTAGCTGGTGAAATACTTAAATGCACTTAAAATTGTAGCTGCTACTCCCCTGAGTATTCTTTTTTTAAACCCACCGTATAATTCCAGAGACGCATGGCTTTTTACATAGTTCTAATTTTTATGGTCTTTCCAAGGGGGCGTGGCTCTTTAGATTCCGTGGGGGCGTATCTTTATGCTGCTCAGCAGTTTTACCAATGTGAGCCACGCCCCCTTGGAAAGAGCGTAATAACATTTTGATTGTTAACCTTTTAAATGCCATTGTCAATATGACAGTCACATTTAAATGAAATGTGCACTGCTGCCTGTGCACACATGGCTCTCTTTGGCCCCCTCAAAGCAATGGTAGGGGAACAATGGGTTAATATGACAACCAGGGGTCTGCTGAAAACCTTTGTCACTGTCACCTTGGCCCTTCTGTACAGAGCAACCACACGCTGAGTTCTATAGGAAACTGAGAGTTTCACTTTATACTGCAATACCGTGATATTACAGTACATAGTGCAAGTGATCAAAGCAACATAGATTTATGACTGCTGAGGAGGCTAAAAATTAATGTAAAAAAAAGTTTTTAAAAGTATAAAAGTTCACACTCCCTCCCTTTTGCCCATTAAAAATAAAGGGAAAAAAACATATTTGATATCACTGCATTGGTAAAAGTCTGATCAATTGAAGTGTGGAATCAATTAACCCAAACGATAAATGCCGTAAAGAGAAAAAAAAATCACTATAATTGCATATTTTAGTCACCCCTCCTCTCTTAAAAAAAATGTAGTAATAAGGTATAAAAGCATTGTATGTACATGAAATTGGTATCAATAACAACGTCCGCTCACTGCACACAATACAAGCCCTCACTCATCCCCACCAACAGAAAAATGAAAATGTTCTGGGTCTCGGAAAATGGCGACACAGAGCAAACTATTTTATTTTTTTACTCTCTTAAATAGAAAATAAAACTATACATGTTTGGTATCTCTATAATCTGGCTAACTTGGATAATTATGTCTTCATATCATTTTTACCACACAATGAACGCCAACAAAATAAAAAAAAAGCAATGGTGGAATTAAAAAAAATTTTTTCACCATTTCTTCACACTTGGAATTTTTTCCCCGTGTTTTAGTACATTATATGGTAAAATGACTGGTGCCATTCAAAACTACAACTTGCCCCACAAAAAAATGTCCTCATACATATACACATAGGTGTCAACAAAAAAATAGAATAGTTATAGCTCTTGCAAGGAGGCAAGGGAAAAAACAAAAGCACCAAAACAATCGATTAAGGAGCAAATGATTTGTTGTGCTTTCTTCAAAGGTCAGTTACTTTTTTTTTCCATCAACATAGCTGTATGATGGCTTGCTTTTTGCGAGACAAGTTGTAGTATTGAGTGACGCCATTCATATTACCATTTCATTGAAGCATTTTAACCCCTTCACGACCTTTGACATATAGGTACATCAAAGGTCGTGCCTTGCCTTTCATGTGGGCTCTCCGCGCATGACAGCTGATCCGATCAGCTGTCATGTGCCTCTAACAGGCACGGGTGGACCCGTGTTCCATCCGCGGCTGTTAACCAGTTAAATGCATTTGTCAATTACTGACAGCAGCATTTAACACGTGCCGGGCAGAAGCGTATCATAAGTCACACCCATTGGTGCCCCTGTCACATGGTCGATGGGCGCGATGGGTTGTTATGACAGCCTGGGGTCTGCAGAAGGCCCCCCGTTGCCTGTCATTGTGAATCTTCTGTGAACGCCGACTCGTGGCTGCAGCAACTCCACAAAAGTTCAAATCACCGATTATTTTGCACCATTGAATATAAAACAATTAACACCATCACTTCCAGAGGTATTTCCGCTTTTGCGTTTTCGTTTTTTGCTTCCCTTCTTCTTTCCCTCGTTAAAGGGTCGACATTGACTTGTAGGATTGCTACCTTCCAAAAGGTGGCACTAGAGTTCTAGCTCTCTTCCTCTCTGAAGAGACAATTTGCATAATTAGCGTATTTCCCAGAGGAGCATTGCGGCTTTAAGTCTCCTCATCTGCATGCTTAGCATGTTGATCTCCGCAAGGAGTGACGATATTTCTTGGACAATGGTCTGACGCCTCTCACACAGCCAAACCAGATCTCCGCTTTGCACTGACGAGGGGCTGAACCCCGAAACACAGTGTCTGCAAATTGAGATTCTGGTTTGGCTATTATCCTAGGTCATGTGATAAGGCTCGTTAAAGGGTCGACATTGACTTGTAGGATTGCTACCTTCCAAAAGGTGGCACTAGAGTTCTAGCTCTCTTCCTCTCTGAAGAGACAATTTGCATAATTAGCGTATTTCCCAGAGGAGCATTGCGGCTTTAAGTCTCCTCATCTGCATGCTTAGCATGTTGATCTCCGCAAGGAGTGACGATATTTCTTGGACAATGGTCTGACGCCTCTCACACAGCCAAACCAGATCTCCGCTTTGCACTGACGAGGGGCTGAACCCCGAAACACAGTATCTGCAAATTGAGATTCTGGTTTGGCTATTATCCTAGGTCATGTGATAAGGCTCGTTAAAGGGTCGACATTGACTTGTAGGATTGCTACCTTCCAAAAGGTGGCACTAGAGTTCTAGCTCTCTTCCTCTCTGAAGAGACAATTTGCATAATTAGCGTATTTCCCAGAGGAGCATTGCGGCTTTAAGTCTCCTCATCTGCATGCTTAGCATGTTGATCTCCGCAAGGAGTGACGATATTTCTTGGACAATCTGTGACATTTGACACAGAAGTGTTTGAAGCATTTCCGGGAGATGTCCGGAGCAGGAGGCCATTGGGGGAGGTGTTGTCGGTGTTGGTCATGCATTTAAATGCAGTTTAAGACCGCTGGAAGAGTGTGACTCAGGCACTCCTCCCCAGTTCTGACATGAAGCAGTTGGAGCAGCAAACATAGCTGTAGGTCTATGGCTTGGAAGGGAAGGAAAGCCATTTGACTTTTTGAATACAAAATTTGCTGGAATAATTAGCGGACTCCATCTCACATTTGAAGAGCCCCTGATGAGCCTAAACAGTGGAAACCCCCTACAAGTGACCATATTTTGGAGACTAGACCCGAAAGAAATGTACCTACATCAAAACGGTCTCACCAACTTGGTATTAGAGGCACTTCTGTTTCTCTAGCATATACTGTCCACCATGAACTGTCTTTCTTCTGCTCTAACACAACACGCACACTGCTGAGCTAACACAGCTGCCCGTTATTAGACCTGTAAAACCCAAACTGGATTATGGGAATGCTCTTTTGGTCTTTAGTAAATCCTGAACCCAAAATCAAAATCCAATAAAAAATAAAACCATCTCAGTAACATTTTGTAATTGGTGCACTTTCTCCTGGGAATTACATCACAGCCGTCTTGGCGACTCATATTTGCAGTTCAAGACCATATGTCCTGCTTTCTTACAGTGTCCTAAAATCTACTTCACTTTTAACATTAGTTACATACAAAAATACATTTCAGCATCTTTCGGAGTATACCAGACAATAGTTTAACTTGCTGGTCAAACCAACCATCCATTAACAGCACTAAATTTCTAATCTAACCTGCTGCAAGTAAATACCAATGTATTTTCAGCACTGTGTTCATAAGTGCAGAACAGGGGAAACCTATGGCATCATTGATGTTACAGTGGTTACTTGTGACCCTTTGGTCAGTGGGTGTATAGTACATAAAAAAATATTAAGTCCAAAATAAAAGCACACCCTCCTCTGTACCCGTATGTTCCAGCATCAGTGATCTTTCATACCTTGTTTGCAATTCACATGGGTGTCAGGTATTCATATACTGACAGTGTGGCATTGCTGTATTTAGCACAAGCGATCAGACGATCGCATCCTTCAAATCTCCTAATGGGACAAACAATAGCAGTGAAAATTTAAGAAAACAATGTTTAAAAAATGAAAAAAAAAATCTAAAAGTTCAAATCGCCCCCATCTTTTCCCCATTCAAAATAAAAATATTAAAAAAGTACACATATGTGGTATCACCGCATTCATGACAGTCCACTCTACCAAAATATAAAAACAAGTAACCCAATCTGTAAACAACGTAAATGAGAAAAATTCAAGAAGGCCAAAATTATGTTTTTTTTGTTCTCCACAATTCCACAAAAAAGGCTGCAACAAGCAATCAAAAAGTAACATCTATCCCAAAATGGCATTAATACAAATGTTGTCTTGCCCTGGAAAAAATAAGTCAGCACAAAACTTAATCGGCTGAAAAATAAAGATGTTATAGGTCTTGGAAAATGTTGACACAACCCAAAGAAATATTTTTTTGCAAACTTCAGATTATTTTTCCTCATTAAAATAATTTAAAAAATGGATATGTCGAGTATCGCAGTAATCGCATTGATGAAGAGAATCGTATTGCAAGGTTATTGTTCCACATAATGTACAGCTTAAAAACAATTCCAGTAGACTATGTGGTGAAATGAATGGTGTCATTCAAAAGTACAACTTGTCCCACAAGAAACAAGCCCTCATATGTCTGTCATATGTCTATGTGGACAGAAAGCTTATGGCTCTGGGAAAAGGGGAGGAAAAAACAAATGCAAATTGGTCCGTTGTGAAGAGGTTAAGATTATAAAGACTACATTGTTCCAAAAGATGAAATTTTGTTAAGGCTGTGAAAGCCCAAAATACCTCCAATCAACAGAGGTCTTCTGATGAAAATCTACCGGTTATCTATTTGGCCACTATGTTTGTATGTTTGCTACAGATGGATCCAGACACACTACTACTCCAGAAAATTCTCTGTATACTGGTGACTGCCCTAAAGAAAATTCCTGCATCCTGTCTGATCATCAGGTAAATGGACTTGGCAAATAACAACATGAAAAACTGAATGCACAATGCATAGTCCATTGTGGATAGATTTTACATTGTTTTTCATCACATTTATCTCTTTGTTTAGGATGAAGATTTGATTGATATTAATATTGAAGTATTAGATGGAGAAGAAGAAACCTATATAAGCACTGATGAGCAGTGCAGGGAAGAGGAAGTCAGTGTTGACATCTATCCAGGTCAGTAATTAGGAATTAATACAGAAAGGCTTCATACAGTATATTCTGCTTGCTTGGTCTTTATAGTAGTCTGGTAGGAAATGAGGATCGGACACTTGGTCTCCCACATAGACGTCATATTTATACTAGTGTTCGCTCTTTCAGTAACTAACCTGTAACCACTAGGGATAGGGTAGTGATTATTGGATATAGCACAAGTTGTAAATGTTGTAAGTGTTTTGCCAGGAAATTGGGGCTGCTTCATTTTGTTCCACCATACTAAACTACAGTATTGTCAACTGACTGGTCTCTCCATGTACCAACAGAGAGTGACCTGTCATGTCAATCTTAGCTTGATGAGGGAACTAGACAGCAGACACTTTTTCTTAAGCTTGACACTTAAAATGTATTTTTTTTCTCAAACTCTGCAGTCTTCAGATCTGTAGGGGCCATATTTTTTTCCACACCCTTGCCAATGAACGAATTGAATGAGCCACGGCATTCCATCGATTGCCCTGTACTCTGATATCACATAAGCGTCATGGTTTCAATAGTATCTTAGTTTGCTGCTTCAGCTCATTGCAACTCCTTCCCCTGCAAGAGAAAAGGATTAAAGGTACTGTCACACTAAGCGAGATCGCTAAAGAGTCCCCGATTTTATGAGGCAGTAGCGATCCTGTTAGCGACGCAGCTGTGTGTGACATGTAGCAGCGATGTGGCCCCTGCTGAGATGTTGCTGATCGCTTATGAACGTTCTGAGCCGTTTTTTGGTCGTTGGTGTCCCGCTGGTGAGCCTGAATCGCTGAGTGTGACACCCTTTAAGAACGACTTCACCAGCGTCGCAGGTGAGACTAGGTTTTCCCAACGACCGCAGAGGTCGTTATACAGATCGCTAATCTCTGATGAGATCTTTGTATTTGGAAGCTAACTAGCGACCCCATAGCGATCGCACTAGCGATCTCGCCAGGTCGTGTCGTTGTTGTGATCGCTAGTGCGATCGCTAAGTGTGACAGTGCCTTAAGCTGCAAAACCAGCCACACACCATGCTACTGAGGGGAGTAATCGCAAACCCTTTTAACAGCTGATCAATGTCGGGAGTCAGCTATCAATTGCCTAAACTAATTCTAGGTCATTAGCCTATTCTGTAAGTGGCTTGAGTCACTTTTCATTTTGGCACTTAAATTTTTATTTCACCTCTTCTAAAAGCCATAATTTTTATATTTTACTTGGAACACATCCATTTGAGCGCTTTTTTTTTGTTTTTTTTTTTTGGGCATAATGAATTGGAGCTTTGAATGGCACTATTGTCTTTACCATATTATGTACTGTAAAACAGCCAAAAAAAATTCTAAATGGACTAAAATTATGAAAAAGAGAAGCTGAATTCACCCATTTGTTTTTAGGTTTTTGTTCTTACAGAGTTTGATGGGTAGTAAAAATAACCTGGCAACATAATTCTTCAGGCTGTTCAATTGCGGCAATACCAACTTTATATAGTATTTTTTACCGTATTTTTTGGACTGTAAGACACACCGGACCATAAGATGCACCTATGTTTTAGAGGAGGAAATTAGGGAAAAGAAATGAAGCAAAACATGTGGTCAATTCTGTACTTAATATCCCCTATCCTGGTATATATGGTCCCCTCATCCCCATCCTGATACATATGGCCCCCCTCATCCCTACCCTGGTACACATGCCCCCCTTATCCCTACCCTGGTATGCATGGCTCCCCTCATCGCTACCCTGGTATGCATGGCCCCCTCATCCCTACTATGGTATGCATAGCCCTCTCATCCCTATCCTGGTATGCATGGCTCCCTCTTCGTTTTCCTAGTGTGCTTGGCCCCCTTATCCCTATCCTGGTGTGCATGGACCCCTTATACCTATCCTGGTGTGCATGCCCCCCTTATCCCTATCCTGGTGTGCATGGCCCTCATTCCCATCCTGGTATGCATGCCTCCTCATCCGTAGCCTGGTATGCATGCCCCACTTATTCCTATCCTGGTAGGAATGGTCCCCCTCATCCCTATCCTTGCAGGACTGATTGCCCTCATCCCTATCCTGGTATGCAGGGCCCCCATCTCACCCTAGTATGCAGGGCCCCATCCTTATCCTGGTATGATTGGCCCCATCCCCATCCTTGTATGCATGGCCCCCATCCCCATCCTGGTATGCATGGGCCCATCAGAAAACATTATAAAAAAAATTATACTTACCTTCACGGCGCTTCCTCGCAGCGCCCTGTTTCGATGCCAGCAACTGCTTTATACTTGTAAGCAGCGCATGGCAGGGACATCATGCGCTGCTTGCAACCCGAAGGGCAGCTGCCGGAATACTTAATACTCTGCACGCCTGGACTGTGTGCGCGCAAAGCAGTGAGTATTCATTGCTCTCTAGTGAGCAAAGTGTCAGCCGGAGCCTTTCTGCCGCTGCCGGCGGTCACTTGTGCCGATACTTAAGAGAAATGAATATTCATGGAATGGGGTGAATATTCATTTCACTTAAGTATCGCACACGTGAACGCCGGCGGCCTTTAGAATTGTCCAGCTGATACTGTGCACACTAAAGAGCAATGAATACTCACTGCTTGGCACGTACACAGTCCCGAAGGAAGAGGGAAAAAAGCAACGTTTACATTATAGCAGAGCCAGAGCTGCCACGAATCCAAAAATGAATCGTGACAGTACCCCCCTTTCAACGAGGAGCCTTTGGACGCTTAACATCTTAAAGGGAATCTGTCACCCCATTTTAGTCATATCAGCTAAAGATATGACTGAATAGTGCGTCCCATAAGCAAGCTATCGGTATGTAGCTTATATCCAGATACCCCCATTTTGATAGCAAAATACCTTTGTAAAGTTGGGATTCTTTTCTGTAAATCAGCGTGGTCCGGTCCGGAGGGCGGCGTTTTCTCTCTTCTCCCCCCACCGCTCCTCTGCATCTCTTGCGTAAACCGTCTGTGAATCGCACAGACGGCGTTCTGCTTCCGCGATTGCGCTTTCCAAATTACCCCCGCGCATGCGCAGTGTGCTTTGCCCAACGGTGGGCAAAGCATAAAATCATTACAGCGCATGCGCAACTCTTTCCTTGCCCCGGAAATGACTGCTTGCCTTGGACGACTTCCGGGGCAAGGAAAGTGAATGACAATAGTTGCGCATGCGCTGTAATGATTTTATGCTTTGCCCACTGTTGGGCAAAGCACACTGCGCATGCGCGGGGGTAATTTGAAAAGCGCAATCGCGGGAAGCAGAACGCCGTCTTTGTGATTCACAGACGGCCTACGCAAGAGATGCAGAGGAGCGGTTGGGGGGAGAAGAGAGAAAACGCCGCCCTCCGGACCGCCCTGATTTACAGAAAAGAATCCCAACTTTACAAAGGTATTTTGCTATCAAAACGGGGGTATCTGGATATAAGCTACATACCGATAGCTTGCTTATGGGATGCACTATTCAGTCATATCTTTAGCTGATATGACTAAAATGGGGTGACAGATTCCCTTTAACATCGGGCTTCACCAGAAATGACGTATGGTAAGGAATCCTCAACCCACTAGGATTCTCCTCCACAGTCACCTGATAATCAAGGTTACTGCAAACGCAGCCTGACGGTGATGGCAATAACGTAGGCTCCAGAGGTGCAATAAATCTCCAGAACGATGACCTGTGGAATACGTTATGCACCTGCATTACTGGGGGTAACTCCAACTGGATGGTCCCGGGGCTGAGAACATCTGACAACCAATAAGCCCCGATCACCCTAGAGCTCCAAGTCCCGGATGCGTACTTCCACCTGATATTTGTAGTGGACAGCCACACGTATTCATTCACACACAGGTCCAGACCTGAACGTTTATTTTCACGTACGTTTGCCAAAAGATGGTAATCTCCTTGAGGAACAGACAACAGAGGCGTCTCCCCTTGTCACCAAACTCATACCCTCGCTATGTAGAGAGGGAACCACCACCACCCCTGATCCCTCCTCCTGAGAGGACACTGAGACTCAGAATTTACTTGTGGTGAGGGTTGAGTCATGCCCTTATTCTCTGGTAGCACCTTAGCTGCCTTCAACGGAGAGGAAGGGGTAGGTTTGAGAAAGATGGCAGAGATCGTAGCTCCCAGGCAACTGTCCTGACAAGACTTGCCCCAACTAACTACTTCCCTGGACCGCCAATCAATGGCCGGATTGCGTCTTCTTCAGCCAGGGGAGGCCTAGGACAATGGGAGTTGGCATACCGTCCAAGACGTAGCTCGACAGAGACTCTTCATGAAGAGTCCCTATGCGCAAGTTTATATTATCTACAACTTGGGTCAAACGCCTCTGGCTGAGAGGAACAGAGTCAATTGCACGAATGGAAATGGGTCTCGTCAGCGTCCTACCAATCAGACCATGGGTCTGAACAAAGCGAGAATCCACCAAATTGACTCCAGCTTCACTATCCACAAGAACCGGTATAGCCTGTTTCCCCACCAACCACCTCTTCAGCCGAAATGGTAAAATGAGAAGAAAAGCTGGAGAAAATGTACACACCCTGGTCGTCTCCCTCCACACACCAGGGGAACACAGCTTTTGTGATGGAGTACCAACTTTGGCGCTAGCTAGGCCGATATTGATATAATGATCAGTCAGATCACAGAAAAAACATGCCTCTGTCCCACGGTGAACAGGCAACATGACTCCTCCCACCTGCATGGGTTTGTCTGTCTGTAGAAAGAACAACAGGGGGTAGATTTGGTGTAGGTCTCTGTCATGTGTGCATTGCCACGAAGATCGTCGCGGTTGCACATTTTGACTTCTCACAGCTGAGCTGCTGTTTCTTTGTGTTTGGCAGCTAGGGAGTTAATTCTGTCTGTGCTCGGTGCTGGGACTGGGTGCAGTTTCTCCCGGCTGCAATTGATTATTTGTTGATTGGTTTCCTTTAAATTTCTGGTTGTCTGCTTGGGGAGTTGCCAGTGAAACCTTCATGCAGACCACAGATAGGAATGAATCTGTATAGACTTTAGTTGTGAGCTCCTTAGTTGTTCTAAGCTCAACTTGGTTAGAGTTTATTTCCCAGACCATTTATGTTCCTTTGGTGTTTGAGTGTGTATGCAAGCGAGTGTTATCCTGTCTGTCTTATATGTCTAATCTGTGTATTTAGCTGAGATCAGCCCATATCCCTTTGGTGGTAGTCAGGATCCTTCTTAGGACTGATTACAGGGTTCAGGGTCTGATAGGAGACAGGGTTAGGTTGGAGACTTGGACCTCTGAACCATTATCAGTACCTCCAAGGTGAGGGATTAGTTAGGACCCCAGTTTAGGGTCAGGTTAGATCCCGGTCCACCTCTTTCCTGTTTCAGCTCATCAAGTCCTCAAGATTAACCCTGAGTTCAGCAGATATCGTGTCAGGTAAATCTATTCTATACTTACATGCTGATGTTGCTATACTAGTTGTTGTATAGAGTGTTGTTCCTGTATTAATAGTTTACTGACATTGTATACATATCATTAGACAGCGTGACATTTTCACTGGCCATAAAAATTATCTCCAGTTACCATGGATCCAGTAGCCCAGCTGGCTCTGCAGTTGCAGGGATTATCCATGGAGCTGACGGACATTAAGTCCAAAGTTTTGTCTCCCCTGGAGCAAACCAGAGTTGAACCTAAAGTAGCTCTCCCGGACAGGTTCACTGGTGGGCGAGACAAATTTTTCACCTTCCGGGAGGCATGTAAATTGTATTTTCGGCTTCGGCCTCGATCATCAGGGAGTGAGGAGCAGAGAGTGGGAATTGTTATCTCACTTCTGCAAGGGGACCCTCAATCCTGGGCATTTTCCCTTCCTCCGGGATCCCCGGCTCTACTGTCTGTAGATCAATTTTTTACTGCCCTGGGATTGGTATATGATGACCCAGATCGGGTCTCTCTTGCTGAGACAAAATTACGTAAGATACAGCAGGGAGATCGTCCGGCAGAGGAATTTGCTTCTGAGTTTCGTAGATGGGCCACAGATACTCAGTGGAATGACCCAGCTCTTAGGAGCCAGTTTTGTCATGGGCTTTCTGATAAATTAAAAGACGTTTTGGCTCAGTATGAGTCTCCTCCTTCTCTGGAGGCTGCTATGGCCTTAGCTATCCGTACTGATAGACGGCTTCGGGAGAGGGGTGAGGTAACCCCACTCCCTGTTGTTTCTCCACCTACCACTAAAGTCCCTTATGTTGAGGTTCCCCTTGTCTGTTCGGATGAGCCTATGCAGTTGGGAGGGACATCATTTCGTAGGAGGGGATTGGCGGTACGCCGCAGGACTAGAAGATGTTTTTTCTGCGGGAAAGAGGGACATTTTGTTGGAGAATGTCCATCCCGTGCCTTGTTGAGCCAAAAGTCGCCGGAAAACTGTTAATCCCAGGTTGTGTGGTGGACGACAACCTGGGAGTATGTATTTCATCCGCCAGTTCTTCTCAGTTCCTTGTACCAGTGGAGGTGGTAGTTGGTACGAGAGTGGAGAGATTGTCTGTTCTTCTTGATAGTGGTTCCGGGGCTAATCTGGTTGACGCTCAGTTTGCTCAGGCTCAAGG
>JARQOD010000003.1:270813916-270987821 GCA_033576555.1 Oophaga sylvatica | reverse complement strand
GGTGGCCAAATTTCTCTACCTCAATTCGTCTTGCAGACATGGAGCAGGAGGTTACCTGAGACTTGACAAAAGATTAAATACCACCGTTTGAGGGGAAAACAAGAAGGGATTAGGAACCCAAATTGCCGGAGTTTCAATTATAGAACACCGGGTTGATCTACTGATGATCTCAAAAGGACCGATGACCGAGGGCCTAATTGTAGAAGAATCTTGAGCCGGACAACTTGGACGAAAGCCGACCTTATCCCCGGACGAATTGGGAGGATCCAGACGTTTTTTGTACATGTTTCTTCATGGCCGGAGACAAATGAGTGCGACGGGTATCTCCCATATGGGGAAAATTCGTTAACCAGAAATTCCCGCAGGGATTGTCACAAATGGAGACAGGAAAGGGACCGAGGGTGTTGACCGGAGATACAAAAAAGGAGATTGGAGGAAGATTCGCTCCGTGATTGTTGTAAGAGATTCGCCCCAAGGCGGAGATCCACCCAGTCAGAATGGTGGGCATTAACGAAGTGCCGAGATAAGTCAATTCTGATGATTCGCTCGACTTGTCCATTGGACTGCGGGTGGTGCGGAGGAAAATCCAAGGGACTCTAGCAACTTACAAGTGGCTCTCCAGAAACGTAGGGAACTGTACCCCACATCCACACAATGACAAAGGCAAGACCATGAAGACGGAAATTGGCGGATAAAGTCTTTAGCCAACTCGGGTGCTGACGGAAGCCCTGGCAGGGAAGAAGTGAGCCATCTTGGAAATCGATAACGACCCCCAAATGACCGTACAACCGGCAAACGGGCAACTGTTATGAATCCATGGCTTATATGTGCCAGGGGGCAGCGGGTACAGAAGGGAAGAAGACGGGGCCGGCAGGCAGGTGTTC
This sequence comes from Oophaga sylvatica, assembly GCA_033576555.1. Taxonomy (NCBI): domain Eukaryota; kingdom Metazoa; phylum Chordata; class Amphibia; order Anura; family Dendrobatidae; genus Oophaga; species Oophaga sylvatica. The sequence continues at coordinate 270,986,937 of JARQOD010000003.1, read as the reverse complement.
GGAACTTGTTGGGGCACGGAGACACAGGCAAAAACAAATCAATTACGTCCTTGGCGGGGGACCACCAGTAATGCCGATAATGAGCTGGAGGGTCTTTTTCTGCCAGCGGGCCCTAGTTTAGACAATGACCCAGTTAGGATTCTCTCCCCGATCGGTTACCGATACGAACGTTACCAGGAGGGAGACGATTTAGACTCACGGGAGACCTGCACACTCTGGCGGGACGATGAATGTTTAGGTTCCCCTCGAGATCCGGGGCACCAGGAAGGACCGGACAAGCGCCGCCTTGATTTCTTGTCGGCCGGCGAAAATGTAAAAGAAAATCAAAGCGACAAAAAAACAAGGACCACCGGGTTGGCGAGGGGGTTTAAATTCTTGGCATGCTGGGATAAGCCAATTTTTGGGTCGTGAAAGATTACTGATGAAAGCCCCTCGATAGGTAACGCCACTCCTCCAATGCCACTTGATGGCCAATAATCTCGGTCTCCTATGAGTAAATTGCGCTCAGAAAGAAAGGTTTGGAGAAAAGCCCGCAAATACATCCCTCCGGATGAAAGATTTTTGGTGTCCGCTCCGGTCCAGAAGAGGAAGCGTCCACCTCCAGGAAGAACTGCTTGTTGCCGTCCGGACGATGCGCACTGGACGAAGAAAGGCCTGTTTTTAAAGAAAGAAAGGCCTCCCTGCTTCGGGGCGTCCACTGTTTGGGATTACACCTTGCGGGTGAGCGCGAGATTGGGAGCATCCGGGAAGAAAGTGCAGATAAAAAGGCGGTAAAATTGGCGAATCCCAGGAACCGTGAATGGCCTTCAACCCCTCCCTCGGGGCCTTCTCGATGGCAGAAGTTTCTCCAAAAAAAACCCATTCAGGCCTGTCTGGAAATGATGGCCCAAAAACGGAAGCGAGGTCTGCTCAAATAGGCACTTTCATATTTGGCGAAGAGGTGATTCGCCTACTGACAAACCTGACAAACTCCCCGGTGAGACTGGAGATCCGGAGAGAAACCAAGTGTCGTCTAGGTAAAACCCAACGCAGGAGTAAGAAGGTCCCGAAAGATGCTTGACCAACTCCTGAAAACTGCGGAGCATTACAGAGACCAAAGGGCATCACCAAATATCGAGTGGCCGTCCCGGGTTTTGAATGCCGTCTTCCTTTCACTCCCCGACGGAAACGGACCGGTATATCCCCACGAAGACCCCATTTGGGTGAAGATTCTAGCCCCCCTCAGAATAAAAACAATCTGGAAAGCGAAGAGGTACTTATTCTCCCCCGGATCAAATTTAGCCTCTGTTCAATACAGGGACGGGAGAGCCGTCTTTCTTTTTTACGAAGAAGAAACCTGCTCCCGCTGGGGGTGGATTTCCGGATGAATCCCTTGGCCAAATTCCCTCGATTTTCGGACATCGACCTGGTCCAGCACGGACAATGGGTAAATACCCCCCCGGGAGGGTAGTACCGGGAGCAGGTCATCGGGCAATCAACGGTCTGTGAGGGGGTAATGTCCCCTTCCTTTTTATTAAAAGACTCAGCGAATGACCAATATGGAATGGAGCCTGGTAGATTAGTTTGGTGTAGGAGAAGGATGGACGGGATGAACAGGAACCAAACACGTTTTATGACAGTCCTGTCCCAGCGAAGGATCTCTCCAGTCTGCCAGTCGAGCACGGGTGCATGCTTTTGGAGCCAAGGCAGACCTAGTAAGAAAGCGTGAGAGAGTCCAGGCAGAACATGAAACGGATGCTCTCAGAATGCAACATTCCCACATGCAGGTTATGCTTCATGATAAGTTGGATGGGACGTGGTAGGAGACCCCCATCCACAGCACACAGATACTGTTCAACCAGGGTTTGGTAGGAATGCGATATTTTTCTACTAGAGCCTGTGAAACAAGATTCCCTGCTCCAGATCAAGTTGGGCTAGTTCGAAGTAACGTTCTCACGAGGAGAATTGAGACTGACAGCAGCAAGATGAAGAGGATTTATTTTTGTCTAGGTGGACCTCTCCGAGCGAACCTAGACACAGGCTTTTCCCGACCTCTCTGGGCAGGTACGGATCCGGGTGCTCCTTACTGCCACAGTAGAAGCAACTCCCCTCGGCACGGCGTAAGTCCTGACGGGCTTTGACCATCTTGGTCTGGTCGACTTGCATAGGCTAGAAGAAGTGACCTGAGGAGAAACGGAAGGAGTTACAGGTCTCTGAAAAGAAGGAGCTAGACGAGGAAACCTTCTCTCACGGGTGACCTCTTTAGCGCGCTCCTGGAACCGTAGATCAATTCGATTGGCAAAAAGTTATTAGGTCATCGAGAGAGGTTGGAATGTCCCGACCGCAAGTTCATCTTTTATACGGCCAGACAGACCCTCCCAGAAGACAGATATCAGAGCGTCATTATCCCAAGCCAGCTCCGAGGCAAGGGTACGGAACCATATGGCATATTGACCAACGGGGAGACTTCCCTGACGGAGACGCAGCAGAGATGATGCAAGGGGGGAGGTCTTCTGTCCGGGTTCGTCGAATACCTTCCGGAAGGCTGAGAGAAAAGCAGACAGGTCAGACACCAGAGGATCTTCTCTCTCCCAAAGAGGATTTAGCCAGGCCAGGGCCTCTCCGGTGAGATGGGACATGATGAAGGCAATTTTGGCCCGGTCGGAGTTAAACTGGTGTGCCAGAAGTTCAAAATGCAGGGTGCACTGGTTAATGAAACCCCGAGCCAGAGCAGGGTCGCCTCCAAACCGGGAGGAGCTGAAAGTCGAGGTCCAGGAACGGAAACCACAGAATTGGTAACAGCGAACTGCCGGATTGCGAGTCATGGCGCCCGCGTGTTGCTGGTGAAGTAGTCAGGGTGTCCAGGCGGGAATAACATTCCGCAGGTGCCCGGATGGGGCTCCTGTTGAGACCTTGACGAGACAGTTCATGACACAGGTCAAGAGCGAGGGAGTTTGGGTGCCACCGGGTTCCATGGCCCGAGCAAACTGTAATGGGTCTGGGAGGCGGAGCCTCTGAGCTTTATTAACAAGGGGCTTTCCTTTAAAGGAGCGGTGGCGCCCGGGGAGACGGACAGGAAGTCACGGCAAGTGACGGGGGCAGTCTCTGGACAGACAGGTGGGAGGTCACGGCAAGTGACTGGGGCAGTCTCTGGAAAGACAGGTGGGAGGTCACGGCAAGTGACCGGGGCAGTCTCTGGATAAACAGGCGGGTGGTCACGGCAAGTGACCAGGGCAGTCTCTGGGTAGACAGGCAGGTAGTCACGGCAAGTGACCGGGGCAGTTCTTGGGTAAACAGGCAGGTAGTCACGGCAAGTGACCGGGGCAGTCTCTGGATAAACAGGCAGGCAAGGGGCTGGGGCAGTCTCTGAATGGACAGGTATATACGACCTGAGATGGTGGACCTCCCGGTAGGCTAGCAGGCAGATGACAGATGAGCGCCCCCAAGTGAGCAGGCGAGAGTCTCTGGAATAGCCGATGGACACCGCAGGTGATGGCCGAACCTCCAGGTAGGCTTGCGGCAGATGGCAGATGAGCGCCCCCCAAGTGAGCAGGCGAGAGTCTCTGGATTTGCCGATGGTCACCGCATGTGACGGCCGAACCTCCAGGCAGGCTTGCAGGCAGATGGCAGATGAGCGCCCCCAAGTGAGCAGGCGAGAGTCTCTGGAATTGCCGATGGTCACCGCATGTGACGGCCGAACCTCCAGGCAGGCTTGCGGGCAGGTAGCAGACAGGAAACTGGCAGGAAACAGGCAGGTAACTGGTAACGGACCCTGAGGGCTGAAGCAGAGTTAAACAGTGCAACAACAACATTGCTCGGGCCCCCCATTAAGGAGGAAGTACTTATATAGGGTGGAGTCCTCCGGCATTGGCCGGGGACCTTTTTGAAAGATGCGCGCGGCCCCTTTAAGAGCGGGGGAGCGCGCGGGCGCGCGCCTTAAGTCCGTAGCAGGGAAGGAGCGCGCGGCCCCAGCAGGCGGAAGGAGGACGCTGAGCGCTGCTAAGGGGGGCGACGTCCCTGCCTCGTAGAGGACGCTGTCGCAGGGGAGCAGCGTCCCTGCCTGGCAGAGGGCAGGGACGCCGGCGCTACAGTCAAGTTCTGGGGCAAGAAGGCATGAAGCCATGGAGCACCCCTTTTTAGGGAGAGGTTTTACGGTCTACCATTTAGGAAAAATTCACCTGATGTGCTATCTGAATGAAGAGCTGTAGCCCCTCTATTCCGATTTCCCCCTGCCAAATTTTTCCTCTTTTGAGAGTGTGTTTAATCCATGTTGAGGTCTTCTTCACCTGCCCTATCATTGGTTTTAATAGATTGAGGAGACTGCTGTGAGAGGTTGTGAAATGCAGGAAGTAGTTCCCTCTGTGACGATTTACTCCTAGAAGTTTTGCCATGACATGAATTTAAGACATTAATTGACAAATTATGTTTTCCTTCTTCTCTTTTAATAGGAGACCTAGATTTGGTCGGGCTAACCAAGTTAGGTACATCTTCCTGAGGGCTGGCTTTTGAAGAACCCCAAGGTTTAGGAGTTTTATTAGCTGTCGTTTTATATTTAAGGTTTCCCGACGCCATTTATTGTCTAATTTCCAAAGAAGCAAGAAAAAAATAACAGATCCGTCAGGAGATTATTAACAAGAGAAAAAAAAAAATATAACTATGTATTAAATCTATAATATTCAATAGCAAAGTTATAAGTAACCAAACACTGCTGTCAAACTAAAAGGTTAAATATATACCGTATTTTTCGGACTATAAGATGCACCGGACCATAAGACGCACCCCAAATTTTCAGAAGAAAAATCGGGAAAAAAAGAGGGTGGTCACTGGGGTCGTTCGGTGGTCCAGGCTGGTGCTCTGTGGGGTGGCTGTGTTCTGTGGGTGGCTGTGCTCTGTGGGGTGGTTGGGCACTGTGGGGTGGTTGGGCACTGTGGGTGGCTGGGCACTGTGGGGTGGCTGTGTTCTGTGGGGTGGCTGTGCTCTGTGGGGTGGTAATATACTCGCAAATCCGGTGGCGGTCCCAATGCAGCTTCCCTGTGGTGCGGTGGTGTCGGGGCAGCAGCGGGGCTCTGTGCTATGTGGGGGGCTCCGCCGGCATTTCGTCCTAACGCGAAAGCCCCCACAGCTCCGCTGCTGCGACGCGGTGCCGTGCTGAAAGGTGGCCACCAGGGGCCTCGGCGGCAGTCCCGATGCAGCCTGTGGTGCGGTGGTAGTGTCGGGGCATCAGTGGGGCTCTGTGCTGCGTGGGGGGCTCCGCCGGCTTTTCGTCTCTGCAACGAGATCTTGTCCTGAGATCTCGGGAGACGAGATCTCTGGAAGAGATCTCGTTGCCGAGATTTGAATGAGTATGCGGCGGCCATCTTTCTGGAGGCCCCGGCGGCCATTCTTCAGCACGGCACCGCGTCGCAGCTGCGAGGGGCTTTCCGGCTAGGACGAAATGCCAGCGGAGCCCCCCACGCAGCCCAGAGCCCCGCTGCTGCCCCGACACCACCACCGCACCACAGGGAAGCTGCATTGGGACCTTCGCCGCCACTGGACTTTTAGGTATGTTGCGACTATAAGACGCCCCCCCATTTTCCCCCAAAATTTTTTGGGAAAAAAGTGCGTCTTATGGTCCGAAAATACGGTATTCACTTTTAGAAGGATTAGTCACCTAAAGATGTTTTGATAGGAATTTGTACCAATATTATAATATTTATAGTATATAAATATAGTAAAAATTTTTGCGTAAATAGGCGTGTATTATATAGCCTGTCAGTAGCGTTCCCCACTACCTTATATAACACCAATCAATATAGTCTGCTTAGATATTTTCTAAATATTATAACATTCAAAATCCAATGTCAATAGCCACTACGAAAAGTAGTTAGGTAGACAATATATATCCAGAGCCTTAGTTCTCATAGAAATCCTGTAACTCCCTTAGCAATATATAATGTATTCAATCAATAAAGTGTAAAATAACCTATAGTCTCATGAAAAGGATAATGTACTGTAAATTTCAAGTACTGACCTAAATATGAATGCAGTAGATTAAATAAATTAAACTCTTCACATTAAATTTGTCTTATAGATTAAAAGAACTTGCTCTAATACATATCCACTGGATGATTTATCTCTTTGCAATAATATGGATTTATGACAGTCTTATATTCCATGCACTTCAGCTTGAGAGATAATAAACAGACCTAGTGCCAAAAGGAGAATTATGTTACCCTATATAAAAAAAAGGAAAAAACGCCACACCTTGCATCCGTTGATAACCAGTAAAGATCCCAGAGTTCAGAACTGACTTCTTAATAAATTAATCTAATATGCAGTTTACTTAATATAATAATGTTAACTACTATTAAACCTTTAAAATAATGAAAAAGTAAATACTTAACAGTAGCACTAGTAGTAGGTTTAGACTTTTGCTTGAAATAGCCACCGCTGGGCTGTTAATTAGTTAAATATTAGCAACTTTTGCTTTTCTGCCCTTTAATGAACATGTTGCTATTTTTTCCGCGATGCGTTTTTTTCGCGGAAAAAAACGCACCATGTGCACAAAAATTGCGGAATTCATTCTAAATGATAGCATGCTTAATTAGTGCGTTTTTGATGCGTTTTTCCCGCGAAAAAAACGCAAATAATCCTGAACGTGTGTACTTAGCCTTAACCTTTTTGAGAAAAATCAGGTAATAAAATTATCAATGTTTGTGAATCATCTGATGTCGAACAAGATGTGGCTTCTGAGTGAAACATTTCCCACACTCTGAACATGAATATGGCTTCTCCCCCGTGTGGATTCTCTGGTGTTTAATAAAGTCAGATTTCTGTGAAAAACATTTACCACATTCAGAACAGGAAAATGGCCTCTCTCCTGTATGGATTCTCTGGTGTTTAACAAGAGACAATTTATGTACAAAGCTTTTTGGACACTCAGAACATCGAAATTGTGGGTCATCTGTGTGAATTCTCTGATGGTCCAGAAGACTTGATTTCCATGTGAAACATTTCCCACACTCAGCACATTCAAATGGCTTCTCACCAGTGTGAATTCTCCAATGTTGAATAAGATTGGCTTTAGAAGTAAAGCATTTCCCACACTCTGAACATTTAAATGGTTTCTCCCCCATAACAATTCTCTGATGTACAATGAGGTTTGCCTTCTTTCTGCATTCAGAACATAGATACATTTTTCCCTCTGCATGATGCACACTTTGTGAATCAATATGTGACAAATCAAGAGAATATCCCTTATGATTAGACTGATTACACAAAATACATGTGCTGTGGACAACTAGGGATATATCTGTTACAGTAGCATCTTCTGTAGAAATAAGAGGATTAATAGTTTCTGTTTCACAAGCAGAAGACAAGCTGAGATGATGTCCATTTGAAATATCAATGTCTTCCTCTTGACCTAATGAATCTAAAAAAAAATAAAAAAGAAGAAATATTATTAGTGGTGCATACAAAAAAAGAACACTCCTAGATGGTAAAGATTGATAGAGAAACATTTAGGAGCCTTAAAAGCAAACCTGTCAGCAGGATTTTGCTAAGTAAACTACAGGCATTGTCAGGTAGGCAGTGTTAACCTGATTAAAATGAAACCTGGGGTGAAGATATCCGTCTTGTGTAATCAGTGGTAGACGTTTTTGGTAATGAAATGCTAGTGCTCTGGGGCGGGACTGTAGGCAGAGTCTTATCTTGGTGCTCTAGGCCAGAAAAATGAAGAAGATACCTGCCCACAGGCTTGCCGCGAAGCACAAACAGTCTCTCTCTCAGTCTCTATGATGAGGAACATATTTGTGCTTTGGGGAGGCCTGTGGGCAGGTCTTTCCTTGGTTACTCTGGCTTAGAACAGGAAGATAACACTCTGCCTACAGTCCGGCCCCAGCATATCATCGGCATATCATTAGCTGAAAATTTCTAATACTGATTACACAAGAACTACAAGCTGGATTTCTTCACCCCAGGTATCATTTTAATCAGTTTAACAGCGACAACCTGACAATGCCAGTAGTTTACTTAGTAAAATCCTGCTGACAGGTTCGCTTTATCTTCATGTGATGAACATATACACTATACGTCGGGTTTGGGTAGGCCTGAGCGATTTTGCCAAATAAAATCTATTTTTTTTTTCAATCTTAAAGGGGTTGACCAGTCTCAGGCTACAAATGTACAGCCACTTTATGTTACTGCAGATTTATAAATCCTCACATCTTGCACACTGTGAGGATTGTTCAGTGCCGGGAGCGGCGGGCACATGACCGCAAGTATGCAATTTTCATACGAGTGGTCACCTGCTGCCTAATTGGTTAAGGCCTCATTTGCTGTATTGAGAGAGGTTAGCCACAGTCTAGTTGAAATGTGGCCGGAAGTATGCAAATCGCATACATGCGGCCACATGACCTCCCAGTCACGACATCGGAGAATCCTCAGTGTGCACAATGTGAGGATTCACAAGTCTGCAGTCAGAGAATCCGACTTTAAAGGATAACCATATTTTCAAGTTTTCAGAATAAGCTGTCATGTGTATGCATGAGGAATAACACTATTTATAGCCATTACATGATATATATATACTGCACGATCACCAGTTTTTCATTCTGAAGGCTCTATCTCTTGAAGGGGTTGCCAGCGCATAGTTGTTAATAACCTTTATACACGATAGGTCATTAATGGCAGATTGGTGGAGTTCCAACACCCAGCACTTCATTTGTAATTCACTGGGAGCTGTGGAGGGAGATTTGCTATTGTGAAGGCTCCCATACACTGTTCAGCAGACATAGATGGGTTCCTGCTGTTCGTTCAATGTTTAGCATATATATAAGCAAAAGCATCAGGGAGGATATAATTATATTACAGCAGTTAGATGTCTGGATATAAATCAGCCCTGAGGTAATGTAAAAGACTTGTTAGAAAGCTCACCACAATCTTTCAATGCTTCCCTTTTCCCTTTCTTCTACCTGCCCCTCACTCATCTTTCTATTGAGTATAATGGTCTCTTTTAAATGACATAACAGTGAGACTGCACTTGTTCTTCTCTAGGCAAGACAGATTTGAACTTTTTCAGTTCAGAGTGGATGACAAGTTCATGAGGCAAGGGGGACAGCAAGTGGTTGGTAAGTGAGGAAGGAAGCTGATTTCTAATATGTTTCATATATTCAACTGTATTACTGATTTATGCAAAATTTGTTGAAAGTTTAGTTCCATTTCAAGGACGATTTTCAATTTGAATCTTGATTTTCTTGTTTTAAAAGGGAACCTGTCGCCAATTTTTTCCAATATAAGTACGGCCACCACCTTTCAGCCCCATGTGACAGCACTCTAGAATGCTGTACATATGACTCCAATTCGCCCTACATGGCAAAAAAACAAATACTCACCTATGGGGCGGTCTAGTCACCCACTCAAAGAACAGAAGGATGACAGCTTCACAAGAAGAGGAGTCACCACACTAACACCAGCGACGCCAATCGGACAGGACCGCCATGTAAGCGAGTATAATAAAAGGTCTTTGTTTTTGCCTTGCAGGATGAATTGGAGTAATATGTGCAGCATTATAGAATACTTGTCACATGGGGCTGAAATGTGGTGGCTGTAAAAATGGTGACAGGATCCCTTTTAAAAATAAATTGTGGGTGGGGCTTCGTTGGAGCCATGGCTCAACAGATTTACTATAATCTACGCCATAAAGTGGTGAAAATTACATTAGGTGCACAGGAAACCTTAAGTATTGTTGTTGCTGGTGAGCAAGGGCAAATTGTCCAATTTGTGGGTTTAAGTACCTTCATTTTGTAAGCATATTCAATGAGGCAGTAATGGAGTTTAAGTTTCACATATTCAATGGTTGCCTACATATTAGCACTTAATAGTGTGTTGCTGCATGCTTTGGTTTATTTGTAATGCTTTCACAGCAGCTTTTACAATTCACACGTGCTTCATTCTGTTCAGAGGTGCTGGTGAGTTTTGAAACGCATGCACGCACACTCTCCTAAAAGAGTTGGGATGCTGTATGAAATGTAAAAATATCAGGAATTTAATGATTTGGAAATCTCTTATAGCCATAATTTATTCACAATAGAATAAAGAACACAGATAAAAATATGAACATTACATATTTTTCCATTTAATTTCTGAAAGTTACTCATTTAGAAATTGATGGCTGCAACACAGGGACAGCACTGTCCACCATTGTGTAGCATCCCCTCTTCTTTTTTACAGCAGTCTATAAACGTCTGGGAAGTGAGCAGACAACTTCTGGGGTTTTGGGAGAGGAATGTTGTCCTGTTTTGTCTGATGTAGGATTCTAGCCAGATCTTTTGTTTCATAATGTGCCAAATGTTTTCTATTGGTGAAAGTTCTGGACTACAGGTGTTTAGTTCATCACCTGAACTGTTTGTCTGTGAAGCCAAAATAGCAAGCAATATTCTCATGTTCATTACATTGAGTTTGTTTGCCCGTTTTATTTTTTATTCAAGGTGCAGCCAAGCCCATGAAGGTCGGCCTTGTAAACTGGTCTCCATCTGGAAACCATGGGCATCTGTCACGATTCATTTTTGGATTTGTGACAGCTCTGGTTCTGCTATAATTTAAACATAAAGCACATGACAGCACCCAACGAGAGAGGGGATCCGCCCTTCAGGAACAGGAAACCTACAGATACATAAGGGCGGCACCTCTCCCACGCATCAGTTGGTTTCCTGTTCCTGGAGGACGGAAATCCTACAGTATGAAGAATTTTCCTTCTTTTCCCAGGCCGGCCGGTCGACTCAGGTAGCGAGTGGTCTCCTACCTCGACCTGGTGCGGGGACCCCTGGAGCGCCACGGTGGGCCCGGGCAGGGCTCCACGGCAGTGTGCGGAGCAGCAGGAAGCGGTGTCCGGAGGATCCCGTCTTCTGGCCAGTGTGAAAGGTAAGTATAGCCATCCCCTCCTGGGTGCTCGTTCCCCCCTTGGCGGCCAAACGTTCCGCCGGGCTGTCCGGCATGAAATCGACGCAGGTGGCAGGCTTCGAGGGGTCTCCGGGCCTGGTTGGTGCCTCTGTGTTCTCCCCCGGCGCGTCCCTGCGATCTTCCGGTGGGGCGGAGGTGACGCGTCTCGGGGGCGGGGCTTGAGACGCCGGACCGGAAGTCAGGAGCCGGTCGGCGTTTTTCCTCACCTGCGCCGCTGGATGTCAGGACCGACTCCAATACAAGGAGCGGTTAGGCCGGCGGGCGTTAGGGGCACGGGCGCTGCATTGCGGGGGGCGGGTTAGACCAGAGGGAGGGGCGGACCCCTGGCATTAACGCTGCTTCTCCGGATATCCGGGGATAAAAGGGGCCTGGCCGGCTGCACAGACGCTTCTGATCCACTATGGAGGGGTCAGAAGCTCCCGCAGAGCAGCAGGGTCTGCATGATGAGCAGGAGACTCGCTCAAGGCCGCAGCTGAAGACCAAAGGACATGGTCAGTCCAACTGTAAAGGTTCCTCCAGAGCGGTAGAGGCATCATCATCACCTGGTCCCCCCCGTGATCCGGTACCTATTGCTGCTAGTGGGTAAGAGATCTCCGTGAAAGTATACCTGATGATGCAGTTTTTTCCTCCCTTGTGTTTCCTTATCAGGGAAAGAAGTGTGCAGGAAAAACGAAGCATAGGGAATGTGCCCTCTGCGGTCAGCCCCTGCCTGACGCCTACCCTAAAAGATTGTGTCAGCCTTGTGTTCAGCAGACGGTAGGGGTCAGAGATATGGGGGGGTCGTTAGTCCCTGATTGAAACAGGGCAGTGCCTTACAGATCTTCCCCCGCACTCCCTACAGGTAGCTGAAGAAACCCCTGACTTTACTTCGAACCTGAGGGATATGATTAGGACAGAGATGAAGGCCATTTCTCAAGGAGAATCATCTAGGTCAAAACGGGGTTCAAGGGTTTCGGACTCAGATTCCCCAACCAGGCCTAGGAGAGGCGAAGATTCACTGAGGTCCACTTCATCGTCTCCTTCGCACTCATCTTCCTCGTCGGAAGAGGATTCTACCAGATTTTGTTTTCCCCTAGATCAGATGGATAGACTAGTCAGGGCAATCAGATCCACCATGGGGATAGAAGACTCGAGGCCTGAACGGTCTGTCCAGGACTTTATGTTCAGGGGGTTAGACCCAAAGAAACGTAGGTCTTTTCCCTTAAATAATTAGATTCAGAATCTGATAAATAAAGAATGGAAAAAGCCAGAGAAAAGGGGTTCATTTGCCCCGGCATTCAAGCGTAGATACCCATTTGAAGATCCAGCGGTGGATAAATGGGACAAAGCTCCAAAACTAGATGCTGCGGTAGCTAAGGCCTCCAAGAAATCCTCCATACCCTTTGAGGACATGGGGAGCTTAAAAGATCCGCTGGATAAAAAAGTAGACTCTTTTCTAAAGGGTACTTGGGAGATGTCAGCGGGAGCTTTGAGACCAGCGGTGGCTGCCACTTGTACGGCTAGATCCGTAATGGTCTGGTTAGATCAGCTAAAATCGCAGTTGGAAGAAGGTGCCTCCCGAGAGTCCATGATAAAATCCCTTCCAATTATTCAAAATGCAGCAGCTTTTTTGGCAGATTCTTCGGCCGACTCTGTAAGGATGGCCGCCAGGGCTGCGGGACTGTCAAATGCAGCACGAAGAGCACTATGGCTCAAATGTTGGCCGGGTGATATTCAGGCCAGATCCCGTCTCTGTTCTATCCCTTGTGAGGGAGAATATTTGTTTGGACCTGTCCTAGACGAACTGTTGGAAAAGGCAGGGGATGATAAGAAAAAATTCCCCAGTATTCGAATCCCTCATATAGACGTCCCTTCGGCAGAAAGAGATTCAATCGTAGAAGGTCGTCCAGGGAGCGAGGCACATGGGACGATAGAAAGAGGAAAGGTACGAGATACATGTTCAGAGGCCCGTCTTGAGATTCTAAGAAGACTTCCAAATGACTAGCAGCTCCGGTGGGAGGTAGATTGTCGGCCTTCTACCCGGCCTGGTCCAGAATATCCAGCAGCAGTTGGATTTTGAACCTAGTGGCTTCAGGACTCATGTTAGAATTTTCTGAGCTACCCGAGATACTTTTAAGATTACTCCCATCCGGTCTTCTTCATCAGAGCAGGCGGTACTGGAGGCAGAAATTCTTGATTTATGCCATAAGGGGGTCCTGGTGCAGGTACCTGCAATGGAAAGGGGTAGAGGCTTTTACTCCCCTCTATTTCTAGTCCAGAAGCCGGACGGCTCCTTCAGGACGATAATTAATTTAAAAGCCTTGAACAGATTCCTGGTAATACGGACGTTTAAAATGGAGACAGTCAATTCCACAATAAAATTATTGTTTAAAAACTGTTTCATGGTGGTATTGGACTTGAAAGACGCCTATTACCATGTCCCCATCCATGTAACCCATCAGCGCTTTCTTAGAGTTGCAGTTTGGCTGAAAGGTTCGCTGCAACATTTTCAATATAAAGCCCTCCCGTTTGGTCTTGCAGTTGCCCCTCGGGTATTCACAAAGGTTGTAGCAGAAGTGATGGCCCACCTGTGAGAATCTCAAATCTTGATAATTCCCTACCTCGATGACTTCCTTATTATAGGCAAAACAGCGGACCATTGTCAGGAACAGTTAAATAAAACAATATCTGTTCTAGAACAGTTGGGGTGGCTACTAAATATTGCGAAGTCTCGATTGCAGCCGATCAGAGTACAACAGTTTTTGGGCCTAACCTTAGATTCCCAAAAGCAAGAATGCCGACTTCCACCCGACAAACTAATACGCCTGCACTATCAGATCCTAAATGCTTCCAATAACCCCACCATGTCTCTTAGGAAAGCCATGTCCTTGTTGGGTTCTCTTTCTTCCTGCATCCCTGCGGTGCAATGGGCACGGTTTCATGCCAGGACTTTACAAGCTGTAGTCTTGCGTTATGATAAGAGTCTGGGAGGCCGCCTGGAGAGCCGACTAACTTTATCCCAGACCACAATAAAATCCCTAGAATGGTGGCTGGATAATCGTAACCTATCCAAAGGGGTGCCCTGGGAGTATAATATAACCAGAGTGGTCACCACAGATGCTAGTCCCACTGGTTGGGGGGCTCATATGTCTGATTCTGTAGTGCAGGGCTTATGGCAACATCATCAGATAGACATGTCCTCTAACATGAAAGAACTTACAGCAGTAGAACTGGCAGTAAAAAGACTCCTCATTTATCTACAGGGTCATCACGTGCGGATTCTGTCCGACAATCAGGTCGCAGTAGCCTATATCAACCACCAGGGTGGCACTCGATCCGGTCCTCTCATGCAAGTGACAGAGCGCCTGTTCCATCTGGCAGAAAGACATTGTCTATCCTTAACTGCATTACATATAAAAGGAGAGGAAAACACCACCGCAGATTTTTTTAAGCCGCCACCTTCTAAGACAGGGGGAATGGTCACTAAAGAGCGTCATCTTCGACATGATTGTACACAAATGGGGGCAACCAGACGTAGACCTTTTTGCCACCAGAAGGAATCGGAAGGTAAAACAGTTCTGCTCCCTAAACCCCAGAGAAAATCCGCTGGCGGTAGATGCCTTTCTGATACAATGGGATTTTTCACTAGCTTATGCCTTTCCCCCCTTGTCTCTGATTCCTCTGGTAGTCAGAAAGATCAGAAAGGACAAAGCAAAAGTGATTTTGGTAGCACCCTTTTGGCCCAAGAGGGCGTGGTTCTCGAGCCTCAGGACCATGTCAGTAACCAACCCATGGATTCTACCGGACGTTCCGGATCTCCTGTCCCAGGGTGCAGTGTACCACCCTCAGGTGGCTGGCCTGCATCTGACGGCGTGGAATTTGAACGGTCGCTATTGTTAGATAGGGGTTTTCTCCTGGATTGATAAGTACCCTCCTTAAGAGTAGGAAGGAAGTTACAACTAAGATCTATGCCAGGACCTGGAGAAGATTCTTACAGGTCTCAGAAATTACAGCTAGAGAATCAGCTCCAATAACTCAAATTCTAGAGTTTCTACAAAAGGGGTTAGATATGGGTCTTTCCACCAGTACCCTCAAAGTACAGGTTTCTGCCCTGGGAGCCCTTTTTAACTGTGACATAGCTAGAAACTATTGGGTCAGTAGATTTATCAAAGCGGCAGCTAGATCCAGGCCTATAGTCAAGAATATGTTTATGCCTTGGGATTTAAACCTAGTACTCACAGCCATGACGGAGGCCCCATTTGAACCCATCTCAGTCGCTTCGATTAAAACCCTCTCTATCAATAAAGTAGCTTTCTTAGTGGCTCTAACATCAGCACGAAGGGTGAGTGACATTCAGGCGCTCTCTAGACTTCCTCCGTATACACAAATTCAGGACGATAGAGTAATACTTAGGGCCGATCCGGCATACCTACCTAAAGTGGCATCCACCTTCCATAGATCTCAGGAGATAATCCTACCATCATTCCTGCCTAATCCTAGTAACCAAAAAGAAGAAAAACTCCATACCTTAGACGTGAGGAGATGTCTCTTAGAGTATCTAACTATTACTGATCCCTGGAAAAAAGATAACGCCTTATTTGTTTCCTTCCAAGGCCCCAGGAAGGGCCTTAGAGTATCAAGAGCCACACTAGCTAGATGGATCAGGGAGGCTATTGCATTAGCATACACCTCAAAAGGCAGGCCGGCACCAGAAAAACTGAGGGCACATTCCACTCGAGCCATGGCAACCTCGTGGGCGGAAAGGTCGGAAGTCTCCATCGACCAGATATGTAAGGCCGCCACTTGGTCCTCTCCAAGCACTTTCTTCAATCATTATAGATTAGACTTGGGTGCTTCCTCTGATCTCTCTTTTGGAGTAAGGGTGCTGCAGGCTGTAGTCCCTCCCTGAGTAGTTATTACTCTCTGTAATTCTCTCGTTGGGTGCTGTCATGTGCTTCGAATAAAGTCTAAGTTACTTACCGTTAACGGTATTTTTCGAAAACCGTGACAGCACCCCTTATATTCCCTCCCTTTATCTTATCGGCGCGCACTTCTTCCTCTTATAAGTTTCACATAGGATGAAATACTAATACGCAATAATGTTGTATAGAGCTTGTGATTGTCATTAACCTTGGTGGTCCTCTTGTGCTCTGTAAACCAACTGATGCGTGGGAGAGGTGCCGCCCTTATGTATCTGTAGGTTTCCTGTTCCTGAAGGGCGGATCCCCTCTCTCGTTGGGTGCTGTCATGGTCTTCGAAAAATACCGCTAACGGTAAGTAACTTAGACTTTCCTTTGAAGCCAGCAAGGGTTAATGTCAGTTTCCTTGCTGGCAGCTGCTTTGCTGCTGGTGAGATGATGTGGGTGGTGAACACTCCCACTATCCAATAAATAGTCACTTGATGCATCAGCTGACTGTTGGTAACAGAGTTATTCTATGAAGACTGTTATGTTTCGGTAGCTGAGGAGAGCAGGCAAAAACGGCAATACACCAGAGAGGTTGGAATCTATTGGATTGCAGTACCCTGACTAACCACCACAACTAAAGGCACCCGTGGAGCGTTCCTACGTTGGTCCTAGACGTCTCGTCACAGCCTGAGAGATTAACTACACCTAAAGATAGAAAGAGGAAAGCTATCTGCCCCGGAGCAGATCCCCAAAGAACATAGGAAGCCCCCAAACATGTAATGGCGGTTAGACAAGAGAAAATGCAGACACAGACAGAAAATAGTATGAGCAAACGCTGGGGCCCAATCTGCCTAGACAGAAAAGGATAGAAAGGATACTCACTGCAATCCAAAAAAAACCCTAAAAAATGCCAACGCTACTGATTGCAAACACACCTGAGATCACACGACCTCTACCACCTAAATCAGTTCTCTGGTGTAACAAAACTAAGCCGCAGACACTGAAAAAACTGAAAAAGGCAAATGAACAAATAACAATGGCTCCAGAGGAACTGAGAGGAGCCCAAGCCCCCCAGGGGGGGGGACCTGGCTAACCTCACAGAAATGCAGAGAAATATGCAAATGGTAAGCACAAAAACAAAAACAGAAAATATCTTATCTGAAAGCAGAAGAAGAGGCAAGACTCAGCAAGCTTACAAGTGAACCAGGAACCACAGTTGAGACAAGAACAATTGATCACCGGCAACCATGATGGGAGGGAACCTCCCTTATATCAAGCCAGTCTGTGAATCCAGATTGCCAATCCTCATTGAATGGTTCAGTACTGTTTGTAACCACCAGAGGGAGCTTCTGCTCAGAATTAATTTCTAAAACATTCACAACAGTACCCCCCCTTGAGGAGGGGTCACCGAACCCTCATTTGTGCAACCAGGTCGGTCAGGATGAGCTCGGTGATACGCACAGATCAGTCTCCTAGCATGGATGTCCGAAGCAAACACCCAAGAATTGTCCTCCTGACCATAACCTCTCCACTTAACCAAATACTGGAGTTTCCGTCTAGAAAAACAAGAATCCAATATTTTCTCAACCACATACTCCATATTGCCCTCAACCAAAACAGGGTCTGGAGGCACAGCCATAGGAACCACTGGCTCGACAAACCTCTTCAATAAGGACTTGTGGAACACGTTAAGGATCTTAAATGTCCCTGGAAGAAGTAAACGAAAGAAAACAGGATTAAGAATCTCCATGATCTTATAAGGTCCAATGAACCTAGGCTTAAACTTAGGAGATGCAACTCTCATATGGATATTTCTTGAGGACAACCAGACCAAGTCCCCCACTTTAAACCGAGAACCATCAGTCCTATGCCGGTTGGCAAACCACTGGGCCTTCTCCTGAGAGAGGGACAACCTCTCCACTACCTGGTCCCAAATCTGCTGCATACGCTCCACAACAGAGTCAACACCTGGACAGACAGAAGCCTCCGTCTGTCCCGAAGAAAATCGAGGGTGAAACCCAAAATTGCAGAAAAATGGAGACATCAAAGTGGCAGAGCTAGCCCTATTATTAAGAGCAAACTCAGCCAAAGGCAAAAAAGAGACCCAGTCATCTTGATCAGCAGACACAAAGCATCTCAGATAAGTCTCCAATGTCTGGTTTGTTCTCTCAGTTTGTCCATTGGTCTGAGGATGAAAAGCAGAGGAGAAAGACAATCGAACACCAAGTTTAGAACAAAAAGTCCTCCAAAATCTGGAAACAAACTGGACTCCTTTGTCAGACACAATGTTCTCAGGAATGCCGTGTAACCGAACCACGTGCTGAAGGAACAAAGGCACCAATTCGGAGGAGGAAGGCAACTTAGGTAATGGCACAAGATGTATCATCTTGGAATACCTATCACAAATCACCCAGATAACGATCATTCTCTGAGAAACAGGGAGGTCGGAAATAAAATCCATAGAGATATGGGTCCATGGTCTCTTGGGCACAGGCAATGGCATCAACAAACCACTAGAGCGAGAGCAAGGCTTGGAGCGAGAGCAAGTCCCACAGGAATGCACAAACTCCCTGACGTCACGAGACAAAGTAGGCCACCAAAAGGACCGACTCACCAAGTCTCTGGTACCAAAAATTCCAGGAAGGATGACCAGCCAACGCGGAACAATAAATCTCAGACATCACACTCTTTTTCCACCGGTCTGGGACAAACAATTTCCCAATAGGGCAGCGCTCGGGTTTATCCTCCTGACACCCTTCCAGAGCCAGGTTCAAATTGGGCGAGATGGTGGAAAGAACTACACCCTCTTTCAAAATAACAGCAGGATCAGATAACTCAGGAGAGTCCGCAAGGAAACTCCTCGAGAGGGCATCCGCCTTAACATTTAGTGCCAGGAAGAAAGGAAACCACAAAATTAAAACGTGTGAAAAACAAGGCCCACCTGGCCTGTCTAGGATTAAGTCGCTTGGCTGATTCCAGATAAACCAGATTCTTATGGTCCATGAGGACCACCACCTGATGTTTGGCTCCCTCCAGCCAATGTCTCCACTCTTCAAAAGCCCACTTCATGGCCAATAACTCCCGATTACCCACGTCATAATTACGTTCAGTTGGAGAAAATTTTCGAGAGAAAAAGGCACAAGGGTTACTTTTAGAGGTCTCAGGATCTCTTTGGGACAAAACGGCACCTGCCCCAATTTCAGAGGCATCAACCTCCACCTGAAATGGCAGAGAAACATCAGGTTGCCGTAGAACAGGAGCAGAAGTGAATCTCTGCTTAAGTTCCTGAAACGCAGAGACTGCCTCAGGAGGCCAATTCACCACATCAGAACCCTCTTTGGTCAAATCAGTCAAAGGTTTAACAATAACAGAGAAATTACCAATAAATTTACGATAAAAATTGGCAAAACCCAAGAATCTCTGAAGAGCCTTTAATGAAGTAAATTGAACCCAATCACAGATGGCCTGAACCTTGACCGGGTCCATTTCAATAACAGATGGAGACAAAATGAATCCCAGAAATGAGATCCTCTGTACGCCAAAAAGACACTTTGATCCCTTCACATACAGAGCATTCTCTCTCAAAATCTGGAACACAGTCCGAACATGTTTCACATGAGAGTCCCAGTCATTGGAAAAAATCAAGATATCATCCAAATAAACAATCAGAAATTTATCCACAAAATCCCTGAAAATGTCATTCATGAAGGACTGGAAGACGGAAGGAGCATTAGTGAGCCCAAAGAGCATCACTAGGTACTCAAAATGCCCCTCTGGGGTATTAAACGCCGTCTTCCATTCATCCCCGTGCTTAATGCGAATAAGGTTATACGCCCCCCTGAGGTCAAGTTTGGTAAACCAAGTAGCACTTTTCACCCTGGAAAACAGGTCAGAAATCAAGGGTAACGGATATTGATATTTCACAGTGATCTTGTTCAAGAGACGATAATCAATACACAGCCTTAATGAACCATCCTTTTTGGCCACAAAGAAAAAACCGGCACCTAAGGGTGAAGAGGATGGTCTGATATGACCCTTCTCCAATGACTCCTTGATATAAGACCGCATAGCGTCATGTTCAGGTACAGACAAGTTAAAAAGGTGACCTTTAGGGAATTTACTACCAGGCACTAATTCAATAGCGCAGTCATAGCTCCTAAGGGGGGGCAAGGATGCAGATTTACTTTCGCTAAATACATCAGAAAAATCAGTCAAAAAGTCAGGAACATCCTGAAACTGGGGAGAGGCAGAAAAAACAGGAGTGTTGGCATTAACACATTGGCAGCCCCAACTGGTTACAGACACAGATTTCCAATCCAAAACAGGATTATGAGACTGCAACCAAGGGGAACCTAGTACAATGTCATGCAGATTATACAGTACCAAAAATTTGCAACTCTCCTGATGATCAGGTTTAACCCTCATTATCACCTGAGTAGAAAACTGGGGTTTTTTCTCACCCAAAAGGGGATTTGAATCAATCCCCTGGGGGAAAAAGGACTTCCGTGGGGGTATCAAGAAAAACCCCACAACGTTTGGAAAAATAAAAATTCCAAACAGGTTAATAGCTGCCCCCCAATCAACAAAAGCCTGATTTTTGTGAATGGGTTTGAGTTGAGTTTTGAGAAAGGGGCCCCCCTCTGGGGTTTAAAAAGGGGTACTAGTGGGGTTTGTGAGGAGGGAAGGGGGGTGTTAAAAAACCCCCTTGGGGAAAAAGGGGTCTTTTTCCCGGGGGGGTTTCCCGGGGAAACTTTTGTTCTGGTCTGAACCCTTTTTTTCCTTTTCCCCCCTTAAAAAGGGCCTCTTTTCGGTCTGCTCCCCGCTATCGAAAAGACAATTTTTTTTTTGTGTTTTTTCTATTTTTTTTTTTTTGGGCCCCTTTTTTTCTGGGGGGGCCCTTCGGGGTCCCCCCCGGGGGGTTTTCCCCCCTTTTTCATTTTAGTGGGGGCCAAAATGTGTTTTGTTTTTAAAAATTTTTTCCATTTTTTTCAGTGGCGCTGTTTTTTTTTTGTTCCCCCGGGGAAACTAATTTGGGTGGTAGGGGCGGGTAACTCGGGGTTTTAAAAAATTTTAGTATTTTTGGGGGTTTTTTTTTTCAGGGTTTTTGAGTTGCAGTAACCCCCCTTTCCCCCTATTTTTTTCTATTTGTTTTTTTTTGGGCCCCCCAGCGTTTGCTATATTTTTTTCTTTCTGTGCAGTTTTTCCTTTTTTTAAACCCCCCTTAAAATTTTTGGGGTTTTTTCCCCAATTTTTTTTTGGGGGTTCTCCCCCGGGGCGGGATAGTTTCCTTTTTCTTTCTTTGGTTTTTTTTTTCCCCGGGGCTGTGACGAGGCGTCTAGGACCAACGTAGGAACGCTCCGGGGCCCCCCCTCTAGTTGGGGGGGTTTTAGTCAGGGAAACTGCAATTCTAAATTAAAAATTTTTTTCGGGGTTTCCCCCTTTTTTTTTACCTTTTCCCCAAAGCTAAAAAACGGGAACAAAAAAAACCCGGGGCCAAAAAAATTGTAAAAAACTAAAAAAGGGAAAAAAAAATTTAAAAAGGAAAAAAAGTTGTCAGAGATTTTTTCTGTTTGTTGCATTTTTTTTTTTTTTTTTTTTTCCCTATTTTTTCCCCGGGGTTTGCTGGGGAGGTTTTTTTCCCCCCAAATGGAGTTTGCACAGTTGTCTGGCCGGGGGGAAAGTTGCCACTGGGTTAAAGGGTTTTCGCATATCTTGAGGCCCCCGTTGGGAACCAAACCCCCCAAATTTTTTTTGGGGGGAAAAAAAAAAAAAAAAATTTTTTTTCCCTTTAAAAAAAATTTTAAAACCCGGGGGGGAAAAATTTTTCCCCTGCGCGGCGATCCTCAGGGGGTTTTTCCCCCCCGGGGGTTTTTTGGGGGTTTTTGGGGTTTTTTTTTTGGGGGGGGGTTTTTAAAAAAATTTTTTTTAAAAAAAGGGGGTTTTTTTTGGGGTTTTTTTTTTTTCCCCTTTTTGGGGGGGGGGGAAAAAGGGGGTTTCCCCCCTTTTTTTGGGGGGAAAAAAAGGGGTTTTGGGGGAAATTTTCCCCCCCGGGGGAAAACCCCCGGGGAAAAAAAAAAGGGTTTTTGGGTTTTAAAAAAAGGGGGTTTTTTTTGGGGGGGGGGAAAAAAAAAAAAGGGGGGAAAAACTCAAAAAAAAAGGGTTTTTTAAAAAAAAAGGGGCCCCCCCGGGGGGGAAAAGGGGGTTTTCCCCCTTTTTGGGGGGGGTTTTAAAAAAATTTTTTAAAATTTTTTTTCCCCGCCCCCCTTTTCCCAAAGGGGGGGGGGTTTGGGGAAAAACCAAAAAAATTTTTTTAAAATTTTTTTCCCGGGAACCCCCCCCCCCTTTTTAAATTTTTTTCCCCCCCCCCCCCCAAATTTAAAGGGGAAAAAAAAAAAAAAAAATTTAAAAAAAAAAATTTTTTTTCTTTTAAAAATTTTTTTTTTGCTGGGTTTTCCTTTTTTTTTTTTTTTTAAAAAATGGGGGGTTTTTTGGGGGAAAAAAACCCCCCTTTTTTTTTTTTTCCCCCCCCGGGGGGGGGGTTAAAAGGGGGAAAAATACTGACCAAAAAAGAAAATATAGAGAAAAACGGGGGGCCCCCCAAAAAAACTATCAAAAAAAAAAAAGGGGTGGGAAGGGTACTTAGAATCCCCAAAACCCCCCGAAAAAAACCCCAACTCAACTAATTTCAAAATCCCTAAACCCCCCCCCTTACCCTAAATTTTCTTGGTGTAAAAAAAAAAAAAACACCCCCCCAAAAAAAAAACGGAAAAAAATTCCAAAAAGTACAAAACACAGTGGCGGGACTAAATGGGGGGCAAAACCCCCCCGGGGGGGGACCTAAAAAGGCCCCCACAGAAGTGCGGGGACAAAATGCAAAAATATAGAAAAACACAAATTAAAAAATTGTCTTATCTATTCAGGAAAAAGCAGACCGACACAGCAGGGGGGAAAAGGGGAAAATGGAAAAAGGATTCAGACCAGAACAATTGATCACCGGCCCAAACCCCATGGGAAGACTCCCTTATACATACCTTTAGTAACACCCGATTCCCAGTCCTCCCCTTTCCCCATATTTTCCGCTTGTAAACCCCAAAGGGGGGCCTTCTCAGAACCCCAACTCAAAACCCTTCACAACATCAGGCTTTTTTGATTCGGGGAGCTATTAACCTGAAAGGATTTTTATTTTCCCCCAAAAAGTTGTGGGTTTCTCTTGGGGTCCCCCCCCGGAAATC
Source organism: Oophaga sylvatica (assembly GCA_033576555.1). Taxonomy (NCBI): domain Eukaryota; kingdom Metazoa; phylum Chordata; class Amphibia; order Anura; family Dendrobatidae; genus Oophaga; species Oophaga sylvatica. Next base: position 270,963,902 of record JARQOD010000003.1, on the reverse strand, counting down.
TTTTCCCCCCACTGGGGGTTGTTTTTTACCCCCTTTTGGGGTGAGAAAAAACCCCCCGTTTTTACTCGGGGGATAATGAGGGTTAAACCTGATCTTTAGGAGAGTTGCAAAATTTTTTGGGACTGTATATCTGCATGACCTTTTTTACTAGGTTCCCCTTTGGGTTTCAGTTTTCATAATCCGTTTTGGATTGGAAATCTGTGTCTGTAACCATTGGGCTGCCAATGTGTTAATGCCAACACTCCTGTTTTTTTCTGCCTCTCCCCAGTTTCAGGATGTTCCTGACTTTTTGACTGATTTTTCTGATGTATTTAGCGAAAGTAAATCTGCATCCTTGCCCCCCTTAGGAGCTATGACTGCGCTATTGAATTAGTGCCTGTAGTAAATTCCCTAAAGTCACCTTTTTAACTTTGTCTGTACCTGAACATGACGCTAATGCGGTCTTATATCAAGGAGTCATTGGAGAAGGGTCATATCAAAACCATCCTCTTCACCCTTGGGTTTGCCGGTTTTTCTTTGTGGCCAAAAGGATGGTTCATTAAGGCTGGTAATTGATTATCGTCTTTTGAACAAGATCACTGTGAAATATCAATATCCGTTACCCTTGATTTCTGACCTGTTTTCCGGGGTGAAAAGTGCTATTTGGGTTTACCAAACTTGACCTCAGGGGGCGTATAACCTTATTCGCATTAAGCACGGGGATGAATGGAAGACGCGTTTAATACCCCCAGGGGCATTTTGAGTACCTAGTGATGCTCTTTGGGCTCACTAATGCTCCTTCCGTCTTCCAGTCCCTTCATGAATGACATTTCAGGATTTTGTGGATAAATTTCGATTGTTTATTTGGATGATATCTTATTTTTTCCAATGACTGGGACTCTCATGTGAAACATGTTCGGACTGTGTTCCAGATTTGAGGAGAGAATGCTCTGTATGTGAAGGGATCAAAGTGTCTTTTGGCGTACAGAGGAATCTCATTTCTGGATTCATTTTGTCTCCATCTGTTATTGAAATGGACCCGGTCAAGGTTCAGGCCATCTGTGATTGGGTTCAATTTACTTCATTAAAGGCTCTTCAGAGATTCTTGGTTTTTGCCAATTTTTATCGTAAATTATTGGTAATTTCTCTGTTATGTTAAACCTTTGACTGATTTGACCAAAGAGGGTTCTGATGTGGTGAATTGGCCTCCTGAGGCAGTCTCTGCGTTTCAGAACTTAAGCAGAGATTCACTTCTGCTCCTGTTCTACGGCAACCTGATGTTTCTCTGCCATTTCAGGTGGAGGTTGATGCCTCTGAAATTGGGGCAGGTGCCGTTTTTGTCCCAAAGAGATCCTGAGACCTCTAAAAGTAACCCTTGTGCCTTTTTCTCTCTGAAAATTTTCTCCAACTGAACGTAATTATGACGTGGTAATCGGAGTTATTGGCCATGAAGTGGCTTTTGAAGAGTGGAGACATTGGCTGGAGGGAGCCAAACATCAGGTGTGGTCCTCATGGACCATAAGAATCTGGTTTATCTGGAATCAGCCAAGCGACTTAATCCTAGACAGGCCAGGTGGCCTTGTTTTTCACACGTTTTAATTTTGTGGTTTCCTTTCTTCCTGGCACTAAATGTTAAGGCGGATGCCCTCTCGAGGAGTTTCCTTGCGGACTCTCCTGAGTTATCTGATCCTGCTGTTATTTTGAAAGAGGGTGTAGTTCTTTCCACCATCTCGCCCAATTTGAACCTGCTCTGGAAGGGTGTCAGGAGGATAAACCCGAGCGCTGCCCTATTGGAAATTGTTTGTCCCAGACCGGTGGAAAAAGAGTGTGATGTCTGAGATTTATTGTTCCGCGTTGGCTGGTCATCCTTCCTGGAATTTTTGGTACCAGAGACTTGGTGAGTCGGTCCTTTGGTGCCTACTTTGTCTCGTGACGTCAGGAGTTTGTGCATTCCTGTGGGACTTGCTCTCGCTCCAAGCCTTGCTCTCGCTCTAGTGTTTGTTGATGCCATTGCCTGTGCCCAAGAGACCATGGACCCATATCTCTAATGGATTTTATTTCCGACCTCCCTGTTTCTCAGAGAATGATCGTTATCTGGGTGATTGTGATAGGTATTCCAAGATGATACATCTTGTGCCATTACCTAAGTTGCCTTCCTCCTCCGAATTGGTGCCTTTGTTCCTTCAGCACGTGGTTCGGTTTACACGGGATTCCTGAGAACATTGTGTCTGACAAAGGGGTCCAGTTGTTTCCAGATTTTGGGGGACTTTTTGTTCTAAACTTGGTGTCGATTGTCTTTCTCCTCTGCTTTTCATCCTCAGACCAATGGACAAACTGAGAGAACAAACCAGACATTGGAGACTTATCTGAGATGCTTTGTGTCTGCTGATCAAGATGACTGGTTCTTTTTTTGCCTTTGGCTGAGTTTGCTCTTAATAATAGGGCTAGCTCTGCCACTTTGATGTCTCCATTTTTCTGCAATTTTGGTTTCACCCTCGATTTTCTTCGGGACAGACGGAGGCTTCTGTCTGTCCAGGTGTTGACTCTGTTGTGGAGCGTATGCAGCAGATTTGGGACCAGGTAGTGGAGAGGTTGTCCCTCTCTCAGGAGAAGGCCCATGGTTTGCCAACCGGCATAGGACTGATGGTTCTCGGTTTAAAGTGGGGGACTTGGTCTGGTTGTCCTCAAGAAATATCCATATGAGAGTTGCATCTCCTAAGTTTAAGCCTAGGTTCATTGGACCTTATAAGATCATGGAGATTCTTAATCCTGTTTTCTTTCGTTTACTTCTTCCAGGGACATTTAAGATCCTTAACGTGTTCCACAAGTCCTTATTGAAGAGGTTTGTCGAGCCAGTGGTTCCTATGGCTGTGCCTCCAACCCTGTTTTGGTTGAGGGCAATATGGAGTATGTGGTTGAGAAAATATTGGATTCTTGTTTTTCTAGACGGAAACTCCAGTATTTGGTTAAGTGGAGGGGTTATGGTCAGGAGGACAATTCTTGGTGTTTGCTTCGGACATCCATGCTAGGAGACTGATCTGTGCGTATCACCGAGCTCATCCTGACCGACCTGGTTGCACAAATGAGGGTTCGGTGACCCCTCCTCAAGGGGGGGTACTGTTGTGAATGTTTTAGAAATTAATTCTGAGCAGAAGCTCCCTCTGGTGGTTACAAACAGTACTGAACCATTCAATGGGGATTGGCAATCTGGATTCACAGACTGGCTTGATATAAGGGAGGTTCCCTCCCATCATGGTTGCCGGTGATCAATTGTTCTTGTCTCAACTGTGGTTCCTGGTTCACTTGTAAGCTTGCTGAGTCTTGCCTCTTCTTCTGCTTTCAGATAAGATATTTTCTGTTTTTGTTTTTGTGCTTACCATTTGCATATTTCTCTGCATTTCTGTGAGGTTAGCCAGGTCCCCCCCCCTGGGGGGCTTGGGCTCCTCTCAGTTCCTCTGGAGCCATTGTTATTTGTTCATTTGCCTTTTTCAGTTTTTTTCAGTGTCTGCGGCTTAGTTTTGTTACACCAGAGAACTGATTTAGGTGGTAGAGGTCGTGTGATCTCAGGTGTGTTTGCAATCAGTAGCGTTGGCATTTTTTAGGGTTTTTTTTTTTTGGATTGCAGTGAGTATCCTTTCTATCCTTTTCTGTCTAGGCAGATTGGGCCCCAGCGTTTGCTCATACTATTTTCTGTCTGTGTCTGCATTTTCTCTTGTCTAACCGCCATTACATGTTTGGGGGCTTCCTATGTTCTTTGGGGATCTGCTCCGGGGCAGATAGCTTTCCTCTTTCTATCTTTGGGTGTAGTTAATCTCTCAGGCTGTGACGAGACGTCTAGGACCAACGTAGGAACGCTCCACGGGTGCCTTTAGTTGTGGTGGTTAGTCAGGGTACTGCAATCCAATAGATTCCAACCTCTCTGGTGTATTGCCGTTTTTGCCTGCTCTCCTCAGCTACCGAAACATAACAGTCTTCATAGAATAACTCTGTTACCAACAGTCAGCTGATGCATCAAGTGACTATTTATTGGATAGTGGGAGTGTTCACCACCCACATCATCTCACCAGCAGCAAAGCAGCTGCCAGCAAGGAAACTGACATTAACCCTTGCTGGCTTCAAAGGAAAGTCTAAGTTACTTACCGTTAGCGGTATTTTTCGAAGACCATGACAGCACCCAACGAGAGAGGGGATCCGCCCTTCAGGAACAGGAAACCTACAGATACATAAGGGCGGCACCTCTCCCACGCATCAGTTGGTTTACAGAGCACAAGAGGACCACCAAGGTTAATGACAATCACAAGCTCTATACAACATTATTGCGTATTAGTATTTCATCCTATGTGAAACTTATAAGAGGAAGAAGTGCGCGCCGATAAGATAAAGGGAGGGAATATAAGGGTGCTGTCACGGTTTTCGAAAAATACCGTTAACGGTAAGTAACTTAGACTTTATTCGAAGCACATGACAGCACCCAACGAGAGAATTACAGAGAGTAATAACTACTCAGGGAGGACTACAGCCTGCAGCACCCTTACTCCAAAAGAGAGATCAGAGGAAGCACCCAAGTCTAATCTATAATGATTGAAGAAAGTGCTTGGAGAGGACCAAGTGGCGCCTTACATATCTGGTCGATGGAGACTTCCGACCTTTCCGCCCACGAGGTTGCCATGGCTCGAGTGGAATGTGCCCTCAGTTTTTCTGGTGCCGGCCTGCCTTTTGAGGTGTATGCTAATGCAATAGCCTCCCTGATCCATCTAGCTAGTGTGGCTCTTGATACTCTAAGGCCCTTCCTGGGGCCTTGGAAGGAAACAAATAAGGCTTATCTTTTTTTCCAGGGATCAGTAATAGTTAGATACTCTAAGAACATCTCCTCACGTCTAAGGTATGGAGTTTTTCTTCTTTTTGGTTACTAGGATTAGGCAGGAATGATGGTAGGATTATCTCCTGCCAGATCTATGGAAGGTGGATGCCACTTTAGGTAGGTATGCCGGATCGGCCCTAAGTATTACTCTATCGTCCTGAATTTGTGTATACGGAGGAAGTCTAGAGAGGCCTGAATGTCACTCACCCTTCGTGCTGATGTTAGAGCCACTAAGAAAGCTACTTTATTGATAGAGAGGGTTTTAATCGAAGCGACTGAGATGGGTTCAAATGGGGCCTCCGTCATGGCTGTGAGTACTAGGTTTAAATCCCAAGGCATAAACATATTCTTGACTATAGGCCTGGATCTAGCTGCCGCTTTGATAAATCTACTGACCCAATAGTTTCTAGCTATGTCACAGTTAAAAAGGGCTCCCAGGGCAGAAACCTGTACTTTGAGGTACTGGTGGAAAGACCCATATCTAACCCCTTTTGTAGAAACTCTAGAATTTGAGTTTTGGAGCTGATTCTCTAGCTGTAATTTCTGAGACCTGTAAGAATCTTCTCCAGGTCCTGGCATAGATCTTAGTTGTAACTTCCTTCCTACTCTTAAGGAGGGTACTTATCAATCCAGGAGAAAACCCCCTATCTAACAATAGCGACCGTTCAAATCCACGCCGTCAGATGCAGGCCAGCCACCTGAGGGTGGTACACTGCACCCTGGGACAGGAGATCCGGAACGTCCGGTAGAATCCATGGGTTGGTTACTGACATGGTCCTGAGGCTCGAGAACCACGCCCTCTTGGGCCAAAAGGGTGCTACCAAAATCACTTTTGCTTTGTCCTTTCTGATCTTTCTGACTACCAGAGGAATCAGAGACAAGGGGGGAAAGGCATAAGCTAGTGAAAAATCCCATTGTATCAGAAAGGCATCTACCGCCAGCGGATTTTCTCTGGGGTTTAGGGAGCAGAACTGTTTTAACCTTCCGATTCCTTCTGGTGGCAAAAAGGTCTACGTCTGGTTGCCCCCATTTGTGTACAATCATGTCGAAGATGACGCTCTTTAGTGACCATTCCCCCTGTCTTAGAAGGTGGCGGCTTAAAAAATCTGCGGTGGTGTTTTCCTCTCCTTTTATATGTAATGCAGTTAAGGATAGACAATGTCTTTCTGCCAGATGGAACAGGCGCTCTGTCACTTGCATGAGAGGACCGGATCGAGTGCCACCCTGGTGGTTGATATAGGCTACTGCGACCTGATTGTCGGACAGAATCCGCACGTGATGACCCTGTAGATAAATGAGGAGTCTTTTTACTGCCAGTTCTACTGCTGTAAGTTCTTTCATGTTAGAGGACATGTCTATCTGATGATGTTGCCATAAGCCCTGCACTACAGAATCAGACATATGAGCCCCCCAACCAGTGGGACTAGCATCTGTGGTGACCACTCTGGTTATATTATACTCCCAGGGCACCCCTTTGGATAGGTTACGATTATCCAGCCACCATTCTAGGGATTTTATTGTGGTCTGGGATAAAGTTAGTCGGCTCTCCAGGCGGCCTCCCAGACTCTTATCATAACGCAAGACTACAGCTTGTAAAGTCCTGGCATGAAACCGTGCCCATTGCACCGCAGGGATGCAGGAAGAAAGAGAACCCAACAAGGACATGGCTTTCCTAAGAGACATGGTGGGGTTATTGGAAGCATTTAGGATCTGATAGTGCAGGCGTATTAGTTTGTCGGGTGGAAGTCGGCATTCTTGCTTTTGGGAATCTAAGGTTAGGCCCAAAAACTGTTGTACTCTGATCGGCTGCAATCGAGACTTCGCAATATTTAGTAGCCACCCCAACTGTTCTAGAACAGATATTGTTTTATTTAACTGTTCCTGACAATGGTCCGCTGTTTTGCCTATAATAAGGAAGTCATCGAGGTAGGGAATTATCAAGATTTGAGATTCTCACAGGTGGGCCATCACTTCTGCTACAACCTTTGTGAATACCCGAGGGGCAACTGCAAGACCAAACGGGAGGGCTTTATATTGAAAATGTTGCAGCGAACCTTTCAGCCAAACTGCAACTCTAAGAAAGCGCTGATGGGTTACATGGATGGGGACATGGTAATAGGCGTCTTTCAAGTCCAATACCACCATGAAACAGTTTTTAAACAATAATTTTATTGTGGAATTGACTGTCTCCATTTTAAACGTCCGTATTACCAGGAATCTGTTCAAGGCTTTTAAATTAATTATCGTCCTGAAGGAGCCGTCCGGCTTCTGGACTAGAAATAGAGGGGAGTAAAAGCCTCTACCCCTTTCCATTGCAGGTACCTGCACCAGGACCCCCTTATGGCATAAATCAAGAATTTCTGCCTCCAGTACCGCCTGCTCTGATGAAGAAGACCGGATGGGAGTAATCTTAAAAGTATCTCGGGGTAGCTCAGAAAATTCTAACATGAGTCCTGAAGCCACTAGGTTCAAAATCCAACTGCTGCTGGATATTCTGGACCAGGCCGGGTAGAAGGCCGACAATCTACCTCCCACCGGAGCTGCTAGTCATTTGGAAGTCTTCTTAGAATCTCAAGACGGGCCTCTGAACATGTATCTCGTACCTTTCCTCTTTCTATCGTCCCATGTGCCTCGCTCCCTGGACGACCTTCTACGATTGAATCTCTTTCTGCCGAAGGGACGTCTATATGAGGGATTCAGAATACTGGGGAATTTTTTCTTATCATCCCCTGCCTTTTCCAACAGTTCGTCTAGGACAGGTCCAAACAAATATTCTCCCTCACAAGGGATAGAACAGAGACGGGATCTGGCCTGAATATCACCCGGCCAACATTTGAGCCATAGTGCTCTTCGTGCTGCATTTGACAGTCCCGCAGCCCTGGCGGCCATCCTTACAGAGTCGGCCGAAGAATCTGCCAAAAAGCTGCTGCATTTTGAATAATTGGAAGGGATTTTATCATGGACTCTCGGGAGGCACCTTCTTCCAACTGCGATTTTAGCTGATCTAACCAGACCATTACGGATCTAGCCGTACAAGTGGCAGCCACCGCTGGTCTCAAAGCTCCCGCTGACATCTCCCAAGTACCCTTTAGAAAAGAGTCTACTTTTTTATCCAGCGGATCTTTTAAGCTCCCCATGTCCTCAAAGGGTATGGAGGATTTCTTGGAGGCCTTAGCTACCGCAGCATCTAGTTTTGGAGCTTTGTCCCATTTATCCACCGCTGGATCTTCAAATGGGTATCTACGCTTGAATGCCGGGGCAAATGAACCCCTTTTCTCTGGCTTTTTCCATTCTTTATTTATCAGATTCTGAATCTAATTATTTAAGGGAAAAGACCTACGTTTCTTTGGGTCTAACCCCCTGAACATAAAGTCCTGGACAGACCGTTCAGGCCTCGAGTCTTCTATCCCCATGGTGGATCTGATTGCCCTGACTAGTCTATCCATCTGATCTAGGGGAAAACAAAATCTGGTAGAATCCTCTTCCGACGAGGAAGATGAGTGCGAAGGAGACGATGAAGTGGACCTCAGTGAATCTTCGCCTCTCCTAGGCCTGGTTGGGGAATCTGAGTCCGAAACCCTTGAACCCCGTTTTGACCTAGATGATTCTCCTTGAGAAATGGCCTTCATCTCTGTCCTAATCATATCCCTCAGGTTCGAAGTAAAGTCAGGGGTTTCTTCAGCTACCTGTAGGGAGTGCGGGGGAAGATCTGTAAGGCACTGCCCTGTTTCAATCAGGGACTAACGACCCCCCCATATCTCTGACCCCTACCGTCTGCTGAACACAAGGCTGACACAATCTTTAGGGTAGGCGTCAGGCAGGGGCTGACCGCAGAGGGCACATTCCCTATGCTTCGTTTTTCCTGCACACTTCTTTCCCTGATAAGGAAACACAAGGGAGGAAAAAACTGCATCATCAGGTATACTTTCACGGAGATCTCTTACCCACTAGCAGCAATAGGTACCGGATCACGGGGGGGACCAGGTGATGATGATGCCTCTACCGCTCTGGAGGAACCTTTACAGTTGGACTGACCATGTCCTTTGGTCTTCAGCTGCGGCCTTGAGCGAGTCTCCTGCTCATCATGCAGACCCTGCTGCTCTGCGGGAGCTTCTGACCCCTCCATAGTGGATCAGAAGCGTCTGTGCAGCCGGCCAGGCCCCTTTTATCCCCGGATATCCGGAGAAGCAGCGTTAATGCCAGGGGTCCGCCCCTCCCTCTGGTCTAACCCGCCCCCCGCAATGCAGCGCCCGTGCCCCTAACGCCCGCCGGCCTAACCGCTCCTTGTATTGGAGTCGGTCCTGACATCCAGCGGCGCAGGTGAGGAAAAACGCCGACCGGCTCCTGACTTCCGGTCCGGCGTCTCAAGCCCCGCCCCCGAGACGCGTCACCTCCGCCCCACCGGAAGATCGCAGGGACGCGCCGGGGGAGAACACAGAGGCACCGAACCAGGCCCGGAGACCCCTCGAAGCCTGCCACCTGCGTCGATTTCATGCCGGACAGCCGGCGGACGTTTGGCCGCCAAGGGGGAACGAGCACCCAGGAGGGGATGGCTATACTTACCTTTCACACTGGCCAGAAGACGGGATCCTCCGGACACCGCTTCCTGCTGCTCCGCACACTGCCGTGGAGCCCTGCCCGGGCCCACCGTGGCGCTCCAGGGGTCCCCGCACCAGGTCGAGGTAGGAGACCACTCGCTACCTGAGTCGACCGGCCGGCCTGGGAAAAGAAGGAAAATTCTTCATACTGTAGGATTTCCGTCCTCCAGGAACAGGAAACCAACTGATGCGTGGGAGAGGTGCCGCCCTTATGTATCTGTAGGTTTCCTGTTCCTGAAGGGCGGATCCCCTCTCTCGTTGGGTGCTGTCATGTGCTTTATGTTTAAATTATAGCAGAACCAGAGCTGTCACAAATCCAAAAATGAATCGTGACAGATGCCCATGGTTTCCAGATGGAGACCAGTTTACAAGGCCGACCTTCATGGGCTTGGCTGCACCTTGAATAAAAAATAAAACGGGCAAACAAACTCAATGTAATGAACATGAGAATATTGCTTGCTATTTTGGCTTCACAGACAAACAGTTCAGGTGATGAACTAAACACCTGTAGTCCAGAACTTTCACCAATAGAAAACATTTGGCACATTATGAAACAAAAGATCTGGCTAGAATCCTACATCAGACAAAACAGGACAACATTCCTCTCCCAAAACCCCAGAAGTTGTCTGCTCACTTCCCAGACGTTTATAGACTGCTGTAAAAAGAAGAGGGGATGCTACACAATGGTGGACAGTGCTGTCCCTGTGTTGCAGCCATCAATTTCTAAATGAGTAACTTTCAGAAATTAAATGGAAAAATATGTAATGTTCATATTTTTATCTGTGTTCTTTATTCTATTGTGAATAAATTATGGCTATAAGAGATTTCCAAATCATTAAATTCCTGATATTTTTACATTTCATACAGCATCCCAACTCTTTTAGGAGAGTGTGCGTGCATGCGTTTCAAAACTCACCAGCACCTCTGAACAGAATGAAGCACGTGTGAATTGTAAAAGCTGCTGTGAAAGCATTACAAATAAACCAAAGCATGCAGCAACACACTATTAAGTGCTAATATGTAGGCAACCATTGAATATGTGAAACTTAAACTCCATTACTGCCTCATTGAATATGCTTACAAAATGAAGGTACTTAAACCCACAAATTGGACAATTTGCCCTTGCTCACCAGCAACAACAATACTTAAGGTTTCCTGTGCACCTAATGTAATTTTCACCACTTTATGGCGTAGATTATAGTAAATCTGTTGAGCCATGGCTCCAACGAAGCCCCACCCACAATTTATTTTTAAAAGGGATCCTGTCACCATTTTTACAGCCACCACATTTCAGCCCCATGTGACAAGTATTCTATAATGCTGCACATATTACTCCAATTCATCCTGCAAGGCAAAAACAAAGACCTTTTATTATACTCGCTTACATGGCGGTCCTGTCCGATTGGCGTCGCTGGTGTTAGTGTGGTGACTCCTCTTCTTGTGAAGCTGTCATCCTTCTGTTCTTTGAGTGGGTGACTAGACCGCCCCATAGGTGAGTATTTGTTTTTTTGCCATGTAGGGCGAATTGGAGTCATATGTACAGCATTCTAGAGTGCTGTCACATGGGGCTGAAAGGTGGTGGCCGTACTTATATTGGAAAAAATTGGCGACAGGTTCCCTTTTAAAACAAGAAAATCAAGATTCAAATTGAAAATCGTCCTTGAAATGGAACTAAACTTTCAACAAATTTTGCATAAATCAGTAATACAGTTGAATATATGAAACATATTAGAAATCAGCTTCCTTCCTCACTTACCAACCACTTGCTGTCCCCCTTGCCTCATGAACTTGTCATCCACTCTGAACTGAAAAAGTTCAAATCTGTCTTGCCTAGAGAAGAACAAGTGCAGTCTCACTGTTATGTCATTTAAAAGAGACCATTATACTCAATAGAAAGATGAGTGAGGGGCAGGTAGAAGAAAGGGAAAAGGGAAGCATTGAAAGATTGTGGTGAGCTTTCTAACAAGTCTTTTACATTACCTCAGGGCTGATTTATATCCAGACATCTAACTGCTGTAATATAATTATATCCTCCCTGATGCTTTTGCTTATATATATGCTAAACATTGAACGAACAGCAGGAACCCATCTATGTCTGCTGAACAGTGTATGGGAGCCTTCACAATAGCAAATCTCCCTCCACAGCTCCCAGTGAATTACAAATGAAGTGCTGGGTGTTGGAACTCCACCAATCTGCCATTAATGACCTATCGTGTATAAAGGTTATTAACAACTATGCGCTGGCAACCCCTTCAGAGAGTAGAGCCTTCAGAATGAAAAACTGGTGATCGTGCAGTATATATATATCATGTAATGGCTATAAATAGTGTTATTCCTCATGCATACACATGACAGCTTATTCTGAAAACTTGAAAATATGGTTATCCTTTAAAGTCGGATTCTCTGACTGCAGACTTGTGAATCCTCACATTGTGCACACTGAGGATTCTCCGATGTCGTGACTGGGAGGTCATGTGGCCGCATGTATGCGATTTGCATACTTCCGGCCACATTTCAACTAGACTGTGGCTAACCTCTCTCAATACAGCAAATGAGGCCTTAACCAATTAGGCAGCAGGTGACCACTCGTATGAAAATTGCATACTTGCGGTCATGTGCCCGCCGCTCCCGGCACTGAACAATCCTCACAGTGTGCAAGATGTGAGGATTTAAATCTGCAGTAACATAAAGTGGCTGTACATTTGTAGCCTGAGACTGGTCAACCCCTTTAAGATTGAAAAAAAAAATAGATTTTATTTGGCAAAATCGCTCAGGCCTACCCAAACCCGACGTATAGTGTATATGTTCATCACATGAAGATAAAGCGAACCTGTCAGCAGGATTTTACTAAGTAAACTACTGGCATTGTCAGGTTGTCGCTGTTAAACTGATTAAAATGATACCTGGGGTGAAGAAATCCAGCTTGTAGTTCTTGTGTAATCAGTATTAGAAATTTTCAGCTAATGATATGCCGATGATATGCTGGGGCCGGACTGTAGGCAGAGTGTTATCTTCCTGTTCTAAGCCAGAGTAACCAAGGAAAGACCTGCCCACAGGCCTCCCCAAAGCACAAATATGTTCCTCATCATAGAGACTGAGAGAGAGACTGTTTGTGCTTCGCGGCAAGCCTGTGGGCAGGTATCTTCTTCATTTTTCTGGCCTAGAGCACCAAGATAAGACTCTGCCTACAGTCCCGCCCCAGAGCACTAGCATTTCATTACCAAAAACGTCTACCACTGATTACACAAGACGGATATCTTCACCCCAGGTTTCATTTTAATCAGGTTAACACTGCCTACCTGACAATGCCTGTAGTTTACTTAGCAAAATCCTGCTGACAGGTTTGCTTTTAAGGCTCCTAAATGTTTCTCTATCAATCTTTACCATCTAGGAGTGTTCTTTTTTTGTATGCACCACTAATAATATTTCTTCTTTTTTATTTTTTTTTAGATTCATTAGGTCAAGAGGAAGACATTGATATTTCAAATGGACATCATCTCAGCTTGTCTTCTGCTTGTGAAACAGAAACTATTAATCCTCTTATTTCTACAGAAGATGCTACTGTAACAGATATATCCCTAGTTGTCCACAGCACATGTATTTTGTGTAATCAGTCTAATCATAAGGGATATTCTCTTGATTTGTCACATATTGATTCACAAAGTGTGCATCATGCAGAGGGAAAAATGTATCTATGTTCTGAATGCAGAAAGAAGGCAAACCTCATTGTACATCAGAGAATTGTTATGGGGGAGAAACCATTTAAATGTTCAGAGTGTGGGAAATGCTTTACTTCTAAAGCCAATCTTATTCAACATTGGAGAATTCACACTGGTGAGAAGCCATTTGAATGTGCTGAGTGTGGGAAATGTTTCACATGGAAATCAAGTCTTCTGGACCATCAGAGAATTCACACAGATGACCCACAATTTCGATGTTCTGAGTGTCCAAAAAGCTTTGTACATAAATTGTCTCTTGTTAAACACCAGAGAATCCATACAGGAGAGAGGCCATTTTCCTGTTCTGAATGTGGTAAATGTTTTTCACAGAAATCTGACTTTATTAAACACCAGAGAATCCACACGGGGGAGAAGCCATATTCATGTTCAGAGTGTGGGAAATGTTTCACTCAGAAGCCACATCTTGTTCGACATCAGATGATTCACAAACATTGATAATTTTATTACCTGATTTTTCTCAAAAAGGTTAAGGCTAAGTACACACGTTCAGGATTATTTGCGTTTTTTTCGCGGAAAAACGCATCAAAAACGCACTAATTAAGCATGCTATCATTTAGAATGAATTCCGCAATTTTTGTGCACATGGTGCGTTTTTTTCCGCGAAAAAAACGCATCGCGGAAAAAATAGCAACATGTTCATTAAAGGGCAGAAAAGCAAAAGTTGCTAATATTTAACCTAATTAACAGCCCAGCGGTGGCTATTTCAAGCAAAAGTCTAAACCTACTACTAGTGCTACTGTTAAGTATTTACTTTTTCATTATTTTAAAGGTTTAATAGTAGTTAACATTATTATATTAAGTAAACTGCATATTAGATTAATTTATTAAGAAGTCAGTTCTGAACTCTGGGATCTTTACTGGTTATCAACGGATGCAAGGTGTGGCGTTTTTTCCTTTTTTTTATATAGGGTAACATAATTCTCCTTTTGGCACTAGGTCTGTTTATTATCTCTCAAGCTGAAGTGCATGGAATATAAGACTGTCATAAATCCATATTATTGCAAAGAGATAAATCATCCAGTGGATATGTATTAGAGCAAGTTCTTTTAATCTATAAGACAAATTTAATGTGAAGAGTTTAATTTATTTAATCTACTGCATTCATATTTAGGTCAGTACTTGAAATTTACAGTACATTATCCTTTTCATGAGACTATAGGTTATTTTACACTTTATTGATTGAATACATTATATATTGCTAAGGGAGTTACAGGATTTCTATGAGAACTAAGGCTCTGGATATATATTGTCTACCTAACTACTTTTCGTAGTGGCTATTGACATTGGATTTTGAATGTTATAATATTTAGAAAATATCTAAGCAGACTATATTGATTGGTGTTATATAAGGTAGTGGGGAACGCTACTGACAGGCTATATAATACACGCCTATTTACGCAAAAATTTTTACTATATTTATATACTATAAATATTATAATATTGGTACAAATTCCCTATCAAAACATCTTTAGGTGACTAATCCTTCTAAAAGTGAATACCGTATTTTTCGGACCATAAGACGCACTTTTTTCCCAAAAAATTTTGGGGGAAAATGGGGGGGCGTCTTATAGTCGCAACATACCTAAAAGTCCAGTGGCGGCGAAGGTCCCAATGCAGCTTCCCTGTGGTGCGGTGGTGGTGTCGGGGCAGCAGCGGGGCTCTGGGCTGCGTGGGGGGCTCCGCTGGCATTTCGTCCTAGCCGGAAAGCCCCTCGCAGCTGCGACGCGGTGCCGTGCTGAAGAATGGCCGCCGGGGCCTCCAGAAAGATGGCCGCCGCATACTCATTCAAATCTCGGCAACGAGATCTCTTCCAGAGATCTCGTCTCCCGAGATCTCAGGACAAGATCTCGTTGCAGAGACGAAAAGCCGGCGGAGCCCCCCACGCAGCACAGAGCCCCACTGATGCCCCGACACTACCACCGCACCACAGGCTGCATCGGGACTGCCGCCGGAGGCCCCTGGTGGCCACCTTTCAGCACGGCACCGCGTCGCAGCAGCGGAGCTGTGGGGCTTTCGCGTTAGGACGAAATGCCGGCGGAGCCCCCCACATAGCACAGAGCCCCGCTGCTGCCCCGACACCACCGCACCACAGGGAAGCTGCATTGGGACCGCCACCGGATTTGCGAGTATATTACCACCCCACAGAGCACAGCCACCCCACAGAACACAGCCACCCCACAGTGCCCAGCCACCCCACAGTGCCCAACCACCCCACAGTGCCCAACCACCCCACAGAGCACAGCCACCCCACAGAACACAGCCACCCCACAGAGCACCAGCCTGGACCACCGAACGACCCCAGTGACCACCCCTCTTTTTTTCCCGATTTTTTCTTCTGAAAATTTGGGGTGCGTCTTATGGTCCGGTGCATCTTATAGTCCGAAAAATACGGTATATATTTAACCTTTTAGTTTGACAGCAGTGTTTGGTTACTTATAACTTTGCTATTGAATATTATAGATTTAATACATAGTTATATTTTTTTTTTTCTCTTGTTAATAATCTCCTGACGGATCTGTTATTTTTTTCTTGCTTCTTTGGAAATTAGACAATAAATGGCGTCGGGAAACCTTAAATATAAAACGACAGCTAATAAAACTCCTAAACCTTGGGGTTCTTCAAAAGCCAGCCCCTCAGGAAGATGTACCTAACTTGGTTAGCCCGACCAAATCTAGGTCTCCTATTAAAAGAGAAGAAGGAAAACATAATTTGTCAATTAATGTCTTAAATTCATGTCATGGCAAAACTTCTAGGAGTAAATCGTCACAGAGGGAACTACTTCCTGCATTTCACAACCTCTCACAGCAGTCTCCTCAATCTATTAAAACCAATGATAGGGCAGGTGAAGAAGACCTCAACATGGATTAAACACACTCTCAAAAGAGGAAAAATTTGGCAGGGGGAAATCGGAATAGAGGGGCTACAGCTCTTCATTCAGATAGCACATCAGGTGAATTTTTCCTAAATGGTAGACCCGTAAAACCTCTCCCTAAAAAGGGGTGCTCCATGGCTTCATGCCTTCTTGCCCCAGAACTTGACTGTAGCGCCGGCGTCCCTGCCCTCTGCCAGGCAGGGACGCTGCTCCCCTGCGACAGCGTCCTCTACGAGGCAGGGACGTCGCCCCCCTTAGCAGCGCTCAGCGTCCTCCTTCCGCCCTGCTGGGGCCGCGCGCTCCTTCCCTGCTACTGGACTTAAGGCGCGCGCCCGCGCGCTCCCCCGCTCTTAAAGGGGCCGCGCGCATCTTTCAAAAAGGTCCCCGGCCAATGCCGGAGGACTCCACCCTATATAAAGTACTTCCTCCTTAATGGAGGGGCCCGAGCAATGTTGTTGTTGCACTGTTTAACTCTGCTTCAGCCCTCAGGGTCCGTTACCAGTTACCTGCCTGTTTCCTGCCAGTTTCCTGTCTGCTACCTGCCCGCAAGCCTGCCTGGAGGTTCGGCCGTCACATGCGGTGACCATCGGCAATTCCAGAGACTCTCGCCTGCTCACTTGGGGCGCTCATCTGCCATCTGCCTGCAAGCCTGCCTGGAGGTTCGGCCGTCACATGCGGTGACCATCGGCAAATCCAGAGACTCTCGCCTGCTCACTTGGGGGCGCTCATCTGCCATCTGCCTGCAAGCCTACCTGGAGGTTCGGCCATCACCTGCGGTGTCCATCGGCTATTCCAGAGACTCTCGCCTGCTCACTTGGGGGCGCTCATCTGTCATCTGCCTGCTAGCCTACCGGGAGGCTCCACCATCTCAGGTCGTATATACCTGTCCATTCAGAGACTGCCCCAGCCCCTTGCCTGCCTGTTTATCCAGAGACTGCCCCGGTCACTTGCCGTGACTACCTGCCTGTCTACCCAGAGACTGCCCCGGTCACTTGCCGTGACTACCTGCCTGTCTACCCAGAGACTGCCCTGGTCACTTGCCGTGACCACCCGCCTGTTTATCCAGAGACTGCCCCGGTCACTTGCCGTGACCTCCCACCTGTCTTTCCAGAGACTGCCCCAGTCACTTGCCGTGACCTCCCACCTGTCTGTCCAGAGACTGCCCCCGTCACTTGCCGTGACTTCCTGTCCGTCTCCCCGGGCGCCACCCGCTCCTTTACAAGGAAAGCCTCCTTGTATAATAAAGCTCAGAGGCTCCGCCTCCCAGACCCATTACAGTTTGCTCGGGCCATGGAACCCGGTGGCACCCAAACTCCCTCGCTCTCTGACCTGTGTCATGAACTGTCTCGTCAGAGGTCTCAACAGGAGTCCATCCTGGGTCACCTGCGGAATGTTAATTCCCGCCTGGACACCCTGACTACTTCACCAGCAACCACCGCGGGCGCCATGACTCGCAATCCGGCAGTTCCGCTGCTTACCAATTCTGTGGTTTCCGTTCCTGGACCTCGACTTTCAGCTCCTCCTCGGTTTGGAGGCGACCCTGCTCTGGCTCGGGGTTTCATTAACCAGTGCACCCTGCATTTTGAACTTCTGGCACACCAGTTTAACTCCGACCGGGCCAAAATTGCCTTCATCATGTCCCATCTCACCGGAGAGGCCCTGGCCTGGCTAAATCCTCTTTGGGAGAGAGAAGATCCTCTGGTGTCTGACCTGTCTGCTTTTCTCTCAGCCTTCCGGAAGGTATTCGACGAACCCGGACAGAAGACCTCCTCTGCATCATCTCTGCTGCGTCTCCGTCAGGGAAGTCTCACCGTTGGTCAATATGCCATATGGTTCCGTACCCTTGCCTCGGAGCTGGCTTGGGATAATGACGCTCTGATATCTGTCTTCTGGGAGGGTCTGTCTGGCCGTATAAAAGATGAACTTGCCGGTCGGGACATTCCAACCTCTCTCGATGACCTAATAACTCTTGCCAATCGAATTGATCTACGGTTCCAGGAGCGCGCTAAAGAGGTCACCCGTGAGAGAAGGTTTCCTCGTCTAGCTCCTTCTTTTCAGAGACCTGTAACTCCTTCCGTTTCTCCTCAGGTACACTCTTCTGAGCCTATGCAAGTCGACCAGACCAAGATGGTCAAAGCCCGTCAGGACTTACGCCGTGCCGAGGGGAGTTGCTTCTACTGTGGCAGTAAGGAGCACCGGATCCGTACCTGCCCAGAGAGGTCGGGAAACGCCTGTGTCTAGGTTCGCTCGGAGAGGTCCACCTAGACAAAAATAAATCCTCTTCATCTCTGCTGCTGTCAGTCTCAATTCTCCTCGGTGAGAACCGTTACTTCGAACTAGCCCAACTTGATTCTGGAGCAGCCGGGAATCTTGTTTCACAGGCTCTAGTAGAAAAATATCGCATTCCTACCAAACCTCTGGTTGAACCAGTATCTGTTGCTGCTGTGGATGGGGGTCTCCTACCACGTCCCATCCAACTTATCACTGAAGCCATAACCCTGCATGTGGGAATGTTGCATTCTGAGAGCATCTCGTTTCATGTTCTGCCTGGACTCTCTCACGCTTTCTTACTAGGTCTGCCTTGGCTCCAAAAGCATGCACCCGTGCTCGACTGGCAGACTGGAGAGATCCTTCGCTGGGGACAGGACTGTCATAAAACGTGTTTGGTTCCTGTTCATCCCGTCCATCCTTCTCCTACACCAACTAATCTACCAGGGCTCCCGATTCCATATTGGTCATTCGCTGATGTCTTTAATAAAAAGGAAGCGGAGACATTACCCCCTCACAGACCGTATGATTGCCCGATCGACCTGCTACCCGGTACTACGCCTCCCCGTGGGCGTATTTACCCATTGTCCGCTGCTGAGACCAGGTCGATGTCCGAATATATCGAGGAGAATTTGGCCAAGGGATTCATCCGGAAATCCACCTCCCCAGCGGGAGCAGGTTTCTTCTTCGTAAAAAAGAAAGACGGCTCTCTCCGTCCCTGTATTGACTACAGAGGCCTAAATTTGATCACGGTGAAGAATAAGTACCCTCTTCCGCTCATTCCAGAATTGTTTGATCGTCTGAGGGGGGCTAGAATCTTCACCAAACTGGATCTTCGTGGGGCATATAACCTGGTCCGTATCCGTCGGGGAGATGAATGGAAGACGGCATTCAACACCCGGGACGGCCACTACGAGTATTTGGTGATGCCCTTTGGTCTCTGTAATGCTCCAGCAGTCTTTCAGGAGTTGGTCAATGACATCTTTCGGGACCTTCTCTACTCCTGCGTTGTGGTGTACCTAGACGACATCTTGGTCTTCTCTCCGGATCTCCAGTCTCACCGGAGGGATGTTTGTCAGGTTCTGCTCAGGCTCAGGCAGAATCACCTCTTCGCCAAATATGAGAAGTGCCTATTTGAGCAGACCTCGCTTCCGTTTTTGGGCTGCATCATTTCTCAGACAGGCCTACGAATGGATCCGGAGAAACTGTCTGCCATCGAGAAATGGCCCCGACCGGAGGGGTTGAAGGCCATTCAGCGGTTCCTGGGATTCGCCAATTATTACCGCCTTTTCATACTGCACTTCTCTTCCCGGACTGCTCCAATCTCCGCGCTCACCCGCAAGGATGCTAATCCCAAACAGTGGACGCCCGAAGCAGAGGAGGCCTTTCTTTCTTTAAAACAGGCCTTCTCTTCCGCTCCAGTGCTGCATCGTCCGGACGGCAACAAGCAGTTCTTCCTGGAGGTGGACGCTTCCTCTTCTGGAGCCGGAGCGGTACTTACGCAAAAATCTTCATCCGGGAGGATGGTATCTTGCGGCTTCTTCTCCAAACTCTTCTCCTCTTCTGAGCGCAATTACTCCATAGGAGACCGAGAGTTATTGGCCATCAAGCTGGCATTGGAGGAGTGGCGTTACCTACTCGAGGGGGCTCTTCATCCAGTAATCATTTACACTGACCACAAAAATCTGGCTTATCTCCAGCATGCCCAGAGACTTAACCCTCGCCAAGCCCGGTGGTCCTTGTTTTTTGCTCGCTTTGATTTTCTTTTACATTTTCGCCCGGCCGACAAGAACATCAAGGCGGACGCCTTGTCCCGGTCCTTCCTGGTGTCGGATCTCGAGGAGGAACCTAAACATATCATCGATCCCGCCAGAGTGATGCAGGTGGCTCCCGTGAGTCTAAATCGTCTCCCTCCTGGTAAGACGTTCGTATCGGTAACCGATCGGGAGAGAATCCTACACTGGGGTCATTCGTCTAAACTAGCTGGCCACGCTGGTCAGAAAAAGACCCTCCAGCTCATTACTCGGCATTACTGGTGGCCTACCCTGCACAAGGACGTAATAGACTTTGTTTCTGCCTGTGTCTCCTGTGCCCGCAACAAAGTTCCGAGACACCTGCCTGCCGGCCGTCTTCTTCCGCTTCCTGTACCCGCTGCCCCCTGGCAGCATATAGCCATGGACTTCATAACAGATCTGCCCGTCTCTGCCGGTTGTACGGTCATTTGGGTGGTCGTTGATCGATTTTCCAAGATGGCTCACTTCATTCCCCTGCCAGGGCTTCCGTCAGCACCCGAGTTGGCTAAAGACTTTATCCGCCACATCTTCCGTCTTCATGGTCTGCCTTGTCACATTGTGTCGGATCGTGGGGTACAGTTCACCTCACGTTTCTGGAGAGCCACTTGTAAGTTGCTAGACGTCACCTTGGATTTCTCCTCCGCTTACCACCCGCAGTCCAATGGACAAGTCGAGCGAATCAATCAGAATCTGACCAGTTATCTCCGGCACTTCGTTAATGCCCACCATTCTGACTGGGTGGATCTCCTGCCTTGGGCCGAATTCTCTTACAACAATCACGAGAGCGAATCTTCCTCCAAATCTCCGTTTTTTGTAGTCTCCGGTCAACACCCTCGGATCCCTGTTCCTGTCTCCATCTCTGTGGACAATCCAGCTGCGGAATCTCTGGTTAACGAATTTTCCTCCATATGGGAGAGTACCCGGTCCGCACTCATTCTGTCATCCGAGCGCATGAAGAAACATGCTGACAAAAAACGTCTGGATCCTCCTCAATTCCGTCCCGGGGATAAGGTCTGGCTTTCGTCCAAGTATGTCCGGCTCAAGATTCCTTCCTACAAGTTAGGCCCTCGGTTCATCGGTCCTTTTGAGATCATCAGTCAGATCAACCCGGTGTTCTATAAATTGAAACTCCCGGCCAATTTGCGGATTCCTAACTCCTTCCATGTATCTCTCCTCAAACCGGTGGTACTTAACTCTTTTGTCAAGTCTACAGGTACACCTCCTGCTCCAGTGTCTGCTGAAGACGAATTTGAGGTAGAGAACATTCTGGCCACCAAAAGGGTAGGGAGAAAGACCTATTTTCTGGTGGATTGGAAGGGGTTTGGTCCTGAGGAGAGAACGTGGGAGCCTCGGGAGAACATCCATGCCCCTCTCATCCTAGCTAAATTTCTTTCTGGCCTAAAAAAGGGGGGGCCTAAAGGGGGGGGTACTGTAGCGCCGGCGTCCCTGCCCTCTGCCAGGCAGGGACGCTGCTCCCCTGCGACAGCGTCCTCTACAAGGCAGGGACGTCGCCCCCCTTACCAGCGCTCAGCGTCCTCCTTCCGCCCTGCTGGGGCCGCGTGCTCCTTCCCTGCTACTGGACTTAGGGCGCGCGCCCGCGCGCTCCCCCGCTCTTAAAGGGGCCGCGCGCATCTTTCAAAAAGGTCCCCGGCCAATGCCGGAGGACTCCACCCTATATAAAGTACTTCCTCCTTAATGGAGGGGCCCGAGCAATGTTGTTGTTGCACTGTTTAACTCTGCTTCAGCCCTCAGGGTCCGTTACCAGTTACCTGCCTGTTTCCTGCCAGTTTCCTGTCTGCTACCTGCCCGCAAGCCTGCCTGGAGGTTCGGCCGTCACATGCGGTGACCATCGGCAATTCCAGAGACTCTCGCCTGCTCACTTGGGGGCGCTCATCTGCCATCTGCCTGCAAGCCTGCCTGGAGGTTCGGCCGTCACATGCGGTGACCATCGGCAAATCCAGAGACTCTCGCCTGCTCACTTGGGGGCGCTCATCTGCCATCTGCCTGCAAGCCTACCTGGAGGTTCGGCCATCACCTGCGGTGTCCATCGGCTATTCCAGAGACTCTCGCCTGCTCACTTGGGGGCGCTCATCTGTCATCTGCCTGCTAGCCTACCGGGAGGCTCCACCATCTCAGGTCGTATATACCTGTCCATTCAGAGACTGCCCCGGCCCCTTGCCTGCCTGTTTATCCAGAGACTGCCCCGGTCACTTGCCGTGACTACCTGCCTGTCTACCCAGAGACTGCCCCGGTCACTTGCCGTGACTACCTGCCTGTCTACCCAGAGACTGCCCTGGTCACTTGCTGTGACCACCCGCCTGTTTATCCAGAGACTGCCCCGGTCACTTGCCGTGACCTCCCACCTGTCTTTCCAGAGACTGCCCCGGTCACTTGCCGTGACCTCCCACCTGTCTGTCCAGAGACTGCCCCCGTCACTTGCCGTGACTTCCTGTCCGTCTCCCCGGGCGCCACCCGCTCCTTTACAAGGAAAGCCTCCTTGTATAATAAAGCTCAGAGGTTCCGCCTCCCAGACCCGTTACATTGACATGGTCAATTACGAGACTTTTCTAAATTCGGATAAGCAAGTCTCTGCAGGGGTTCTTACAAAATTTTGTAAATCCCTTAAAAATTCCATTATGATAGGCTTTGAATCGCAAAAGAGTCTAATTAAAGATGTTTGCGATAAATTTTCCATCAGATTTGAAATCAATGAAGGAAGGATTTCACAAGTAGAAGATAGGACTGAGATGCTCATTCAGCAAAACCTGCCCCTGAAGGAGGAGGTTTGCTCTATGAAGTCTAAGCTGACGGACTTAGAGGATAGGAGCCGTCGAAACAATATCAAGCTTAGAGGGATTCCGGAGTCGGTCACCCAGGATGATCTAATGAATTATACTAAAACCTTGTTCAAAAAAACAGTGCCTTCCCTATCAGAGACACAGCTAACCATAGATAGGATACACATATTGCCACGTAGGAAAGTCATTCCTCAAGACAAGCCTAGAGATACCATCCTGCGGTTATTTTTTGAAACCAGAGAAAAGATTTTAAAGTTGATCAGAGATCAACGATCCCTACGAGCATATCAAAGTTTTCGCAGATTTCTCTCGTGCTACTATGGAAGCCAGGAAGGCGTTTAAGGAGTCACGGCTAAACTAAGAGATCTAGAAATTTCTTACAGGTGGGGTTTCCCTACTAAATTGATAGTGTGGTATAAAGGCAAGAATATCTTACTATTAAATGTAGAAGAAGGAAAAGATTTTCTTGCATATATACAAAAAGCTCAAAGATAAAGGATTAATATTTTACTTTGCTGTTCAAATTCCTTCAAATAATTGTATTTTATTTGGCTAAATATGTTTATATAAACTAAATTTAGGATAGTCTCATGGGCCCTTCGCCTCATATTGATTTTCACCCCAAACCTATGATAGAAACCAGGGTTGGTTTCTTCCAGGAGACCTTCATTGTTTTATATTTTATCTTGCTCTAATTACAGTTAATTACAATAGTATAAGTTTTTCTCCAGTCTTCAAACTGTGGCCTATGTTTAGATAGTGATGGAACTAAATATCTTATCCTACAATGTACAAGGCTTAAATAGCCCTTCAAAAGGCACATTACATGGAAGGAAATTAAATTATACAAAGCAGATGTTATATGTTTGCAAGAAGTTAAATTTGCTAGGGACTATCATCCCCTTTTTCAACATAAACATTTCCCTCATATGTTTGAAGCATATGGGGACAATAGGAAAGCTGGTGTCATGACCATCATTAATAATAGGATAGAGTTCCAATTAATCAATGCACAAGCAGATCTTAGGGGTAGATATCATATTCTGATTTGTATACTTAATGGGAAAATATTTACGCCCCTCATAAACAGTTATCCTTTTTCAATAAATTAATTAGGAAAGTTAACAAAGTTAAGCAGGGTGAGCTGTTGATGGTGGGGGACTTTAATATGGTGCCAGATAAGAGAATAGATTCTTCATCTGCACATTTACCTTCTTCAACCTTAGGTAATTGGCTAGTCCAAAATGAACTTTTCAATGTTTTTAGATGCCTTAACTCGTCTTCTAAAGAATTTATTATTCGAGTACCCATCATTCCTCATCTAGAATAGATTTATTTCTTACAAACATCTTTTCTTTGCCCAAATTCAAGAACGTGACTATATTAAATAAATCCTTTTCAGATCATTCTCCCCTACTGGCCCAATTTATAATAGGCCCACCATTGAATAATACCTTTTTGTGGAATTTGAATTTACTCAAAAATCCAAAAAAAAGAAAATTATAGAAGAAGCTATAGGTAATTATTTTAAAGAAAATTCAGTGAAGGATGTGGACCTTTCATCCTTTGGCAAGCTCACAAGGCTGTCATTAGGGTAAGCTTATCCAATTGTCCGCCAGGGACAAGAGAGAAAAAAGGATAAAAATACTCAACATTCAGGAGAAGATTAAATTCAACGAGGTCCAACAATCTAAATTAAAAACTTCATCCCCTAATCTACAGAAAGAGTTACTGACGTTGAGGCAAGAACTCGGTGAACTACTCATGTCTGAGTATGACTCAGCTCTCAAGGCCTTGAGATTTACCTCATACTCTTCGAACAATAAGCCCTCAAGATATATGATGAGCAAATTAAAACTAGACCGTATAAACGAGAATTATTAAGATCCAATCCTCTTCGGAGGTTATCAAAACACCCCCACAGGATATTGCAAATGTCTTTTCTGAATACTTTGAAAATCTGTATAACTTATATTTGGACCCTTTTACCCTTACTCCTAATCTAAACATTATAGATTCTTTTTTAGATGGATTGAATCTTCCGCAGATAGACAAATTAGATTTAATGACCCTCAATCAACCCATAGGTATTGAGTAAATTGCTAATGCAATCAGCAAACTTAAATCATTAAAATCCCCAGGGCCAGATGGCTTTATTAATGAATACTATCACCATTTTTCTAAGCTTCTATCCCCACAGTTACATTCTCTATTTAAGCATGCCTCAATGTTGGGTTACTTCCCTAAAAGTATATTAGAAGCCACGATTATAATGATACCTAAAGGAAAGGAGGAAAATGATAAAGTTAAAAATTTTAGGCCTATTTCCCTGATAAATGGGGATATTAAAATATTCTCAAAAATTCTGGCAGATCGTCTCAAATATATTTTGCCAAAATTGATTAAAAATTACCAAATAGGGTTTATAGCAGATAGGCAGGCGCCGGATGGAACGCGAAAAATACTGAACATTCTGAATTCAATCAAATCATCAAAGGCCTCCTCCTTGTTCATTTCTCTAGACGCCGAAAAGGCATTTGATAGATTGAATTGGATGTTTCTCAAGCAAGCCTTGTTAAGATTTGGATTTGATGACAAATTTATCAATAATATTTTTGCCCTATATACTGAATCTAATGCCAGAATATATACGAGTAATCATTTATCTAAACCCTTTGTTATAAAAAATGGTACTAGGCAGGGCTGTCCTCTGTCTCCCTTATTATTTGCGTTAGCTATTGAGCCTCTTGCCGAAGCTATTAGAATATCCCCTTTAATTTCAGGAATTGAAACTAGAACAACCTCTCATAAACTCTGTCTTTTTGCTGACGATCTTTTCACTTCAGTTACGGATCCTGTAGAATCCGAGAAAGCCCTGAAGCTAATTTTGGATGAATTTACTAAAATTTCCTTTTTCAAAATTAATATTTCTAAATCCTTGGTTTTGCCTTTTAATATGAGCAGATCAGATATAGAACAGATATTGCAAAGTATTAAGTACAATTTGGAGGAGAAGAGCCTAACATACTTGGGTGTTGTGAATGGGTTTGAGATGAGTTCTGAGCAGAGGCTTCCTCTGGTGGTTACAAGCGGTGCTGGTCTGTCCAGTGAAGATTGTGAGGACTGGGAATCAGGTGTTACTGACTGGTCTTATATAAGGGAGTCACCTTCCCATCAGGGTTGCCGGTGATCAATTGTTCTGGTCTGAATCCTTGATTCCAGTTTCCCTTGTAGCCTGCTGTGTCGTGTCTGCATCTCCTGCTAACAGATAAGACATTTTCTTCTTTTTGTTTTTGTGCTATATTTTTGCATTTTGTCCTGCACTTCTGTGGGGGCCTTCAGGGTCCCCTCCGGGGGCTTTTGCCCTCTCAGTTTAGTTCAGCCACTGATGTTTGTACTTTTGGTTTTTCGAGTTTTTTCAGTGGCTGCTGTTTTGATTTTGTTACACCAGAGAACTAATTTAGGTGGTAGAGGTCGTGTGATCTCAGGTGTTTTTGAAATTAGTAGCGTTGGTGCTTTTCAGGGTTTTCTGGGATTGCAGTAAGTACCCTTCCTATCCTTTTCTATTTAGTTAGTTTGGGCCCCAGCATTTGCTCATACTATTTTCTTTCTGTGTCAGTATTTCATCTTGTCTAACCGCCATTACATGTTTGGGGGCTTTCTATTATCTTTGGGGTTCTGCTCCGGGGCAGATAGCTTTCCTATTTCTATCTTTAGGTGTAGTTAGTTTCTCAGGCTGTGACGAGGCGTCTAGGACCAACGTAGGAACGCTCCACGGCTGCCTCTAGTTGTGGTGGTTAGTCAGGGTACTGCAATCTCATAGATTCCAACTGCTCTGGTGTATTGCCTTTTTTACCTGCACTCCTCAGCTACCAAATCATAACAGTATCACCGGCCTAAACTGAAAATTATATGGTACTCACAGAAGGGAAAAATATTGTGAAAAAAAAAAAAAAAAAAAGGTTGTCAGAGTTGTCAGAGATATTTTTCTGTTTGTTGCATTTTTTTCCCCTCTGTATCTCTGGGTGCTGGGGAGGATCTTTTCTCTCAATGGAGTTTGCACAGTTGTCTGGCCGTGTGGATCAGCTTGCCACTGAGGTTCAGAGTATTGCTACCTATCTTGCTAGGTTGCCTGTTGTGGAACCTAGGATTCCCATGCCAGATTTGTTTTTAGGGGATCGAGCTAAGTTTCAGAATTTCAAAAATAATTGTAAATTGTTTTTTGCCTTAAAATCTAAGTCCTCAGGGAACGCAGCGCAGCAGGTTCAAATTATCATCTCTCTCCTGCGCGGCGATCCTCAGGATTGGGCTTTTTCCCTGACACATGGGATCCTGTTTTGAGTGATGTTGATGCATTTTTTCAGGCTTTGGGGTTATTGTACGATGAGCCTAATGTCACTGATCAAGCTGAAAAAGCCTTGTTGGCATTAAATCAGGGGCTTTATGACGCTGAGTTATACTGTCAGAGATTCCGTAGGTGGGCAGTCCTGACCAAATGGAATGACGACGCTTTGGCAGCCCTTTTCCGGAAGGGTCTGTCAGATAATGTAAAGGATGTTATGGTGGGATTCCCTGTCCCCTCTGGTCTCAATGATTCTATGTCATTAGCGATTCAAATTGACAGACGTTTGCGTGAGCGGAGAAGTATGCGTGGAATGGTGTTGCCTTGTGAACCAGCTTCTGAACCCATGCAGTGTGATAGAGTGGTGTCTGGGGCACAGCGTCATGAGTTTCGAAAGCGCAATGGGTTATGTTTCTACTGTGGTGATGCCTCTCATGCTATTTCAGTCTGCCCTAAGTGGGGAAGACGTTTTGCACGCTCAGTTGTCTTGGGTAGTGTTCAGACTAAGTTTTTATTAACTGTCACTCTGATATGCTCTCTGTCCTCATTTTCTGCTCAGGCTTTCGTTGATTCTGGAGCAGCTATTAACCTGATGGATTATGATTTTGCTAAACGTTGTGGGTTTCCCTTGATACCCCTACAGAAGTCTATTCCCCTACTGGGGATCGATTCTACCCCTTTGGCTGAGAATAAACCCCAGTTTTCTACTCAGGTGATAATGAGGGTTGAACCTGATCACCAGGAGTGCTGCAAATTTTTGGTTCTGTATAATCTGCATGACATTATTGTACTGAGTTTCCCTTGGTTACAGTCTCATAATCCTGTTTTGGATTGGAAATCTGTGTCTGTAACCAGTTGGGGTTGCCAATGTGTTAATACCAACACTCCTGTTTTTTCTGCCTCCCCCCAGGCTCAGGATGTTCCTGACTTTTTGATTGATTTTTCTGATGTGTTTAGCGAAAGTAAATCTGCATCCTTGCCTCCCCATAGGAGCTATGACTGCGCTATTGAATTAGTGCCGGGTAGTAAATTCCCTAAAGGTCGCCTTTTTAACTTGTCTGTACCTGAACATGACGCTATGCGGTCTTATATCAAGGAATCATTGGAGAAGGGTCATATCAGACCATCCTCTTCACCCTTAGGTGCCGTTTTTTTCTTTGTGGCCAAAAAGGATGGTTCATTAAGGCCGTGTATTGATTATCGTCTCTTGAACAATATTACTGTGAAATATCAATACCCGTTACCCTTGATTTCTGACCTGTTTTCCAGGGTGAAAAACGCTACTTGGTTTACCAAGCTTGACCTCAGGGGGGCGTATAACCTTATTCGCATTAAGCACGGGGATGAATAGAAGACGGCATTCAATACCCCTGAAGGGTATTTTGAGTACCTAGTGATGCCCTTTGGGCTCTCTAATGCTCCTTCCGTCTTCCAGTCCTTCATGAATGACATTTTCAGGATTTTGTGGACAAATTTCTGATTGTTTATTTGGATGATATCTTGATTTTTTCTAATGACTGGGACTCTCATGTGAAACATGTTCGAACTGTATTCCAGATTTTGAGAGAGAATGCTCTGTATGTGAAGGGATCAAAGTGTCTTTTTGGCGTACAGAGGATCTCATTTCTGGGATTCATTTTGTCCCCATCTGTTATTGAAATGGACCCGGTCAAGGTTCAGGCCATCTGTGATTGGGTCCAACCTACTTCATTAAAGGCTCTTCAGAGATTTTTGGGTTTTGCCAATTTTTATCGTAAATTTATTGGTAATTTCTCGGTTATTGTTAAACCATTAACTGATTTGACCAGAAAGGGTTCTGATGTGGTGAATTGGCCTCCTGAGGCAGTCTTGCATTTCAGGAACTTAAGCAGAGATTCACTTCTGCTCCTGTTCTACGGCAGCCTGATGTTTCTCTGCCATTTCAGGTGGAGGTTGATGCCTCTGAAATTGGGGCAGGTGCCGTTTTGTCCCAAAAAGATCCAGAGACCTCTAAAAGTAACCCTTGTGCCTTTTCTCTCGAAAATTTTCTCCTACTGAACGTAATTATGACGTGGGTAATCGGGAGTTATTGGCCATGAAGTGGGCTTTTGAAGAGTGGAGACATTGGCTGGAGGGAGCCAAACATCAGGTGGTGGTCCTTACGGACCATAAGAATCTGGTCTATCTGGAATCTGCCAAGCGACTCAATCCTAGACAGGCCAGGTGGGCCTTGTTTTTCACACGTTTTAATTTTGTGGTTTCCTTTCTTCCTGGCACTAAGAATGTTAAGGCGGATGCCCTCTCGAGGAGTTTCCTTGCGGACTCTCCTGAGTTATCTGATCCTTCTGTTATTTTGAAAGAGGGTGTAGTTCTTTCCGCCATCTCGCCCAATTTGAGACTTGCTCTGGAGGGGTGTCAGGAGGATAGACCCGAGTGCTGCCCTGTTGGAAAATTGTTTGTCCCGGACCAGTGGAAAAAGAGTGTGATGTCTGAGATTCATTGTTCCGCATTGGCTGGGCATCCCGGAATTTTTGGTACCAGAGACTTGGTTAGTCGGTCCTTTTGGTGGCCTATCTTGTCTCGTGATGTCAGGGAATTTGTGCAGTCCTGCGGGACTTGCTCTCGCTCCAAGCCTTGCTCTCGCTCTAGTGGTTTGTTGATGCCATTGCCTGTGCCCAAGAGACCATGGACCCATATCTCTATGGATTTCATTTCCGACCTTCCTGTTTCTCAGAGAATGACCACCATCTGGGTAATTTGTGATAGGTTTTCCAAAATGATACATCTTGTGCCATTACCTAAGTTGCCTTCCTCCTCTGAATTGGTGCCGTTGTTCCTTCAGCACGTGGTTCGTTTACACGGCATTCCTGAGAACATTGTGTCTGACAGAGGAGTCCAGTTTGTTTCCAGATTTTGGAGGACTTTTTGTTCTAAACTGGGTGTTCAATTGTCTTTCTCCTCGGCATTTCATCCTCAGACCAATGGTCAAACTGAGAGAACAAACCAGACATTGGAGACTTATCTAAGATGCTTTGTGTCTGCTGATCAGGATGACTGGGTCTCTTTTTTGCCTTTGGCTGAGTTTGCTCTTAATAATAGGGCTAGCTCTGCCACTTTGATGTCTCCGTTTTTCTGTAATTCTGGGTTTCACCCTCGATTTTCTTCAGGACAGACGGAGGCTTCTGTCTGTCCAGGTGTTGACTCTGTTGTGGAGCGTATGCAACAGATTTGGGACCAGGTAGTGGAGAGGTTGTCCCTCTCTCAGGAGAAGGCCCAGCGGTTTGCTAACCGGCATAGGACTGATGGTCCTCGGTTTAAAGTGGGGGACTTGGTCTGGTTGTCCTCAAAGAATATTCCTATGAGAGTAGCATCTCCTAAATTTAAGCCTAGGTTCATTGGACCTTATAAGATCATGGAGATTATTAATCCTGTTTCTTTTCGTTTGCTTCTTCCAGGGACATTTAAGATCCATAACGTGTTCCACAAGTCCTTGTTGAAGAGGTTTGTTGAGCCAGTGGTTCCTGCTGCTGTGCCTCCTGACCCTGTTTTGGTTGAGGGCAATCTGGAGTATGTGGTTGAGAAAATATTAGATTCTCGTTTTTCTAGACGGAAACTCCAGTATTTGGTTAAATGGAGAGGTTATGGTCAGGAAGACAATTCTTGGGTGTTTGCTTCGGACATCCATGCTAGGAGACTTATCCATGCGTATCATAGAACTCATCCTGACCGACCTGGTTGCTCAAATGAGGGTTCGGTGACCCCTCCTCAAGGGGGGGTACTGTTGTGAATGGGTTTGAGATGAGTTCTGAGCAGAGGCTTCCTCTGGTGGTTACAAGCGGTGCTGGTCTGTCCAGTGAAGATTGTGAGGACTGGGAATCAGGTGTTACTGACTGGTCTTATATAAGGGAGTCACCTTCCCATCAGGGTTGCCGGTGATCAATTGTTCTGGTCTGAATCCTTGATTCCAGTTTCCCTTGTAGCCTGCTGTGTCGTGTCTGCATCTCCTGCTAACAGATAAGACATTTTCTTCTTTTTGTTTTTGTGCTATATTTTTGCATTTTGTCCTGCACTTCTGTGGGGGCCTTCAGGGTCCCCTCCGGGGGCTTTTGCCCTCTCAGTTTAGTTCAGCCACTGATGTTTGTACTTTTGCTTTTTCCAGTTTTTTCAGTGGCTGCTGTTTTGATTTTGTTACACCAGAGAACTAATTTAGGTGGTAGAGGTCGTGTGATCTCAGGTGTTTTTGAAATTAGTAGAGTTGGTGCTTTTCAGGGTTTTCTGGGATTGCAGTAAGTACCCTTCCTATCCTTTTCTATTTAGTTAGTTTGGGCCCCAGCGTTTGCTCATACTATTTTCTTTCTGTGTCAGTATTTCATCTTGTCTAACCGCCATTACATGTTTGGGGGCTTTCTATTATCTTTGGGGTTCTGCTCCGGGGCAGATAGCTTTCCTATTTCTATCTTTAGGTGTAATTAGTTTCTCAGGCTGTGACGAGGCGTCTAGGACCAACGTAGGAACGCTCCACGGCTGCCTCTAGTTGTGGTGGTTAGTCAGGGTACTGCAATCTCATAGATTCCAACTGCTCTGGTGTATTGCCTTTTTTACCTGCACTCCTCAGCTACCAAATCATAACACTTGGGTATTAGTATTACTCGCAATATGCGATCCATTGTACCAGTCAACACTAAAATCCTTATTAATACTATCACTAAGGATTTTGTTCACTTTGGCTCATTGGACCTTACGCTATTTGGCAGAGTACTGGCTGTCAAATCTTTTGTTCTGCCCAAAATATTATATCTCTTCAGAACTATCCCATTAAAATTTCATATAGACTCCATTAACAAAATACAAAATTTGATTAATTCATTTATCTGGCAAAATTAAAAACCAAGAATAGCAAAAAATGTTATATCGTCAGAAAAATAACGGTGGAATGGCTCTTCCAAATATTTGGGCCTATTACCTAGCGACATTAAGCATAGTTACCATTGGTTTAGTGAAGAGGAATACCCATCATGGATAGATTTAGAATTGGCATATACTAAATATTGTCCATTACAAGATGTTTTTTAAATACATATTGGATCTGTCATTCAAAACCCACAGTCATCCAATTTTTGATGCCATTTTTGATGCCTGGAGAAAACTATTCAAATTAAACAGATGATAGGACCTCTATTCTAAGGAATCTCCCTCTTAAATTTATTTCTTTAATGTACAAATGTCCACTACCTATTAATTGGACTACTTACAACATTTAAAAAGTTGGGGATTTATATGATGTAACTCTTATTGGACCCTTTTCTAGGCTTAGGAACAAATTTCATTTGCCTTCGGGTGAGTTCATGCCTTATTTATTAATTAAAGAAAGTCTACAAGAACTATTATGTAGCAGGGTAATAAACTTGGGCACCATCTTTTCATTAGTAGGAAACACCAAGCTCAAAAGTAAATGGTCTCTCAAATATATATCTTCATTTGAACAACGATACTGATTTTTTAAAACCTAATTACATGCTCAGATGGGAAAAAGACCTGAAGACATCTATCACTTTAGAACAATGGGCATATGCTGTTAAAATTTCCTATAGATCTACAGTATCAATGAGTTTGCATGAAACCTATAGGAAACTTGCGCTTAGGTGCCCACAAGATTGTCACACATCAATACAGGTATTTCCCCATTGTGTTGGAGGGGTTGTGAATTGAATGGGAACTTGTATCATATTTTCTGGAGTTGCCCTAAGCTGCAGACTTTGTGGTTACAGGTTAAATTTCATGTGAATTCACTATCCAAGACCTTTATCGATGTTACTC
The DNA here is from genome assembly GCA_033576555.1 of Oophaga sylvatica. Classification (NCBI taxonomy): domain Eukaryota; kingdom Metazoa; phylum Chordata; class Amphibia; order Anura; family Dendrobatidae; genus Oophaga; species Oophaga sylvatica. The sequence goes on along the minus strand of JARQOD010000003.1, from coordinate 270,930,855 downwards.
CTCGTATGGTGCTCTTGTCCCTAGAACTAGAAAATATCAGCCCTACCATTAAATTTGTGATAATACACATTTTTCTTATGGTTAAAAATTTTATTGTCCAGTGGTGGAAAAAGATAGACGCACCTAATTTCAAGGATATTATTTACACATAGCTTAATAGAACAAAGGATCACCTTTAATTATGGTTCTTTAAATATTATTTGAAATGGGAAGTATGGAATACTAAATATAAATGAAACTGTGATACCCATATTAAAGCCACTGTAGGAGTTACATGTCTGAAGACTGGAATGTAAATGTTGCTGTATTTGTTTCTGTCATTGTTCAACAATATTTATTGCCAAATGTAAAGTGGAGTTCTCTATTGTTTTTTATTTTCCCTTCCAATTCCCCTTTCCGTCCCTTCGATTTAAATTGATTATCTTCAATAAAAAATTATTTGAAGAGGATTTACAGTGTTGAAACTACAAGAAAATGCTTTACAAAAAAAAAGCGTGCATGTGTATACATATGCGTCTATATATACACTGGGTGCATAATTATGAGTATTTTGACCATATCACTTTATGCAGATTTTCCAGATCCAATCTGTATAAACTTTAATGCTTATTGGAAAAAAACAGATCAGGTGATGTGTATTTGTGTAATGAGGGAGGATGTGGTCGAACGATATCAACACCCGTTATCAAGTTGTGCAGAATTATTAGGCAGCATGATTTCCTCAGGAAAAATAGGCTAAAGAGATTTAACTGACTGAAAAGTCAAAAATTCTTACAGAGGGATGCCACACTCTTAAAATTTGCTAAAAAATTGGGATGTGATTACAGAACCATCAAAAGCTTTGTTACAAAAATTCAACAGGGTCACAAAAACATGTTGAGAAAAAGAGACCCACATGAACTGTCAAAGATTTGAAAAGAATCGAAGGTGAAGCAACCAGGAACCCATTATCCTCCAATGCTGTCATATTTCAGAAATGCAAGCTCCCTGGAGCGTCCAGAAGTGGGGCTGAAACCCGACCACCACTGAATAAAACACAATTTGTAACAGCAGGACTGGGCTAAGAATTATCTGAAGATAGATCTTTAAAAAGGTTTTATGGACTGATGACATGAGTTATTCCTGACTGAACAGATAGATGGGCCGATGGCTGGATCAGTAACAGGCACAGACTTCCACTTTTAGGCTGGAGTCACACACAACCACAAAAAATCGGTCCGTTTTAGACGGTCGACAATCGGATCAAAATAAAAACATCACACATCCTTCTGGCATCCGATTTTCCTTCAAAGATGCGATTTAGTCGCATGTGTGTGTACCTTGTAACATCCGATTTACATCCGACTTGCGAGATTTTCTCGCAGGCTTGCAAAACTGACATATAATGGATCCAAAAGAATAGTATTTAAATGCCAAAAGAAAGAATAGATATATACACATAGAACACATATATATATATGTATATGTCATTGTGACATATATATATACATATATTTATAGTTCTTACACTTCTACATACTGTTATAGCCGCTAATTCAATTGCCGGCTTCAGTGAAATCACAGAAGCCGACATGAAATGATACATTGTTTCCACACATTTAACCATGTAATTTCATGTATTTTTATATATGTTTGAAACATACAATTACATGAGTATATGTGTGCTAAATTTCAGACATGTAGGGGTTAATTAAAGGTGTAAATTCGTTGAAAAAAAATGCGTGGGCTCCCGCTGTATTTTCTCCACCAGACAGACAAAGCAAAGCGAGTGGGGGCAGATAATAATAGCCTAGGGAGGGTACATTTTTTTTGTGCCCCCCCTGGCTACTAACATCTGCCCCCAGACACCCCAGAAAGGGCAAATCTATAATTAGATTCGCCCTTTCTGGCACTTTGCCCGTCTATTCCCATTGCCCTGTAGCGGTGGCGAATGGGTTAATAAGGGGTTAAAATGACCTTGCAATTGAAAGGTCACTTTAAGCCAGGTTAATAATTGATAGCTGTCAATTAGACAACTATCAATTATTAATCCTATTGTATGAAAGAAAAATCAAACACACACAGTTTAATAAAAAATAAGTTTAATTAAATAATCACACAGTTTTTGACCATATTTTATTTTCCTGCTAAAACCATTTCCTGTAATAAAAATAAAATAAAAAAGCAAAATTATACTTACCAATCCGATGTACAGTCAGGTCCCACGGTGTAATCCATCAGAAAGGGTTAACAGGTTACAGGTCGCAGAGAGCTAATAATGCTGTCTCAGACCTGTATTCCCCTGAATGAATAACTTCCTCTCCCAGCGAAAGTAGAGGAATAGATTCATGAATGGAGCTTAATTGATTTATTGGCAATTTAACTTTAGTGACCTGACCTAAAGGGAAAGTGGACACAATCAATTAAGCTTCATTCATGAAACACATCCTCTCCTGTCACCAGGAGAGGAACTTATTCATTCATGAGCTTTGAGCTGAGCATGCAGGATTACTTGCACTGCTTGGCTCAAAGCTAGTTAACCCTTTCTGAAGGATTACAGCGTGGGACGTGACAGATCGGCGGAATAGGTAAGAATAATGTTGTTTTATTTCTTTTTCTTTATTTTAGGAGATCAATGGCTTCGCACGGATTAAGTGTAAAATAAAATATGGTCAAAAAAATGTGTTTTTATTTCATTAAAATTATTTATTCTTAAAGTGTGTGTGTTTTTTTATTTACTTCAATAGGATTAATAATTGATAGTTGTCTAATTGACAGCTATCAATCATTAACCTGCCTTAAGGTCACCTTTCAATTGCAAGGTGACAGTAAGGTGAGATTAACCCATTCGCCACCGCTACAGGGCAATGGGAATAGACGGGCAAAGTGCCAGAAAGGGCGAATCTAATTATAGATTTGCCCTTTCTGGGGTGTCTGGGGGCAGATGTTAGTAGCCAGGGGGGGGCAAAAAAAAATGCACCCTCCCTGGGCTATTATTATCTGCCCCCACTCGCTTTGCTTTGTCTGTCTGGTGGAGAAAATACAGCGGGAGCCCACGCATTTTTTTTCAACGAAATTACACCTTTAATTAACCCTACATGTCTGAAATTTTGCACAAATACACTCATGTAATTGTATGTTTCAAACATATATAAAAATACATGAAATTACATGGTTAAATGTGTGGAAACAATGTATCATTTCATGTCGGCTTCTGTGATTTCACAAAACCCGGCAATTGAATTAGCGGCTATTACAGTATGTAGAAGTCTAGGAACTATAAATATATGTATATATACATGTCACAATGACATGTATATATATATATATGTGTTCTATGTGTATATATCTATTCTTTCTAGTCTTTATTAAAGCTGTCAGTGTGATTTTACAGTATAGCCGGGGATGAATTGCCGGCTTTTCTAAAGGACACAGGTGCGATTTCATCGCAAGTCACACAGTGTGGTCCGTTTGTAATCAGATTTTTCATCGCTCCCATAGACTTGCATTGGCGATAGTCGACCCACAATCGGTGACAATCGCAGCATGCTGCGATTGTACACGGACGTTTAAAACGGACCACAAAAAATCTGATACTGGGAGCTGCTCCATAGATTAACATAGGTCCAACTGCAATGCGATATTTCATCGCATTGCAGTCGTCCGATTTTGTCGCCAGTGTGACTCCGGCCTTACTCACACGCTAGCAAACTGGAGGTCAAGTACTGCTATGGGCTTGTATTAACCCCTTCATCCACCAGCCTTTCATTTTCCGGACCAAGCCAATTTTTTCAATTCTGACCAGTATCACTTTGAGGTTATAACTTTGGAACGCTTCAACATCAGTGGTGCTCAAAAGTTTACATACCCCGGCAGAAATTTTGCTTTCTTGGCCTCTTTTCAGATAATATGAATGATAACACCAAAAAAAAAAAACTTTTTCTCCGCTCATGGTTAGTGGTTGGGTGAAGCCATTTATTGCCAAACTACTGTGTTTTCTCTTTTTAAATCATAATGACAGCCCAAAACATCCAAATGACCCTGATCAATTTTCCTGGCAGTTGTGGACGAAATTTTTGTTGGTCTACCTGATCTTGGTTTTGTATTTACCGAGCCTTTTCCCTTTGTTAATCACAGTTTGAACACTGCTGATTGGCATTATCAATTCCTTGGATATCTTTTTGTATCCCTTTCCTGTTGTATACAGTTCAACTACCTTTTCCCGTAGATGCATTGACAATTCTTTTGCTTTCCCTATGACTCACAATCCAGACATGTGAGTGGCTGGATGAAAGATGCAGGAGTCTGTCTGGATCCCAGAAACTCACTCAGCTTTTATGCACACACACTATATAAGCAAACAGGTCACAGGTGAGGATGTTACCTTTAGTAGCCATTCAAACCCATTTGTGTAAACTGCATGTTATCCCGCCAAAACCAGGGTATGTGAACTTTTGATCAGGGTCAATTGGATGTTTTGGGTTGTCATTGATTTAAAAAGAAAAAACAGTAGTTTGACAATAAATGGTTTCACCCAACCACTAACCATGAGTGGAGAAAAAGTTCTGGTGTTATCATTCATATTATCTTAAAAAAGGCCAAGAAAGCAAAATTCTGCCGGGGTATGTAAACTTTTGAGCACAACTGTATCCTAGTGATTCTGAGATTGTTTATTCGTGACATATACTCTTCATGTTACTGGTAAATTTTGGTCGATACAAGTTGCATTTATTTATGAAAATATCTAAAATGATACAAAATGTGAAAATTTGGCAATTTTCAAACTTTTAATTTTTATGCCCTTAAACTAGATAGTTATATTGCACAAAATTGTTAATAAATAACATTCAACATGTCTACCTCACATCACCATAATTTTTTAAACACTTTTTTTATTAGGAAGTTAGAAGGGTTAAAAGTTTATCAGCAATTTCTCATTTTTCCAACAAAATTTGCAAAACCAATTTTTTTTAGGGACCACATTACATTTGACGTGACTGAGTGGCCTATGTGAAAGAAAATACCACCAAATTTACACTATTTTAAAAACTACTCCCTCAAAGTGCTCCAAACCACATTCAAGAAGTTTTTAAACCCTTTTAGGGGTTTCACAGGAGTTAAAGCAAAATTTTACTTTTTTCTCACAAAAAAATTGCTGTAGCCTCAAATTTTACAATTTCAAAATAGTAACAGGAGAAAATGGACTGTACAAGTTTTTGTGTAATTTCTCCTGAGTAAACCGATACTACATATTAACTAATACCCCACTATTTTTGAATTTTTTGCACTTTATTTTTCGGGGTGCAGCCGAGCCCAGGCACGTTTGGTCTCGCATGAGGGGTGTTCACACTGGTGTGCATTGAGAGTGTACTGGCCAGCCCGCCTAGTCGAATAGTAGGGGCTTAATTAATAGGCTGTGAACGGGACACTGTGCAGTATCCTTGTGTGAATGGCACCCTATGCGGGCCTCTATTGTGCAATTGTATACTGAGCAGTCATCCCCTCCTTGAATGGGTATGTGGAGAGTGGCTGTTTAATCTGGTATTTTGCACCTGTGCTGCTAACATCTTGCTTTATGGGCTGGCTGCACCCTGTAGTGCATTTGTTCTGAGATCTGGGCAGGTGAGTGTTGCTGCCTTTTTGTGCTGTTTATATTGAATTTTTGGAGACCTGAGTCTCTTTTGCTGGATAGTGTGTTGGAAACACCCATCAGATGTAGAAAAGGCTGTCTTCTCTTTGGCCGCTTGGGACATAAGGATTTGCCAAATACCCTTTCGTTAGGTCAAGAGTGTGGATATACCTTGCTGACCCTAGCTTCTAATTTAGTTCATCGACCTGGAACATCGGCTATGCATCAAATTTGGAGACCTCATTCAGCTTATGATAATCATTACAAAACTGCTATTCTCCATCTGGCTTCGGCACAGGGAAAATGGGGCTGGACCAGACACTCTTATTCGAAAACACCCAGCCTCAACATTCTCTTCACCTCATTCTAAATCATGTTGCGGCAGGCTTAGGGATTGGATATGGCTTAAGATTTACCTGCACTTGTGGTTTAGTCAGAACTTCATACTCTACGGTCTGAGTACATTTCGGCAACTCTGAAAACAGGTCTCTGTTTCGCTGGAGGAGTTCTCGGCACTGTTGTTAGTGGGCCGGTGATAGTGTCTCTGCCCCTTATAGACCTTATAGTTAACTTCAGTTTCTCGACTACTTCGTATGGCCCTTGCCACTTAGACAGAAATTTTCTTTCCACCGTGAGAATTAGCACTACAACTCGATCTCCTGTGCTAAAGTGTCTCAGCCTTGCCGACCGATTGGGTCTCTTGTGCTTAGGGGAAGCTCTCTCACAATCGACATTAGCTCTGCAATTCTATCCTGCATTCGGGCCACATGCTTGATGATGCTCCAGTGGGGGTGTAACTTTTGCTTTCCAGATCTCTTTTCAAACATCCAGGAGACCCCAAGGGTGCCAGCCAGACAACAGATCAATTTTAGAGAACCTTTGCACTTTGAGAGAGGATTTTCCAGTAACATTTTGTTAGGTCCAGGATGGTGATGTATCTGACTGACCCTAGCTCCTGAGTTCATCAATGTGGGACATCAGATACGAGTCAAAAATTTAGCCACCTCCATTTAAATCAGCTCGCGGCAGGTTTTGGGGATTCTATACGGCTTTTGGTTCACCTGCACATGTGATCCATCAGGATTTCATGTTCAGTCTGGAAACGTCGAAAACAAGTCCCGGTTCCTCTGAAGCAGTTATCGGCACTGTGGTTTCTGGGCTGATGACAGTGTCTCTGCCACTGTGACATCCTCATTGTCCTCTTCTGGCCTGTCTAGTCAACATGGAGTTTCAACAGGGTCCCTCGGTTGCCCTGCCTTGATGGGTAGCGCATGAGAGGATTTTGGAAGGGAGAGGTGGTGGCGGTTAACTGGCAGGTGGAACAGAACTTGTAATGCGTTAGGATTTATGTCAGTCCACGTAGCTGCATGATTTGCAGCTGCTAGACAGCCTGAATACATGTGGAGATTCTCTAACAAACAGGTAGTCCCTGCATGTATTCAGGCTGTCTAGCAGCCGCAAATGATGCAGCTTTGGGGACTCAGACATAATTTACGAGCATGCCCAAGATACTCGAAGAACACCTGAGCATGCTCGGAAAACTCGAGTAACAAGCACACTCGCTCATCACTACTTGGCACCTGTCCACACTGCCAAAAGTACCAATACCTGGTTTAAAAACAACAGTATCACTGTGCTTGATTGGCCAGCTAACTCGACTGACCTTAACCCAATGGAGAATCTATGGGGTATTGTCAAGAGGAAGATGAGAGACAACAGACCCAAAAATGCAGATGAGCTGAAAGCTGCTATCAAAGCAACCTGGGCTTCTATAACACCTCAGCAGTACCACAAGCTGATTGCCTCAATGCCACACCACATTGATGCAGTAATTGATGCAAAAGGAGCCCAACCAAGTATTGAGGGTGTTTACTGAACATACATTTCAGTAGGCAAACATTTCGGATTTTAAAATAATTTTTAAAGCTGGTGTTATAAAGTATTCTAATTTACTGAGATAATGACTTTTGGGTTTTCAGTGGCTGTTAGCCATAATAATCAACATTAACAGAAATAAACACTTCAAATAGATCATTCTGTTTGTAATGACTATGTAATATGTGAGATTCACTTTTTGTATTGAAGAACTGAAATAAATTAACTTTTTGATGATATTCTAATTTTGTGAGAAGCACCTGTACCTTTTTGAATGCTTCTTTTAGAGTTAGGTCCCTATGTTGGGTGAACTCAAAATTTTCTCTGGTCACCCCTATCTCATGGATGTGTGCCTCAGGGGCTACTACCTTCTCCTTTTTTCCCATTACTCAGAAGGGAAACCCGTCATAGGGTTGGGGAGACATTTTTAGGGCCAACCCATTTCTTACCTGAGCAATCTATGTCTCCACCTCTCCCCCACAAGTCCCAAAACAACACAAAGTCCCACCTTGTGATAATTTGGTGCAATAAATCCTGGACTACGCTGACCTCATGGGACTCAGTACCATGGGCGGTCTCAATGACCATTTCTCGGGATCTGGTGCTGAGTGGGCGCTTATTTTTTGCACGCCGATTTGATGTTTTTATTGATACCATTTTGGTGCAGATAGGATCTTTTGATCGCCTGTTATTGCATTTTATTGCAATGTTGCAGCAACCAAAAAGGCGTAATACTGGGGTTTTGATTATTTTTCTCGTTACGCTGTTTACCGATTGGATTAATTCTTTTTATATATTGATCAGGAGATTCTGAATATGGTGATACAAAATAAGTGTATTTTTAATTTTTTTTAATTGTTTTATTTTGAATGGGGCAAATGGGGATAATTTGAACTTTTATATATTTTTAAAAACATTTTTTTTTACTTTACACTAGCTTCAAGTTTCCACGGGAGACGCGAAGCTGCGATCATCCGATCTCTTGTGCTACATAGAGCAGAGCTGCAGCCTTGCTCTATGTAGCAGAAATGATCATTTGCTATGAGCGCCAACCGCTGGGCAGCGCTCATAACGATCTTGCAATGACAACCACAGGGGTCTCCTGCAGAACCCGGGTTGTCATGCCAACCCATCGGCGACCCGTAGTCATCTGACACGGACGCCGATGGGCATGATTAGTGAGTCACTAATAGTGACGCGATTCCTGGCGTGCATGTAAATGCCGCTGTCAGAGATTGACAGCGGCATTTAACATGTTAACAGCCGCGGGTGGATCGCGATTCCACCCGCGGCTGTTAGGGGCACATGACAACTGATCAGATCAGCTGTCATGTGGCGGAAAAGGAGCGGGCTCATCGCCAGATATATCAGTCATTGGACGTTAAGGGGTTAAAGGAAAAAAATTAATTTGCATCATATTCTGTGAAACATAACATTTTATTTTTTTAGTTTACACATCTGTATGAAGGCTTGTTTTTTGCACAAGTTACGGTATAGTATTTAGTGGTGACATTTTTCAATTCATATAATTTTGCTCACTTTTTCTGCATGGTGGGATGTACAAAAATGGCAATTTTGGTGTTGTGTTTTCTAATTTTTTTTTGCGGCATTCATGGAGCAAGATAAATAATGATATAGTGTTATAATACGTGACATTACCAAATATGTCATGCTTTTAACTACGTTCTTAACCCCTTTATGACCTATGATGTATAGGACGCCTCCCCTATTTGATGTGGGCTCTGGCGCTGAGTCCACATCTTTTCTGGCACATGACAGCTGATTTGATCAGCTGTCATGTGCCCCTAACCACAACGGAAAAGGAGGGAGGTTTGTGAAAAACCACAAATACGACCAAAGATCCATTCAAAATTGATAAAAAATTAATCTTTATTAGACATATAAGACATACATATAGCAGAAACGGTGAGTAGAAGTGCACCCCCACTCACCGTCTCTGCTATATGTCTTATATGTCTAATAAAGATTATTTTTTTATCAATTATGAATGGACCTTTTCACAAACCTTTTCATGTTTTTGACGACCGGCCCATATTTTTGGTCCGCTGTTGTGAATACTCTGGAGGCGACTTCTGAGCTGGGGCTCCCTCCGGTGGTTGCTGAGGGTAATGAACCAATTGCTGAATGGCCTACAGCTGGCTCTGAATGGTCTGATATAAGTGACCTGAACTTCCTTCAGCCTTGCCGGTAATCAATTGTTCTTCCAGGTCTTGCTTGGAGCTCAGCTTGCATTCCTGCTCTCATTCAGATAAGTGACTTGTTGTTTTTTTTTCCTCTTGTTGGATTTTCCTTGCTGGTTTGCTGCCTTGCAGTGGACTTCAGCCTGGTCCCCTTTTGGGGCCTGGCGCTGCAATTGTGCTCAGTTTGTGTTTGCACATTTGCTCTGTTCCTTTGTCACTTTTTATTTGCTGAATTGCTGTGTGTTACACCAGAGATCTGATTTAGGTGGTAGAGATCGTGTGATCTAAGGTTTTTTGTTAATCAGAAGTGTTGGTATTTTTGTCAGGGTTTTTTTGGGTTGCAGTCAGAATTCTTTCCTATACTTTTCTATCTAGACAGATTGGGCCCCAGCGTTTGCTCATTCTATTTTCTGTCTGTGTCCGTATTTTCTTCTTGTCTAACCGCTATGACATGTTTGGGAGCTTCCTATCTCTTTGGGGGTTCTGCTACGGGGCAGATAGCTTTCATCTTTCTGCCTTTAGGTGTAGCTATCTCTCCGGCTGTGACGAGGTGTCTAGGATCACCGTAGGTACGCTCCACGGCTACTTCTAGTGTTGCGGTTAGTTTAGGGTCCTGCAATCCAATAGTTTCCAGCCTCTCTGGTGTATTGCTATTTGGGCTATTTTTGCAATTTCTCCTCAGCTACCGAAACATAACAGTCCGCCTTAAAGCAGCAATCACTATATCTTTGAACATGATGGTACATTCTTTATTTGTCCTACTGATTTTGCTGCTGTTCATTAGCATTTGCTCTCCTAACCACAGCGGGTGGAATCGCAATCCATCCACGCTGTTAACATGTTAAATGCTGCTGCCAATCTCTTGGCAGCAGCATTTAACACGCGGGTGCTGGAAGTACATCACTAAGCCTGCCGTTGACATGACAACCGGGGGTCTGCAGGAGACCCTGTGCTTGTCAATGCCAATCTGCTATAAGCACTGCACCACTTATAGCAAATGAGCATCTCTGCTACACATAGCAGGGCTGAAGATCACAGCAACCTCTGACCGCGGCATTTAACTCGCGCAAATCAGATGCGTGTCACTAGCTCCACTGTCACATGATTGTGGGGCGCCGATGAGTTGGTATGACAACCCGGGGTCTGCTATGAGCGCCGCCCCGTGACCAGAATTGTAGCACATCACCAATCAGACGATGGCAGCTTAAAGTCTCCTAAGGCCGGGTGCCAACGATACGGAAATAGCAGCACTTTGGACACAACGTATGTTCACTGTGTCCAAACAGCTTCCTCTATTGAACACAGGTAAATCCAAATGTGTTGACTGAACCGTGCACCGCATGTCAGTGTCCGCGGTAATCCGCAGGCGCACATGCATGCATAGTGGACATGGGATTTGTAGAAATCCCATCCACTATGTGATAACATTTGGCTGCTGCGGTTTTGACACAACATAAATACGCAGCAACAAAACATAGCAATTCCTGATCATGGGCACGTACCCTTAGGAATCTATTAAAGCAAGTGAAAAGTAAAAAAAAAGTTTTTAAAAATATAAAAGTTTAACCGTAAATCACCCCCTTTTAAAATAAAAAATATGTGTATTATTTGGTATCGCCGCTTTCAGAAAGCCTGATCAAAATTTTAAAATAACTAATCTGATTGATAAAGGTGTAACGAGAAAAAAAAAATCAAAAATTCCAAAGTCTACTACTAAAATTTGACACAAAAACCTAGTGTACAACTAGCTCACATTACTGCACTGCAGTAAATATGGGCTGAATCTACTCACATGTGTGTGATGTCACTGTGATGTCACTCCTCTCCTCCCTTCTGGGTGTTTGCTAAGGCTACTTTCACACATCAGTCTTTTTGTGTCAGGCATAATCCGTCCTATGCCTGATAGGACGGATCCGGCGCTGATTTGAAAAAAACTGATCAGTTTTCTTGCCGGATCCGTCCTGACCTTTTCAACCCGGAAAGATAAAATTTCTATGTGGAAAAGAGAGAGAGAGAGAGAGAGAACTTTGTTTCCGGATCAGTTTTTTGACGGATTTGACAAAACACTGGTCCGGTTCCATAGACTTGCATTGTTTCCGGCCGCCTGAAGCGCCGATTCAGGCACTATCAGGCGGCTCCGGAAAAAAACAAAAACGTTGCAGTCAGCGTCTTGTCCAGCCGCCGGAATGTACATTTCCGACGGATCCGGCCAAAAACGGATGCAACGCAATGACATCAGGCGCGATCCAGCGCTAATGAAAGTCAATGCTAAAAAAACGCATCCGGTATCGGATGCGTTTTTTTAAAAACACGCCGGATCGCGCCTGATGTGTGAAAGCAGCCTAAGGGATAAGAGAGGATGACATTTAGGATCATAGTGCGGAGCCATTTTGTTGGTGACTGCAAAGTTATACTGACAAGTAGACGGTCACCGAGGATGGCAGGCAGCAACAATTCTGTTAGTTGGTGCTGCTCCCTGTATCATAAACTGGGAAATACACATGCAAGCTCACACACAGGAAAATACACACTCGTGCTCACACACAGGAAAATGCACATGCATGCTCACACACACGCACGCTAACACACAAGAAAATTCACATGCACACTCACACACAGGAAAATACATATGCATGTTCACACAGGAAAATACACATGCACACTCACACACAGGAAAATACACTCACACACTCATGCTCACGCACACACTTAACACACGCTCAGCCTGACACCCTCATTACTAAGCCGATAAGTAAAAACACACAAACCTACGCACACATTGTCAGCAGCCTACAGTCATGGCCAAAAGTTTTGAGAATGACACAAATATTAATTTTTACAAAGTCTACTGCTTCACTTTTTCTAATGGCAATTTGCATATACTCCAGAATGTTATAAAGAGTGATCAGCTTAACAGCAATTACTTGCAAAGTCAATATTTGGCTAGAAAATGAACTTTATCCCACAAAACACATTTCAACATCATTGCAGCCCTGCCTTAAAAGGACCAGCTAACCTCTTTTCAGTGATTGCTCCATTAACACAGGTGTGGGTGTTGATGAGGACATGGCTGGAGATCAATCTGTCATGATTAAGTAAGAATGACACCACTGGACACTTTAAAAGGAGGCTGGTGCTTGGCATCATTGTTTCTCTTCTGTTAACCATGGTTATCTCTAAAGAAACACGTGTAGTCATCATTGCAATGCACAAAAATGGCCTAACAGGGAAGAGTATCGCAGCTAGAAAGATTGCACCTCAGTCAACAATCTATCACATCATCAAGAACTTCAAGGAGAGAGGTTCCATTGTTGCCAAAAAGGTTCCAGGGCGCCCAAGAAAGACCAGCAAGTGCCAGGACAATCTCTTAAAAGTGTTTCAGCTGCGGGATCGGGCTACCAGCAGTGCAGAGCTTGCTCAGGAATGGCAGCAGGCAGGTGTGAGTGCATCTGCACGCACTGTGAGGCGGAGACTCTTGGAGCAAGGCCTGGTCTCAAGGAGGGCAGCAAAGAAGCCACTTCTCTCCAGAAAAAACATCATGGACAGACTGATATTCTGCAAAAGGTTCAGGCAGTGGACTGCTGAGGACTGGGGTAAAATTATTTTCTCTGATGAATCCCCTTTTCGATTGTTTGGGACATCAGGAAAACGCCTCATTCGGAGAAGACAAGGTGAGCGCTACCACCAGTCTTGTCTCATGCCAACTGTTAAGCATCCTGAAACCATTCATGTGTGGGGTTGCTTCTCAGCCAAGGGAATCGGCTCTCTCACAGCCTTGCCTAAAACACAGCCATGAATAAAGAATGGTACCAGAATGTCCTCCAAGAGCAACTTCTCCCAACCCTCCAAGAGCAGTTTGGCGATCAACAATGCCTTTTCCAGCATGATGGAGCACCTTGCCATAAAGCAAAGGTGATAACTAAATGGCTCAGGGAACAAAACATAGAGATTTTGGGTCCATGGCCTGGAAACTCAACAGATCGTAATCCCATTGAGAACTTGTGGTCAATCATCAAGAGACGGGTGGACAAACAAAAACCTAAAAATTCTGACAAAATGAAAGCATTAATTGTGCAAGAATGGACTGCTATGCAGACAGCTGCGGGCTGATATTAATAGCCTAGGAAAGGGCCATGGATTTGGACCCCCAGGGTAAAAACATCAGCTCTCAGCCACCCCATAAAAAGCGCATAAGATGCGCCAAATCTGGCGCTTAGCTTCGCTCTTCCCACTTGCCACTGTAGCGGTGGCAAGTGGGATTCATATTTGTGGAGTTGATGTCACCTTTGTAATGTCAGGTGACATCAAGCCCACAGGTTAGTAATGGAGAGGTGTCTATAAGATACCTATCCATTACTAACCCCATAGTGATATTGTATAAAACACAGACACCCAGAATAAAGTCCTTTATTTGAAATAATGACAGACTCCATTAATAATCTTAATTAAACCATACTTACCTAATACCTAATCCACCGACGCCAATGTCTCCTGCAACAAAAATAAAATAATAAACCACAATATTCCTCACCTGTCCACAAAGATAATCCATAATGTCCCACAATGATCCTGATCACTTTGAGAGCAGTCACATCAGTGATGTGACTGCTCTCAAAAACAGCCGACGATACACTGACAGGAGGTAATCGCTCCTGCATCACCAAGTGTATCACTGAGCTGCAGTGAGAGAGTTCACCGGAGTTCATCAGCTGATCAGCACTGATGATCTCCCTTACGGCACCACTGCTGCGTGGGAAAGTTCTCACATAGTGGTGCCATAAGTGAGAGCTCTGGAGCTAATGAACTCCGGTGAACTCTCACGGCAGCTCAGTGATACACTGCGTGAGCGATTACCACCTGTCACTATTGCCGGCGGCCGGGTAGAGCAGTCGTCTGTTCTACTCGTGAGATCGCCGTGGGACACTCGGATTACCTGGACTACGGTGGACAGGGAGTATATGGTGGTTTATTAACATTATTTCTAGGAGATGAGGGCGTCGGGGATTGGGTGTTAGGCCGGCGTCACACTGGCGAGTGTGATGCGAGTAAGTCGCACGACTTTCTCGCATCAACACCCGGCACGGCCGCCCGCTCTCGGACCTGAGTGTGCCGCTGCATAGAAATACATACAGCCGTACACTCGGGTCCGAGAGCGGGCGGCCGTGCCGGGTGTTGATGCGAGAAAGTCGTGCGACTTACTCGCATCACACTCGCCAGTGTGACGCCAGCCTTAAGGTGAGTATAATGTTTTAATTTTTGTGAATATGTATTTTTTTTTTTTTTTTTTAACTGTGAGCACAGTTGCTGGCAGATGATACTACCTCTCTCATCAGTGGCATTTGCTGTCACTGTTATCAGTGAAAGCAGACGTAGCCCAATGGGAGAAGCAGTCTCATTGGCCCACGCCTGCTTTTATACCACAGGTCACCACTGCTGGTCACAGTCAGCTGCGGATTCACGTTGACATCTGCTAGCATGATCCCGCAGGGCTGTGACAGACAATACTGGCGGTATTGTTACCACGGGTGACAGTCACAGCTGCGGGGTCACGCTGATATCTGACAGCATGACCCCGCAGCGCTCTGACCGGCGGTCTTACCAGCAGCGCTTGTCATCGCACGCACTGAGCAGTGTGTGCAATGACAGGGGAAAATAAAGCCCACAGCATACGCTGAGGGCTACAACAAAATGGCCACAATCTCCTCCCACAGCTGTGACCTGGACAGCCCAGGTGTGGCCAGGTCACAGCTAAGAGGCAGGAGGAGCAGCCTCAATGCAAGAGATACGGTCGGAGTCCCACTGCTGTCTCTTATGCCCATGGCTGCCGTGAGGGGTGCAAGTGTCATGCCCAGACACTTACACCCACACTAATGAAAATGGCAGCCCCCAGTGGCAAACATAAAAATCAATAAATAAAAAAACTATTAAAGTAGTTAATTTAATTTTGTATTAAAAATAATTGATTGCATAATCAATAATTATTAATACAAAAATTTAAATCACGACACCTTCCCTTTAAATAAAAATAAGAACCTAGACATGTTTGGTGTGTGAGAACTCGTGCTGACATGGAGAATCATAATGGCAGGTCAGTTTTACCATTTAATGAACACGGTAAAAAAACACAATTGTGAAATTGCACTTTTTTTTTTGCAATTTCACTGCGCTTGGATTTTTTTTTCCTGTTGTCCGATACACTGTATGGAAAAATCAATGGTGTCGTTCAAAGGTACAACTCGTCCCGCAAAAAACAAGCCCTCATATGGCCATATAGATGGGAAAATAATACAAAGTTATGGCTCTAGGAAGAAGGGGAGCGAAATACAAGAACGGAAATCCCAAGCTGGTGAATGGTGTAATACGTCCCCATAGGCGCAGCTTCGGTGACGTCAATCTCAGGGTTCAGCGTGCTTCCCATCCACATTACGGCTGAGCCCCCCGTAGGCAGCTGCAGTTGTGAGGTCCCCACCGCAGCATAGCCCCTAGTACTGGAGCCTGGACCTGCTAGCCCACAGGGCAACACAGATCATCCTAGATAAGGCCTTTAAGGCCCAAAACAGTGTTAGTTTGGCAGCGTGCCTTGTGGTGAAAAGCATTCACACGAATTGTCCCTGAATGGTGCAGATTCCCAATGTGAACACTGTCTGAAACTTTAGCTATACAGTGCGGTAAGCCAGTGTTCTGCTGCAGTGCAGGAATGTGTCTGCCTGTAACCCATGACAACAGGCCGGAGCATCCGCTGCTGACCGCAGCACTGAGCCAGAATCCCCCCCTTCCCACACCAAACATGGCTCTCGGAGAAAGTCACGTGACAGTCACCAGCGTCACTTCACGCGTACGTTACAGATCACGCGGTAGGACGAGGCAGGACAATCCAACAGCACCGTGTCAGCGTTTCCTGACTGTGGCGGGGTATGAACGGTCTGAGCAGCCAGCGGCGTGTGAGTGGCATCCGGTGGACTTCGTGAATACGAGCGCCAGCAGCTTGTGAGTGGCTCTCGGTGGTCATCAGAAGCGCATGCGCAGTATGCACTGCCGTGGTGCAGTGTGATGACGTTGAAACTCCGAGCTCTATCATTATCAGTGGTATCCCACTTACGGCAGCGCATCTGCTGCAAAACTACAACCGCTCCACTGGCTGCTAGGGAGCCATAGCATGGAGACAGTGGCCCACAGGAGCCAGCTGCCTACTGTTCTGGGGGCTGCATTAGAGGCTTCAGACCAAGGGCGGCACATATTGGGACGTGTAGCGCACGATGGCCAACCTGATGCCAGCCAAGAACCCAAGGTTGCTGAAACAGCAGCTGGTGCCAGAGACGGTGGGCTAGAGCCTTCTAAGGGTATGTGCACGTATCATCTGTTTCAGGGGTTCACCCCACACCCAGGTGAAAAGCAGTCTGTAAGCACTCATATGTATGACCGTGCGCGTGGCGCTGCTAGAACGTGTTCAGGCCGTGTGCGTATGACGCTGCGAGACCGTGTTCAGGCCGTGTGCGTGGTGCTGCGTGAACGTTCAGGCCGTGTGCGTGGTGCTGCGTGAACGTTCAGGCCATGTGCGTGGTGCTGCGTGAACGTTCAGGCCGTGCGCGTGGTGCTGCGGGACCGTGTTCACGCCGTGCGCGTGGTGCTGCGGGATTGTGTTCAGGCTGTGCGCGTGGCGCTGCGTGAACGTGTTCAGGCCGTGTGCGTATGACGCTGCGAGAACGTGTTCAGGCCGTGTTCGTGGTGCTGCGTGAACGTTCAGGCCGTGTGCGTGGTGCTGTGTGAACGTTCAGGCCGTGCGCGTGGTGCTGCGGGACCGTGTTCACGCCGTGCGCGTGGTGCTGCGGGATTGTGGTCAGGCTGGGTGTGGTGCTGCAAGACCGTGTTCAGGCCGTGCGCGTGGCGCTGCAGGACCGTGTTCAGGCCGTGCGCATGGTGCTGCGGGACCGTGTTCAGGCCGTGCGCGTGGCGCAGCGGGACCGTGGTCAGGCTGTGCGCGTGGCGCTGCGTGAACATGTTCAGGCCGTGCGCGTGGTGCTGCAAGAACGTGTTCAGACCGTGCGCGTGGCGCTGCGGGACCATGGTCAGGCCGTGCGCGTGGCGCTGCGGGACCGTGTTCAGGCCGTGCGCGTGGCGCTTCGTGAACGTGTTCAGGCCGTGCGCGTGGCGCTGCGTGAACGTGTTCAGGCCATGCGCGCGGCGCTGCGGGACCGTGTTCAGGCCGTGCGCGTGGCGCTGCGGGACCGTGTTCAGGCCGTGCGCGTGGCGCAGCGGGACCGTGGTCAGGCCGTGCGCGTGGCGCAGCGGGACCGTGGTCAGGCCGTGCGCGTGGCGCTGCGGGACCGTGTTCAGGCCGTGCGCGTGGCGCTGCGGGACCGTGTTCAGGCCGTGCGCGTGGCGCAGCGGGACCGTGGTCAGGCCGTGCGCGTGACGCTGCGTGAACGTGTTCAGGCCGTGCGCGTGGCGCTGCGGGACCGTGTTCAGGTCGTGCGCGTGGCGCTGCGGGACCGTGTTCAGGCCGTGCGCGTGGCGCTGCGGGACCGTGTTCAGGTCGTGCGCGTGGCGCTGCGGGACCGTGTTCAGGCCGTGCGCGTGGCGCAGCGGGACCGTGGTCAGGCCGTGCGCGTGACGCTGCGTGAACGTGTTCAGGCCGTGCGCGTGGGGCTGCAAGAACGTGTTCAGGCCGTGCGCGTGGCGCTGCGGGACCGTGGTCAGGCCGTGCGCGTGGGGCTGCAGGAACGTGTTCAGGCCGTGCGCGTGGCGCTGCGGGACCGTGTTCAGGCCGTGCGCGTGGCGCTGCGTGAACGTGTTCAGGCCGTGCGCGTGGCGCTGCGGGACCGTGTTCAGGCCGTGCGCGTGGCGCTGCGGGACCGTGTTCAGGCCGTGCGCGTGGCGCTGCGGGACCGTGTTCAGGCCGTGCGCGTGGCGCTGCGGGACCGTGTTCAGGCCGTGCGCGTGGCGCTGCGGGACCGTGTTCAGGCCGTGCGCGTGGCGCTGCGGGACCGTGTTCAGGTCGTGCGCGTGGCGCTGCGGGACCGTGGTCAGGCCGTGCGCGTGGGGCTGCAGGAACGTGTTCAGGCCGTGCGCGTGGCGCTGCGGGACCGTGTTCAGGCCGTGCGCGTGGCGCTGCGTGAACGTGTTCAGGCCGTGCGCGTGGCGCTGCGGACCGTGTTCAGGCCGTGCGCGTGGCGCTGCGGGACCGTGTTCAGGCCGTGCGCGTGGCGCTGCGGGACCGTTTTCAGGCCGTGCGCGTGGCGCTGCGGGACCGTGTTCAGGTCGTGCGCGTGGCGCTGCGGGACCGTGTTCAGGCCGTGCGCGTGGCGCTGCGGGACCGTGTTCAGGCCGTGCGCGTGGCGGCTGCGGGACCGTGTTCAGGCCGTGCGCGTGGCGCCGCGGGAACGTGTTCAGGCCGTGCGCATGTGTTAGTTTTCCAAAGGTGCCGATTGGTTAAAAGCAGTGAGTGGGCCGTGCATTCTCCCAGGTTTCCTGCTCTGACCTTTTTCAATAGTAAAAGACGCCAGGACAACTTTTTAACGGTTTTGCTGATGGTTTTGCATCAGAAACTAATTCTTCGTGTTTAAATAAGAAATGGAAACCTTCAGTATAAAAGCCGTCAGAAAAACGACAGTAGAACAAAAAACAACTGCTGGCGGTCAAGGAAAGTGCTCAGGAAACAACTCAAAAATGCTAAACAAAAGAAACTAAAGGAAAAAAACAATGGGGTTTACTGAATCATCCTCCTCTTGAAAAACTGTGGGTTCGCCAACCTGAATAAGCCTTGCCCGTAATTATGATCTGCATGTCCCATTTGTATGGCTATGGGGTAATTGGGGGCGTTAGTATTTTTGGTGACTGCAGAGATCCTGCAGGACTATGAAGTTATTTGTTGGGGGGCACTGCTTTATAGGTTTGGTCTTTGAGATGGTGCCCTGTTATGTGCAGTGCTTTCACAGTAGATTAAGATCTCTGAATCATGACGCCACTTTTTTGCTTATTTGCACTTTCCCTTTTTGCTTCTTCCAAGAGGCATATGTATATTTTTTTTGTCAATATAGCCATTTGAAAGTTTGTTTTTTTGCAGGATGACAAATGATGAAAATAAAAATTCTAAGTTGGATGATATATAGTGGAAAAAATGCAATGCAGAGATTGGGGATTTATCACATGGTAAAAACTGGCTGATGCTCCAGGTTTAGTACTATTGCATGAATACCAAGCTTGCATAGATTTTTTTTTTAAGTGACGTTATCATAGTTTTTAGCCACTTAATCTGCGAGCAGCATTATATAGGGGCGGAAACTCTGATTCCAGCCATGAGTCACTTACTGGGCTGTTTGCTGTAGTTGGGTAAACAGTCTTATCAGCAGGAGATTAATTAGAGGACTGGTAAGGTTGAGTTCCCACATTGCGTTTTTGATGGCATATTTCGCTGCACAATTCTCATTCCCATAGTGCTTTTATTTCATGCAGCGTAAAATAACCTGCGGTGCGCTTTTAAAATCCGTGAAGTCATGCGTTTTATGTGGCCTTTACTCATAGAATTGCATTAAATGCGGAAAATCCGCGGGAAAAAGAAGAGCGGTTTTTCGGTCGCAGGAAAGCTCTAAAACACATATAATCCTCACATGACTTTATCAATAAAATGTTTGACCAAGCCAAAGGAAGTATCAAAAAAAGCTCAAATTTTTCACTTCTTGCAAACTTTAATCACAAACTCACCAAACTCAAAACCTACAAACTATGAATTTAAGTGTCTATGATCGATTGGGAAATGGCCTCATATTTCAATTATACTCAATATTCAATCAATCTAGAGGGCACGAAATTAAAAGCTATGTAACAATGGGAAGGAGACTTACAAATTTCCCTTACACCCCAAAGATGGTATAAATGTTATGAAAATATACTAAAAGGAAGTAACCAAATATCGCTCAATGAAACATCTCTTAAGTTGTTCCATAGAATCCACTATGTTCCTAGCTTCCTGCACAATTATTTTTCTTACAATTCCTAATAATTGTTTTAGGGGATGTACTGATGTAGGAGATACACTTCACATATGGTGGACATGCCCAATTGTGAAATCCCTCTGGAAAGATGTCATAAAAATAATCAACACTGTTCTAAATAGGGAATTGCTTTTAACACCGACAGTACTACTTCTAGGTGACAGACCAACTAATGCTAATAGTAAAACTTGTCTTATTGACTTTATTACTATGGCAGCTAGAAACCACATAGCGGGACAATGGGAAACTAACACGCTATCAATAACACAAGTGAAAAAACATTAATTTAATAATGTATGAAAAAATCGAAGCCACTAGATCTGATTCTTACGATACTTTTCGTAATATATGGGATCCTTGGATCCAGGCACAAAATGACGATGACCTGTCTAGAATAATATCTTTATCTATGTAATACATAAATATAGCATTCCTTATCGATGGACATAGCTTGTAAATCATATGTTCTATTAATTCACGTCAACTTATCCCTTATTGTTAACATTTAATGTTATATATTGACCCCTTTTCCTTCCCCATTGATACCAATACAGTTAAGTAAAAACTGATAGTTTTCGGTTCTATATAAATAAGAATATACAGTCAAGGAGATCGTATTTCTTTTTACATACTCTGTCTTACTAAATTTCTTCCTGCGAGGGGATCCTTGCATGTCAGTGTTTTTCATGTCAAATTATACTTTTTTCAAATAAAATTATTGAAACTAAAAAAAAAAGCTTACCGTAATTTAAAAAAAGACTCCAAAAATTGACAAAAGCCACAGTGTCAAAAACACACTCAAAAACCCAAGGTACCTAATTTCGCTAATAGTTGCAGAAGCAGATAGAACGGTGATTTTATCAAAGCTGCAGCAAGCAGTCCTATAAGTGTTACATCACAGGAATCAGAGTCTCTGCCTCAACATCATGCTGCTCTTAGATAGGGTTATAAAAACCTAGTGAGTGTCCTTTAAAATGGTAAAAAAAAAAATCAGAAGTCTGTTAAAGAAAAAATTGGTTGGGTCTCCATTTTCCCAGACTAAGGCTACGTTCCCATGAGTTTTTGATGCTGCAGATTTTCTGCGTAATTTCTGCACCTCTTATTTAAATTGGGTTACATCATGTTTTTTCATTTAGTTTTTGTGTGCGTTGTTTTTTTACATGCGTTGTGATCACATTTTTGACACTACGTTTTGTTTTGTTTTTTTGACAGCTTTGATTTGTGTAGGTGTGGATTACATGCAGTTTTGATACGTGTCTGCCATGCACATGCGTGTTTACCTACGGATTTTTTGCACCTAATGCAAGTCTATGGGGAAAATCCGCACAGGTAACTCAGCATATCCGCCAGAGAAATTGACCTGCTGCGGTTTTGAAATGCGCACAGCAGATCAGTTCATACTGAGTAAAAAAAATTCAACTTTGGATCTAGTAATTTATCCATCAGATAATTGAGACCACCTGTGGAAAACACTGATGCCCTCCTTACCAATGTTAAGCTGGTCAGTTTACATGGTATTTAGGGTGATGGCATATGATGTGACTGTATTGGTCTGAAACTCTGCCCACTATGATACCCATTGGCTATGAGACTTTGAAGCCAAATTGTGCTTCTGCTAGGCACAACGATGGATGGAGGTTTTCATGCAGCTAGTCGCGGCATGTGCAATTACCCTTAAAACTCTGATATTGTCACTGACTTAAAGTGAATCTGTCAGCAGTTTTTTTTGTCATGTAATCTAAGAGCAGCATGATGTACAGGCAGAGAGCCTGAATCAAGCCATGTATCACTTACTGAGCTTTTTGGTGCAATTTTGATAGTATCTCTGTTTTCCCTACTGCATTGCTCAGAATGCTGAGCTGTGTATCCTCACCCACATCCCTGATGGACAGCTTTCTTGTGTGCTTTATATCGTCAGCAAGCTGACAATCAGCCGTGTAGGCGGGGTTACACTGTTTAGCTGGACTGGCGTACACGTGAGACCTAGTAAGGGTCATTTCCTACTGATAAAACACTGATTGTATTGAAACTACATCAAGCTGTTGAGCAAGTGACATATTCCTGGAATCGGGCTTCTGCATCATGCTCCTCTTAGATAAAATGGCAAAAACTTGCTGACATATTCTACTTAATCAAAAGTAGTAGTTAGCATTGAAAGGTTTTAAGACTTCATGACAATAATCGCTCTTATTAATGGGGTCTCCCTACCTGTCAAATTAGCTAATCAAGGGCAAATTCAGACATCATTGACTATAGATGAGGCTGTTGAGTTCGGGTGGGAGACAGCGCTAGTTTGTACCTCATGGTCTGCGTTTTACAGATGTCTGAATTTTTCCTTATACAGCTGGTGAGCACCTGCCTTGGTGACAAGTCTCCTTATTTCCTTGCTCTTTAGTCATTTGCCTGTGGTTCTGGCTGCATAAGTTATCTGGCAGGTTCCCTTTAAGCATGCATATGATTTATTTTCAATAATATGCAAAAATTTGACACTTCTTCAATTTTGATGCAAAAACAGTCAAACATTCCATGTGTAATTCTGAGTAAAACTGAATCATGAGTTTTGTTATTTATATATTTTTTCCTTCCATTCCTTAGCTGTTACAATGGTTCCATCTGCGAATGACCAGTCCTCTCCTTGGTCTATCAAACCTGTATTGCCCTTGGAGGAGGAAGAAAAGCTGAAGGAGTATGACTCCGGAGGAAACCTCATTCCACCCTTATCTTCATTCTTTGCCGCTCTAATCAATGACAGAAAACAAATCTCACGACTGTGTCTGGATCTGTGCTTGCAATACCCTCTACCTGATACCTTGCGGCATTTGAAAAGGGTACGTGTCTTCCAGTCTCGCCTACAAATTTTGCTTCGTCCTGTCACTCCTGAGGACCAAGTAAATTTGCTGAAAAACAATGGTGAGTTCCCCAAACAGAAAGATGATGGTTCTAAAAAGGCTGTTGATTTCAGTCGAGAAATTAGTTTGAAGGTTACTGACATTCTGCAAGGTATGGATCTACATGGCTTAGGGGAGCCATTCATCATTTCGGTTCCATCAAGGGCGGCAAGGAACCAGAAAGAACAGCATGTTTGGGGAAGCATTTGGCCCTCAACCTACCATGCAAAGCGCAAGAACACAAACATGGAAGTAGGCAGTAATGGTGAAACTCTATCCCAAGAAGAAAAGATACGAGTTATGAAAAACATGCAGTGGGCCCTTGAAGCAGCACAGCAGAATCAGGCTAAAGGCAAGAAGGGTGTGGGAGCAGTTGTGGTTGACCGAGAAAGTGGGAAAGTTTTGGCAATAGGAACTGATCAGACAGGAGCCAATGGAAGTCCCCTGCTTCATGCATGCATGGTTGCAATAGACATGGTTGCTCATCAACAAGGTGGAGGCGCATATGTTGGACTTTCTAGCATGGATGAAAATTATAAAGCTAAATCACTTGAAGAAGCTAAAAAAGGGTGGGAAACTATAGGAAATGAAAGGGAAAAGAGAAAACATTCAATGGAAAAGGATGAAAATGCAGAAATCCCATATTTATGTACAGGGTGTGAGGTGTATGTCACCCACGAGCCGTGTGTCATGTGCTCAATGGCTCTTCTCCACTCACGGGTATCTTGTGTCTACTATGGATGCACTACGCCTGGTGGTGCTTTAGGGACCTACTACCTTCTCCATGGCAACCCTGGCCTCAACCACAGGTTCCTTGTATATCGAGGAGTGCTGGAAAATGAATGTCGAAGTTTGCTTTCAGGTGATGAGATTTGACATGCCCAGCGCTTTTAGAACCTCTCTTTGCCTATTCTTTTAGGAAGAGGTGTTTTAAGTTTGCTATTAAACACATCCAAATTTTATACATTGGCGTCCAGATAGTTATTGCTATGTGCTGTATGTGCGACAACCCATGTTTCTAAATATATGGCTGAATTTGCAACACATCAACTGCAGTGCAACAAAGGCTGTGCTTTGTATAGCCACCCACAATATTGGCTTATTGCTTGCCTATTAACGAGATGTGCACCGATCGCTATAATATAAAACGACTCACCTGATATTGTGTAAGTTCTTGACTCTGACCTGGCCTGATGTGTACTCCACAAGACCTCTGAAGGTGTATTGTGTCTCGCACCAACATGTTAGCAGATGATCTTTAATCACTACTCACAGCAGTCAATTTTATGTTTTGCCTCCCCTTTTTTCAGGAGACATAACTTTTAACATTGTTCTGTCCACTTAAGGATTTATTTTTCTGGGATGAGTTGTAACTTTGAATGCCACTATTCATTCTTCCATAAAATGAACTGAAATAGTATTAAATAAAATCCAAGTGAGGTGAAATGGTGACAAAATACAACTTTTGCCATTGTTTTTTAGGGTTTTGTTTTCACAGTAAAAAATGACCTAGCAACATATTGAGTGGAGGTGGGATGTCTTGACATGCTGTACTTTTCATCAGTATCATTTTCTGGTACATTTTATAGTACAATTTTATTGCTTTTATAGTATTTAAGGGAGAGTTGCTTTTCAGCATATAGAGTTACAATGCTTTGTTATATTTGGTAGGTTGGACTCTTGCTGACATGGTAATACAGTGGGATTTGTAAACCCCTTAGTGACCGAGCCAATTTTTAGAATCTGACCAGTGTCACTTCATGTGACAATAACTCTGGAACGCTGCATCATACTCCAGTGATTCGGAGACTGCTTTTTCTTGACACATTGTACTTTATGTTGGTGGTAAATTTAGGTTGATGTATTTTGAGTTTGTTTGTGAAAATATTGGCATTTGCAATTTCCAATGTTTAAAATTTTGATATCCTTAAACCAGTTAGTCATTCTAATCATGTTATAAGTTTAGCAGTAATTTTTAACATTTTCAAGAAATGTACAAAACACTTCAAAACTGCTGTCAGGAAATTTTTAATCCTTTAGGCCTGTTTCACACTTTCGTTTTGTGTCATCAGTCAAAATCCGTCATTAGCAGAAAAAAACGGATCCGACTGATTTACCTAGCGGATCCATTTTTTTCCCCATAGACTTGTATTTGCGACGGATTATGACGTATGGCCTTCCATTTTGTCCGTCGTGCAACGGATCCGTCATAAAATGACGGTCCGTCGTGCGGAAAAAACGTCCATAGGAATGTTTTTTTGTCTGTGTCAAAAAGACGGACGGTGACTGATCTGCTTGCATCCATCATCAGCTAGAATGGACGCCTATGGGCGACGGATGCGTCACCGTCCATCACATGACGGAATCCAGTAACGGATTCCGGTTTTGTACACTGAGCATGCCCAGAAGAATTTCCCTTTCATAAATTTGACCCCAGAAACCGTTCTGGCACAAAAATCTTTCTCGCTTTCTCTCTTTCGCTTTCTCTTTTTCTCTCTCTCTTTCTCCTCCCCAGGGTTGTATTCCCTTAAATTTCATATACTGGCAGCTGAGACGGATCCGTCAAAATAACGGATCAAGTGCATCTGTTTTTTTTTTTTTAAACCTCCAACGGATCCGTTTTCAGCAGCAGATGAAGGAAGGGAGACACACTAGTCATTACTAGTGGGTAGGCGGAGCCCAGATGGGATAGACACCTCAGATTAAAAAGTGTTGACCGGCCCCTCCAGCTCGGGCTCCTCCTACTCCAGCTCTCCAGTCTAAAATTTGAGGTCTCAGAGGATAGTCGCTGCTGAAGCAGCTCCTCAGAAGATTTTATTATTTTTATCGGACAGAGACTTGGACTCAGGGTCTAGAGGTCTCGGGGGTCTCAGCGCTGCTGGACCCCCACCTCTCCCTTGGCGGATCTGTATACCCTGTATGGAGGTCCCTGCAGAACCCTGCCGGCCCTGGGGGATGAGGATTGCTTCCCTGGCGGGGACGCAAACTGCGCATCTGGGGTCACTGCGTTCCCCGCCCTGGGGGGAAGCGATGGGCACAGCGCCACAAATCCCTGGGGGTCCCTGTGGCGCTCAGCTGGGTGAGTACTCCACATTTTAATGTGTTTTGAGTGCCTCAGCGACTGCTGTGGCAGCCGCTGTTACATGTATACATGTTGGTGACTAGTGTTTTTTGTCCGCAGGTGGATGCCTGCAGGACATAGGAGCGGGGGAGAGAGGAGTTGCGCGCCTTTTTTTTTTAATTTTCACGGCGCTCTGAGCGCGCGCTTTACTGCTGTCTCATCTTCCGGCTTTTCTACATGGAGTACATCGGAGGCACAGCGCGGCGGCCATTACTGAAGCAGGGAGCGGAAAGCTTCCTCCGGCTCCCCACTCTCCCCCCCCCTCCCGACAAGACGCTACACCGCGACCAGCTGGGTGAGTCGCTTCTGCAGAGCAGAAGCTTAACCCCCTCACCCCCACAGCGCAGGCGCCTTTCTGAGGCACAAATGGGTGACAGACTGCGCTGTCCTGCAGCTGTTACCTCATAAGAGGCGCTCGCACACCCTTTCCATTAAAAAGGTTGTGGGAGTCTGCGACATTAAAGTTGCCGCCGCTATGCGTTCCCGCTGGCGATCCCGGTGGCGACGCGTGCTGATGCGATCGTTTGTGTAATCGTTTGGATGTCGCTGGTGCCTGCCAATCTGGGCAATCTCATTGGCGGCGCATGGGCGGTTAGCGATCTCCTTGACGACTTTGGCGGTCGTTGCGATTTACTGTGGCATAGCTGTCCTGCAGCTGCTGCCTTATAAGAGGCACTTGGGGTTTCGCACACCATTTTCATATTTAACCCCTTCTTAGGCGGTTAACTCTTAATGGGGGACAGCTGGGGTAGCTCTCTCTTTAAGAGCTTTAACCCTTCAGCGTTCGTTTCTTTAAGAAACCACACTGTCCTAGTTACTGACAGGTTTAACCTGCCATATACTGTGTGAGGACATGTCAGATCAGGGTCCAGGAGGTGCGGACCGTCTCCCAGATCCGCTACAGGATCAGTCTCGCGTTTCTGACACGCAGACCTCGACGACGTCACAGCGGTCGGAGGTTCCAGTGATGTCAAAATGGAGGCCCTCGCTAGTTCTATTGATGGCCTGTCTGACCTTCTAGGTTATTGGGTGTCAGCTAGATCTTATCATGGCAGGAAGCGACACAAGCCGGTGCCTTCCTTCCCGCGTAAAGATGTCCGATTCGGTCAAGGATCGGCAGGGACACTCTGCCTCTCTTTTGGGCCGTACGAAGGCTTTTATTGGTGCCATGAGGGCGTTACAGTTACCGGAGGAGGTATCTAGACGTCCTGGTAAGTCGGCCCGGATTTTTCAGACTGTATCCGTATTCTACGGAGTTGATTGATAATTGGATTCCTTCTCCTGAAGTGGATGCCCCTTTATTCCAGCTTAGCGAGGGAAGGCGAGTCTGCAGGACCCGCTGGACAGGAAAACGGAGATGGCAGAAAAATCCATCTACGAGGCCGCAGGTCATGGATTCAGGGCACCATGTGTGCTTGTAAAGTTTCCCTGAGCTGGTTGGACCGTCTACGGACGGCGTGGCAAGATGGATCCCCTCTATCGAGGTAGATGGGCTTTTCAAGTTGTTGGAGGATACTGCGTCACTGCTGTCCAGGGCGCAATCCTCGGCGCTCACAGTCAAAAGAGCACTGTGGCTTAGACAGTGGACCGGGGATGCGGTTTTCAAGCAGGTGGTCAGCTATTTGGATCTGACCTCACGGAGCTGAGTGCCAAGGCAAAGGCAATAGAAACGGCTTTACTGCAGCGAAGAGCTGTGACTTCTGCGTCTGGCAGGACTAGTGCCGGTAGTAGTCGGCGGTCTTTTCGGTCCAGGGGACGGTTCGGTCAGCCCTCTTGGGGATCGGGTCGTCCCTCTTTTTCAGGAAAAGAGACCTCTCAGAAATCCCGCACTCCCTGGAAACAAAGTTTCCGTCAAGACAAGAGAGAAGCTGACAAAAAGCCCGCTAAGGCAGACTGACGCCAGAGTCTCACTCGAGGGCTCTCGAGTGGGGGGTCGCCTGCTCCAATTCAAATTGACTTGGGTCTCCCGCGTACCGGACGCCTGGATGACGCGGGTTGTATCAGCAGGCTACTTTATAGAGTTTTCTTCTCGACCCCCAGACAGTTTTTGCCAATCTCGCATTCCATCAGAGCCCGAGCTATTTGCCGCTCTACTGCGAGAGGTCGATTCCCTTCTGCAGAAGGGTGTGGTGGTACCGGTTCCGCAAGAGGACCGGGGAAGAGGGTTTTATTCCAACCTCTTTGTGGTCCCAAAAAGGAGGACAAATTTCGCCCCATTCTGGATCTCAAAAGATCGAATCGGCATGTCCACACCCGGAAATTCCGCATGGAGTCGCTTCGCTCCGTTGTGGCAGCCTTATCGCAGAATGACTTTTTGGTGTCAATCGACATTCGCGACGCTTATTTGCATGTTACAGTCGGAAGGGCTCACCAACGCTTCCTTCGTTTTGCCATAGGTCAGGACCATTACCAGTTTGTGGCTCTGCCATTCGGGTTGGCCTCAGCGCCAAGAGTTTTTACAAAAATTCTGGCGCCTCTCATGGCAATTCTTCAAAGACAGGGGTTTCGATTCTCCCTACCTGGACGACCTTTTGATGGTGGCGTCCCCAAAGGAGGAGGCGGTGACGGCTCGCAATCTATCCCTTCAGCTCCTGGAGGACTTCGGGTGGCTGGTCAATTGGGAAAAGTCGTCTTTGGAACCGTCGCAGTCAGTCCTGTTTTTGGGGATGCATTTCGACAGAAGTCTCTGCGTTTCGGTACGAGCAGTGGTGTCCCTGCCTCCAGACAAGCAAGCATGTCTCCTTCGACATGTACAGATTATGAAGTCTTCGACAGCAATGTCCCTGCGAAGGTGTATGCGCCTTCTGGGTTTGATGGCGTCCATGGAGGCACTTCTGTTTGCCCAGTTTCATTCCAGGGTCCTCCAAAGGCTCATTCTGAGCCGTTGGGATCGATCGCAGGCTTCCCTGGATTGCAGTGTCATCATCTCCCACAGGGTGCGGGAGTCTCTAGGAAGTCCGGAAGCGTTATCCCTGGGGAAGTCATTTCTCCTTCCGAGGTGGTCGGTCATAACCACCGATGCCAGCCTGACGGACTGGGGGGGTGTCTGGAACGTTCTCTGGATTCAGGGAATATGGTCGTCGGAAGAGTCTGTCCTACCGATCAACATCCTGGAATTGAGGGCAATTTTCCTTTGCCTCCAACACTGGACGGTCACTTTAAGCGGTCTACCAGTCTGAGTGCAGACAGACAACGCGACGGCGGTCGCGTATATCAACCATCAAGGCGGGACGAGGAGTTCCAGGCTCATGGTGGAGGTGTCTCGGATCCTGGTATGGGCCGAGGCCAGGGTACCGGCCGTCTCTGCGATTCACATTCCAGGAGTCCAGAATACCACGGCGGACTTCCTCAGTCGCGAGAAGATGGATCCCGGAGAATGGAGTCTTCATCTGAAAATTTTTGCACTGCTGTGCTCCCGTTGGGGAACTCCCCAAGTGGATTTGATGGCATCCAGGTTCAATGCCATGTAACCGACCCTCATGTCCAGGTACAAGGACCCGAAGGCTGCGGCGGTGGATGCTTTGGTGGCTCCGTGGAGCCAATTCGAGCTAATCTATGTGTTCCCGCCGATATCCTTACCTCCTCTGGTGTTGCGTCGGATCAGACTGGAGAGAATCCCGGCTATGTTGATAGCCCCAGATTGGCCAAGGAGGACGTGGTTCTCGACACTGGTGTCGCTTCTGGCAGCACCTCCATTTCCATTTCCTCTTCGCCCGGACCTGTTGACCCAAGGGCCCGTTCGTCATCTGGACTTGAAGTCTCTGCGTTTGACGGCGTGGCTCTTGAGACCAAAATATTGACCCGTCAGGGTTTTTTTCAGCCGAAGTCATTGCCACTCTGCGAGCTGCCAGAGGTCCGGCTACTACTAGGATTTATCACAAGACTTGGGAAGCCTTCTTTTCGTGGTGTTCGGGTTCTTCAAGGAACCCGAGGATTTTCTTCCATTCCCAATTTGTTGGCCTTTCTGCAGTACGGGCTGGACAAGGGTTTGGCAGTTAGCACTCTGAAGGGTCAGGTTTCTGCTCTGTCCTTGCTGTTTCGGAAGGCTATCGCCTCGCGTAGGGACGTACGTTCCCTTTTTTCGCGGAGTAACCCGTCAGTTTCCGCCGCGGAAGGCGCCTGTGTCTCCTTGGCGGCTCAATCTTGTTTTGGAGGCTCTTCAACATGGGCCTTTTGAGCCTATGGATTCTGTTAACCTTTCTTTGCTTCTTGGAAGGTTGCCTTCCTAGTGGCGGTCACCTCTTTGAGAAGGGTTTCTGACTTGGCGGCTCTTTTTTGCTCGCCTCCTTTTCTGGAGTTTCACCCGGATCGCGTAGTACTTCGCACACGAGGCGACTTCCTACACTAAGGTGGTGTCACAATTTCATGTTATCCAGAATATTGTGTTGCCCTCGCTCTGTTCGGAGCCGAGGGATGCGAAGGAACTGGCCTTGCACACATTGGATTTAGTGCGGGCTTTGAAGTTCTATTTGCCTATTACTCAAGGTTTTCGGAAGTCGGACTCTCTGTTTGTGATTCCAGCAGGTCGTTGGCGTGGTCAACGAGCTTCCAAGGATTCTATAGCTCGTTGGATTCGGTCGGCCATTTTAGAGGCCTACCGATTTAAGGGCAAACCTTGCCCGATTAAGATCCGAGCTCATTCCACGAGGGCTGTGGGTTCATCGTGGGCCTTTCATCAAGGGGCCTCGGCAGCTCAGCTCTGCCGGGCGGCGACCTGGCGCTCTGTCCACATGTTTACAAAATTTTATAAGGTGGACGTTAGTGCTTCCGCTGATGCGGCCTTAGGACGTAGGGTCCTGCAGGCGGCTGTAGTTTAACCCCTTACTGCCATCGGACGTACTATCCCGTCCATGGTACCTGGGCCCGTATGACCGGGGACGGGATAGTACGTCATAGGCGATCAGCTGCGCTCCTGAGGGGAGCGCAGCTAATCGCCGCCGGGTGTCAGCTGATTATCACAGCTGACACCCATGACTGTGTGTCAGGAGCGGTCACGGACCGCTCCCGGCACATTAACCCCTAGCACACCGCGATCAAACATGATCGCGGTGTACTGGGGGCACAGGGAGGATCGCGCAGGGTGGGGGCTCCCTGCGCGCCCCCCTGAGACCCTCAGAGCAGCGCGATGTGATCGCGCTGTTCTGAGGGCTTCCTCCCTCCCAGGACCCGGATCCAAGATGGCGCCGGGGTCCTGGAGGGAGGCGGCTACCTCAGTGCCTGCCGAGAGCAGGCACTGAGAAGCCTGCATCTATGCCTGTGCGATCGCTGGTGTGACAGAGTGCTGTGCACACTGCCACACCAGCGATCTGATAAAATACTGTGATGTCCCACCCTGGGACAAAGTAAAAAAGTTAAAAAAGTAAAAATAAACATGTGTAAAAAAAAAATCCAAAATAAATAAAAAAAAAAAAAATATTCCCCAATAAATTCACTTCTTCCTGTAAATAAAAAAAAAAAACAATAAAAGTACACATATTTGGTATCGCCGCGTCCGTAACGACCCCCCCTATAAAATTGTCCCACTAGTTTTAACCCCTTTAGTGAACCCCTTAAAAAAAAAAATAAAAAAACGAAGCAAAAAATCAATGCTTTATCATCATACCGCCGAACAAAAAGTGGAATAACACGCGATCAAAAAGACCGATATAAAAATACATGGTACCGCTGAAAACGTCATCTTGTCCCGCAAAAAACGAGCCGTCATAAAGCATCATCAGCGAAAAAATAAAAAAGTTATAGCTCGCAGAATAAAGCGATGCAAAAATAATTATTTTTTATATAAAATTGTTTTTATTCTATAAAAGCGCCAAAACATGAAAAAATGATATAAATGAGGTATCGCCATAATCGTACTGACCCGAAGAATAAAACTGCTTTATCAATTTTACCACACGCGGAACGGTATAAACGCCTCCCCAAAAGAAATTCATGAATTGCTGATTTTTGTTCATTCTAACCTCCCAAAAATCGAAATAAAAAGCGATCAAAAAACGTCACGTGCTCGAAAATAGTACCAATAAAAACGTCAACTCGTCCCGCAAAAAATAAGACCTCACATGACTCTGTGGGCCAAAATATGCAAAAATTATAGCTCTCAAAATGTGATGATGCAAAAACTATTTTTGCAATAAAAAGCGTCTTTTAGCGTGACAGCTGCCAATCATAAAAACCCGCTATAAATAGTAAATCAAACCCCCCTTTATCACCCCCTTAGTAAGGGAAAAATAATAAAATTAAAAAAAAGTATTTATTTCCATTTTCCCATTAGGGTTAGGGTTAGGGTTGCGGCTAAAGTTAGGGTTAGGGTTGGCGCTAAAGTTAGGATTAGGGTTAGGGTTGGGATTAGGGGTGTGTTAGGGTTAGGTTTGTGGTTAGGGTTGGGACTAGGGTTAGGGTGTGTTGGGGTTAGAGTTGGAGTTAGAATTGGGGGTTTCCGCTGTTTAGGCACATCAGGGGCTCTCCAAATGTGACATGGCGTCTGATCTCAATTCCAGCCAATTCTGCGTTGAAAAAGTCAAACGGTGCTCCTTCACTTCTCAGCTCTGCCATGCGTCCAAACAGTAGTTTATTCCCCACATATGGGGTATCAGCGTACTCTGGACCCCAAGAGTTATTGTGCAATTTGTCCTATTTCTTCTGCTACCCTTGGGAAAATAAAAAACTGGGGGCGAAAATATCATTTTTGTACAAAAAAAAATATTTTTTTTGTTTTTATGGCTGTACATTATAAACTTCTGTGAAGCACTTGGGGCTTCATAGCGCTCACCACACATCTAGATAAGTTCCTTGTGGGGTCTATTTTCCAAAATGGGGTCACTTGTTGGGGATTTCCACTGTTTAGGCGCATCAGGGGCTCTCCAAATGCGACATGACGCCCCCAGACCATTCCATCAAAGTCTGCAATCCAAAACGTCACTACTTCCCTTCCGAGCCCCAACGTGTACCCATACAGTAGTTTTCTCCCACATATTGGATATCAGCGTACTCAGGACAAATTGGACAACATCTTTTGGGGTCCAATTTCTCCTGTTACCCTTGTAAAAATAAAATATTGGGGCAAAAAAATCATTTTTGCAAAAAAAAAAAGGATTTTTTATTTTTACGGCTGTGCGTTATAAACTTCTGTGAAGCACTTCGGGGTTCAAAGTGCTCACCACACATCTAGACAAGTTCCTTGTGGGGTCTATTTTCCAAAATGGGGTCACTTGTGGGGGGGTTTTCCACTGTTTAGGCGCATCAGGGGCTCTCCAAATGCGACATGACGCCCCCAGACCATTCCATCAAAGTCTGCAATCCAAAACGTCACTACTTCCCTTCCGAGCCCTGACGTGCGCCCATACAGTAGTTTTCTCCCACATATTGGGTATCAGCGTACTCAGGACAAATTGGACAACAACTTTTGGGGTCCAATTTCTCCTGTTACCCTTGTGAAAATAAAATATTGGGGGCGAAAAAATCATTTTTGTAAAAAAAAAAGAGATTTTTTATTTTACGGCTGTACCTTAGAAACTTCTGTGAAGCACTTCGGGGTTCAAAGTGCTCACCACACATCTAGATAAGTTCCTTGTGGGGTCTATTTGCCAAAATGGGGTCACTTGTGGGGGGTTTCCACTGTATAGGTGCATCAGGGGCTCTCCAAATGTGACATGACGCCCCCAGACCATTCCATCAAAGTCTGCAATCCAAAACGTCACTACTTCCCTTCCGAGCCCTGACGTGCGCCCATACAGTAGTTTTCTCCCACATATTGGGTATCAGCGTACTCAGGACAAATTGGACAACAACTTTTGGGTTCCAATTTCTTCTGTTACCCTTGTGAAAATAAAATATTGGGGACGAAAAAATCATTTTTGTAAAAAAAAAAAGGATTTTTTATTTTACGGCTGTACGTTATAAACTTTAGTGAAACACCTGGGGGTTAAAAGTTCTCACCACACATCTAGATAAGTTCCTTGAGGGGTCTAGTTTCCAAAATGGCGTCATTTATGGGGGTTTCCACTGTTTAGGCAGATCAGGAGCTCTCCAAACACGACATGGCGTCCAGCCAATTCTGCGTTGAAAAAGTCAGACGGCACTCCTTCCCTTCCAAACTCTGCCATGCACCCAAACAGTGGTTTACCCCCACATATGGGGTATCAGCGCACTCAGGACAAATTGCACAATAACTTTTGGAGTCTTGTTACCCTTGGAAAAATAAAAATTGGGGTGAAAAGATAATTTTTGTGGAAAAAATATGATTTTTAAATTTTACGGCTCTACGTTATAAACTTGTGTGAAGCACTTGGGGGTTAAAATTGCTCACCAAAGATCTAGAAAAGTTCCTTAGGGGGTCTAGTTTCCAAAATGGGGTCATTTGTGGGGGTTTCCACTGTTTAGGCACATCAGGGGCTCTCCAAATGCAACATGGCATCCAATCTCAATTCCAGCCAATTTTGGTTGGAAAAAGTCAAATGGTGCTCCTTCCATTCCGAGCTCTGCCGTGCGCCCAAACAGTGGTTCCCACCCACATATGGGGTATCAGCGTACTCAGGACAAATTGTACAACAACTTATGTGGTCCAATTTCTCCTGTTACCCTTGAGAAAATAAAAAATTAGTGACTAAAAGATAATTTTTGTGGGAAAAAAATAGGATTTTTTATTTTCATGCCCGGGCATTATAAACTTGTGTGAAGCACTTGGGGGTTCAAAGTGCTCACCAAAGATCTAGATAAGTTCCTTAGGGGGTATAGTTTCCAAAATGGGGTCACTTGTGGGGGGTTTCCACTGTTTAGGCTCATCTGGGGCACTGCAAACGGAACATGACCCCCATCAACGTCTGCATTCCAAAACGTTACTACTTCCTTTCCAAGCCCTGCCGTGCACCCAAACAGTTCCCCCCCCCACATATGGGGTATCAGCGTACTCAGGACAAATTGGACAACAACTTTTGGGGTCCAATTTCCTTGGGAAAATTCAAAAATTTGGGACTAAAAAATCATTTTTGTGGAAAATTGTTTTTTTTTTTTTTCACACCCAGGCATTATAAGCTTTTGTGAAACACTTGGGAGTTCAAAGTGCTCACAACAGATCTAGATAAGTACCTTAGGGGGTCTAGTTTCCAAAATGGTGTCACTTGTGGGGGTTTCCACTGTTTAGGCGCATCAGGGGCTCTCCAAACACGACATGGCGTCCAATCTCAATTCCAGCCAATTTTAGTTTGAAAAAGTCAAACGGCGCTCCTTCCCTTACGAGCTCTGCCGTGTGCCCAAACAGTGGTTTTCCCCCACATATTGGGTATTGGCGTACTCAGGAGAAATTGCATAACAACCTTATTTGTCCATTTTCTCCTTTTACCCTTGTGAAAATAAAAAAAAAGTTTGTAAAAGATCATTTTTGTGGCTAAAAAGTTAAATATTCATTTTTTCCTTCCACGTTGCTTTAGTTCCTGTGAAGCACCTGAAGGGTTAATAATCTTGAATGTGGTTTTGAGTACCTTGAGGGGTGCAGTTTTTAGAATGGTGTCACTTTTGGGTATTTTCTGCCATATAGACCCCTCAAAGTGACTTCAAATGAGAGGTGGTCCCTAAAAAAAATGGCTTTGTAAATTTTGTTGTAAAAATGAGAAATCGCTGGTCAACTTTTAACCCTTATAACTTCCTAACAAAAAAAATTTTGGTTCCAAAATTGTGCTGATGTAAAGTAGACATGTGGGAAATGTTATTTCTTAACTATTTTATGTGACATATTTCTCTGTTTTAAGGGAATAAAAATTCAAAGTTTGAAAATTGCAAAATTTTAAAAATTTTCGCCATATTTGCATTTTTTTCAAAAATAAACGCAAGTTATATCGAAGAAATTTTACTTCTAACGTGAAGTACAATATGTCACGAGAAAACAATCTCAGAATCGCGAAGATCCGTTGAAGCGTTCCAGAGTTATAACCTCATAAAGAGACAGTGGTCAGAATTGTAAAAATTGGCCCGGTCATTAACGTGCAAACCACCCTTGGGGGTGAAGGGGTTAAAGTTCTCGTTAACTTGTATTTAGCTCTAGTTGCGCATTTACCTAGGTTGTTGGGATCTGCCTTTTTTGGTTTTTTTTCCCACCCTTAATTTTTGGACTGCTTTGGGACGTCCCACTAGTAATGACTAGTGTGTCTCCCTTCCTTCATCTGCTGCTGAAAGACGGATTTTGGTAAGAACTTACCTGTAAAATCTTTTTCAGCGAAGAAGGAAGGGAGACACACATCCCTCCCATGGCAGAAGTGTGTTGTTGTGTTTTCAGATGCGGCGTGACCCTTCTCTGATAGCGATTATCTGGGCTGAGGTCGGCACGCTAAGGCTCTGTTCCAGCATCGCCAGCTCATCGCAGTAGTCAGGTTCAGTGAGTAGTACCTGGAATTGTGTGGTTTTTTCCTGTTACATGCATAACCTGCATTCTTGTCTTTTTTCTGAAGTCCTTCAGAAGGGGTTATGTTGCTCCGCTGGTGATATTTGCTCTTCCTTAGCTTGTGTACGACTGGAGAGCTGGAGTAGGAGGAGCCCGAGCTGGAGGGGCCGGTCAACACTCTTTTTAATCTGAGGTGTCTATCCCATCTGGGCTCCGCCTACCCACTAGTAATGACTAGTGTGTCTCCCTTCCTTCTTCGCTGAAAAGGATTTTACAGGTAAGTTCTTACCAAAATCCGTCTTTTTTCACAGTTTGACTGATTTTAACAGATGACACAAAACGGAAGTGTGAAACAGGCCTTAGGTGATAAATGGGAGTGAAAAAGTTTTTTTTTTTTCTTTAAAATGTTGCTTTACCCCCAAACAGCAACACTCCCCACCCTACACACACACACACACACACACCTGTTTTGGAAACTATTAAACTACAACCCTCATGAATTTTATCCAGGGGTCTAGTGAGCATTTTGAATCTACAGGTACTACACAGAATTTGATAAAAGTAGGTCGTCATACTAAAATTTTTCATTTTTTTTCCATGAAAAGATGGGAAAAAAATGGACCCCACGGTTTGTTACCCACTTTCTTTTGAGCATGGCAATACTCCTACATGTAGGCAAAAAGTTCTGTTTTGACAAAAGGCAGGGTTTGGAAGTTAAGAAGCAACATTTGGTATTTGGAGGAGTGTAACTTTGGCTGGAGTAAATTGCAGACACCATGTCTCATTTGCAGAGCCCTTGTTGTACCAAAACAGTGGAAACCTCCACAAATTACCCTATATTGGAAATTGGACCCATCAAGGAATTCATCAAGGGGTGTGTTGAACATTTTGAACCCATTCACAGAACTCTTCAAAATGTGGATGTGAATACAAAAATTGTTTTTGTTTTTCTGCTCAAATGTTTGAACCCCAAATTTTAATGTTCTCAATGGATAATAGGAGAAAATGCACCCAATAATTTGTTACATAGTTTCTCCTGAAAGCGATGATTCCCCAAATGTGCTCCAAAACCTCTGTTTGGGCACATGGCGGGCTTGGAAAGTAAAGAGCGCTTCTGACCTGTCCCTTCTAATAATAGGAATGTTTCCTCCAACCAAAAAATTTTTAAAACCGGTCCATTTATAATGACAGCAGATGAGATAGATTCCAAGTGAACATCAGGACCAGATTCTAGGTACTTTCAGCTGCATCACATCTAATTTAGTGTACTTAAGATGTGCCAAATGTCCAACTGGGGGGTCTGTAAGCTGGGAGACGAGAAAAAAGCTTAGAATAAGGATTAATTCTCATCACCACACAAAAAAAAGAATAGAGCTACCTGTGGCCAAATATTTTTGCAGCCTTGATCACAGCATCATGAACTTGCTAGTACTGAAGGGTAACTTCATATCCCAAAGAGACAGAAGAGTCTGGACATAAAAACTTTATTACTTTTGACACACTAAGATCAGGAATTAATGTATTGCATGGATTTACTGTATTTTTCTGTAAGACACATCCCAAAGGAAAGTTGTGGAAAATAGGGGAAAAAATGCAATATTAAAATGGGAGTCAGTCTTATAGTCCAAATTTAGTTTATCGGGGATGGAGGGTGAAGGCCACCAGTGGTGGAGCAGGATCACAGGAGGCAATGTTGCTGCTGCAGGAAGCCGCCAGTGGCAGGAGTGGGGCGATGCTGCAGGCCCTAGGTTTCAAGAAAATTTTGGCTGTGAGGCAGAAATGGAGTCCCTGCTCTGTACATTGATTTCCCAGTGGTGAGCTTCAGGAAAATGGTCGCGGGAAAGATTTAGATCTTTGCTCATCATCGCTGGCTTCCTGCAGCAGCAACACTGCCTCTTGTGACCCCGCTCCAACGCTGCCTGCTCTCCCTCCCCGGTAAGCTGCATTCGGACTATAGGACGTGTCCCTATTTTCCTGTCAAATTTTTTTGGGAAAAAAGTGCGTCTTATGGTCTGAAAAATGAAGACACCACAGTACTCTCAAAAGCTTGCAATTTATTACCAGCTTTTCAGTTAGCCATTAAAAGGTATCAACCACCGAGGACTCTCAAATTGTAATGTTTCTATCTACTGGCTAACACTGTACAAATATATATTTTCCCTGTATCATAATCTAGGGGTGCAGTGAATATTTTGAACCCACATGTGCCCCCCCAGAATTTTATAACATTGGGATGTGGAAATATAACCTTTTAGTGGTAAAATGTATTTTTTTTTTATATTAGCTGCAAATTTGTCTGTTACACAAGGGTTAATAAGTCAAATTGGACCCCATGATTTAGTGTACAATTTCTCCCAAACACGTTGATGCCCCATATGTCATCAGAAACTACTGTTTGGCCACCCGTCAGGGTGGAGAAGGAAGAATGGTCCATTTGGCTTTTAGAGCCCTTGAATAGTTTGCAGGTGACATTTGCAGAGCCACTAAGGTGCCAGAACAGCAGAAAAACCTCAAAAGTGACCCCATTGTATAAATTGCATCTCTCAATGAATTCATCTAGGGCTGCAGTGACTAACCCTCATGCCTTTTTTTCTGGAGAATTGTAAAAATGCCAGTATTGTACCACCATAGTGCCCCCATACATTATTCCCTGCTTAGGCTTCTGGAGACATGCACCCCATAAATTAAGTGCACTCTCCCCTCTACAAAAGTGCCAAACATGTGGCCTCTTACTGCAATTTTAGCACAGTGGGACGGAGGGGGCATTTGGATGTAGGGGCACAGATTTCACTGTATTTTATTTGATGGAGTTGGAGCCATGCCGCTTTTCCAGTGTTTTAGTTCTATCAGTAACGTACTTAACCCCTATATTTTCAGTGACAGATGACTAACCTTGGTGGTTTTGTACAGGATAAATTAGGATTTTTATTGGTAACATTTTGGGGTACATTTTTTTTTATTTTTATTTTTTTAATCGACCTCCGTATAAGACTGGGATCACATTCTTGTGTTTTATGCTAAGCACTTACGTCAGGGTTTGTGTAAATCTCGTAAAAATGTGATTCAGACAAAAACACCAATGGAGCCACTCACTACAATGAGGCAGATAGAGACAGTTTGGACTCTATTTGCCATGTGTTCCGGTGATATCCATGTTTTCAGGTATGCATGCACAGAACTGTGGTCGTCCACACTTGTGCGCTAAAAAGGGATTTTATGATGAGTACCCAAAATCCTTTTGTTCATTCTACCTCCCAAAAATCAGAAAAATGCTTGGTTCACATTTGTCCTGTGCTCTCCGCTGAGCGCTTACATCGTGGTTTTCGTGTATTTTCTAAAAAACGAGATTCAGACGGAACTACTCACTATAATGAGGTAGATGGAGTCACTTTGGACTCAGTCTAGTCTCTGTTCCGGTAGTGTCATGTTATTTTAGGAGTCTTTTTAGGAACCTTTATTGGGGGGTACTCAGGATCATGGGTGTGTGCTGCTACCACTAGGAGGCTGTAGGTGAAGGCTTACGGATGTGGACAAAGGGAACACGTGAAAAAATGCCATTTGGTATGCCTATGGTTTTGTGAGATCCAAGAAATAATTCCACTGTTATTTTTGTAAAGTGAAAACTTCAGGATATAGCAAGACAAATGCATATGAGAGCATCCTAGTTACTATCATCTATATGTCCAGTGCCTCATTCAGCTGAAATCCCAATGTCAGGTTTTTATTAGCCCCCAAGGGTGGTTTGCATGTTAATGACAAGGCCAATTTTTACAATTCTGACCACTGTCCCTTTATGAGGTTATAACTCTGGAACGCTTCAACGGATCTTGGTGATTCTGAGATTCTTCTTTTGGCTAATATTGTACTTCACATTAGTGGTAAAATTTCTTCACTTTAACTTGCGTATATTTGTGAAAAAACGGAAATGTGGATAAAATTTTGATTTTGCAATTTTCATACTTTTAATTTTTATGCCCTTAAATCAGAAGTTATATCGCACAAAAGTTAATAAATAACATTTCCCACATGTCTACTTTACATCAGCACAATTTTGGAACCAAAATTTTTTTTGTTAGGAAGTTAAGGGTTAAAAGTTGACCAGCGATTTTCATTTTTAACCCCTTAACGACCGCCGATACGCCTTTTCACGGCGGTCATTAAGGGTACTTAAACCACAGCGCCGTTAATAAATGGCGCTGTGTAAAAAGCCTATAGCGCCCCCGCAGTAGGATTTTCTCCGGGGTCTCGGCTGCCGGGGGTAGCTGAGACCCCAGAGAACATGAATCGGGTCGGTTTTTACCGACCCCGGTGTTGCGATCGCCGTTATTAACCCTATAACGGCAATCGCAACAAAAAAAAATGTGCCATTTAATTTCTCTCTCCTCTGATGTGATCGGATATCAGAGAAGAGAGAAAAAGGGTCCCCGATCCCCCCTTTGTGGCCCCCGATCCTCCCCTTGTGTCCCCCGGTGGGCGCCGCCATCTTTGATGGCGGGAAAATGGCGGGCGCATGCTCAGTGCGCCCGCCGCAATGTGCTGGGGGGGGCTTGGGCAATTTTCTCCGGGGTCTTGGCTGCCGGGGGTATACTGAGTATAACGGCGACCGCAAAAAAAAAAAAGATCTCTCTCCACTCTGATGTGATCGCACATCAGAGGGGTGAGAAATAGTGTCCTGGGACCCCCGATCCCACCCCCTGTACCTGTAGGGGTCCCCTTTGTGTCCTCTGATCCTCCCCTTGTCCCCGGATCCTCCCCATGTCCTCCGTCAGCTCCCCTTGGCCTGCGATCCTCGGCGTCTTCTTCCTGAGAGAAAAAAATGGCAGGCGCATGCGCAGTGCGCCCGCCGAATCTGCCTGGCGGCAGATTCAAAAAATAAACTCATTCATTCTCCAAAAGTACATTTTGATCACTGTGATAAACTATCACAGTGATCAAAATAAAAAAAACTACATAAACCCCCCCTTTTTCACCCCCTTAGTTAGGGACATATAATAAAATATGGAAATTGTATTTATTTTCATTTTTCCATTAGGGTTAGGGCTAGGGTTAGTGTTATAATTAGGGTTAGGGCTAGCATTAGGGTTAGGCTGGGTTCATACTGCGTTATGGCAGTCCGTTAGATGGACTGCGTTACACCGCAGTATAACGCGGTGTAACGCAGTCCGTTAATTCTGCCATTCACCCTATTTGAGGGCGCATCGCGATGCATGCCGTAATTCAGTGACGTAGCCTCAGAAGCGGCCTGCAACGTCCGGGCTCCGTCACCGCTAGTGCAGATGAATCATCTGCTGATTCTCTGCGCTAGCGGGTATAACATAACGCGATCGCGTTATGCTATACCGTTACCAGCCCGTCAACGCTAAATGAACCTAGGGTTAGGGTTAAAATTAGGGTTAGGGTTACAATTAGGGTTGGAATTAGTGTTGGGGTTAGGGTTGGGTATTAGGGGGTTAGGTGGTTAGGGGTTG
This sequence comes from Oophaga sylvatica, assembly GCA_033576555.1. Taxonomy (NCBI): domain Eukaryota; kingdom Metazoa; phylum Chordata; class Amphibia; order Anura; family Dendrobatidae; genus Oophaga; species Oophaga sylvatica. Next base: position 270,888,334 of record JARQOD010000003.1, on the reverse strand, counting down.
TTGGGGTTAGAGTTGGAGCTTGGCACATCAGGGGGTCTCCAAACACGACGTGGCGTTCAAAAAGTCAAATGGCGCTCCCTCCCTTCTGAGCCCTGCCGTGCCCCAAACAGTGGTTTACCCCAACATATGGGGTATCGGCGTACTCAGGACGAATTGCACACCAATTTTGGGGTTCTAATTTCTCCTGTTACACTTGGGAAAATAAAAAATAGCTGGCTAAGAAAATAATTTTTGAGGAAAAAATATTTTTTATTTTCACGCCTCTGCGTTTATAAATTTCTGTGAAGCACTTGGGGGGTTCAAAGTGATTACCACACATCTAGATAAGCTCCTTGGGGGATCTAGTTTCCAAAATGGTGTCAATTGCAGGGGGTTTCTACTGTTTAGGCACATCAAGGGCTCTGCAAACACAACATGACGCCCGCAGAACATTCCATCAAAGGCTGCATTACAAAAAGGCGCTCCTTCCCTTCCAAGCTCTGCCATGCACCCAAACAGTGGTTTACCTCCACATATGGGGTATTCGCATTCTCAGGACAAATTGCACAAAAACTTTTGGGGTCTTGTTATCCTTGGGAAAATAAAAGTTGGGATGAAAAGATCGTTTTTGCGGAAAAAATATGATTTTTTATTTTCACGGCTCTACGTTTGAACCTCCAAGTGCTTCACAGAAGTTTATAAGTGCTCACCACATATCTAAGTTCCTTAAGGGGTCTAGTTTCCAAAATAGGGTCACTTGTTGGGGGTTTCCACTGTTTAGGCACATCATGGGCTCTCTAAACGCGACATGGCGTCCAGCCAATTCTGCGTTGAAAAAGTCAAACGGCGCTCCTTCCCTTGAGACCTCTGCCGTGTGCTCAAAAAGTGGTTTACCCCCACATATGGGGTATCGGCGTATTCAGGAGAAATTGCACAACAAATTTTGTGGTTCATTTTTTCTTTTAACACTTGTGAAAATAAAAAAAATTGGTTCCGAAGTAAAGATTTTGCAAAAAAAGTTAAATGTTAATTTTTTCCTTCCACATTGCTTCAGTTCCTGTAAAGCACGTAAAGGGTTAATAAACTTCCTGAATGTGGTTTTGAGCACCTTGAGGGGTGCAGTTTTTAGAATGGTGTCACTTTTGGGTATTTTCTATCATATAGACCCCTCAAAGTGGCTTCAAATGTAATGTACCCCCTACCAAAAAAATGGTGTTGTAAAAATGAGAAATCGCTGGTCAAATTTTTAACCCTTATAACTTCGTAACAAAAAAATTTTGTTCCCAAAATTGTGCTGATGTAAAGTAGACATGTGGGAAATGTTATTTATTAAGAAATTTGTGTGACATATCTCTCTGATTTCAGGGAATAAAAATTGAAAGTTTGAAAATTTCTAAATTTTCAAAATTTTCGCCATATTTCCGTTTTTTTCATAAATAAAAGCAAGTCATATAAAAATTTTTTTACCACTAACGTAAAGTACAATATGTCACAAAAAAACAATCTCCGAATCAGCTGGATTCGTTAAAGCGTTCCAGAGTTATATGACCTCATAAAGTGACAGTGGTCAGAATTGGAAAAATTGGCCTGGTCATTAAGCTGCAAAATGGCTCTGTCACTAAGGGGTTAAACACCATTTTTTTTTTTTAGGGACCGCATCACATTTGAAGTCACTTTGAGGGGTCTATATGATAGAAAATACCCAAAAGTGACACCATTCTAAAAACTGCACCCCTCAAGGTACTCGAAACCACATTCAAGAAGTTTATTAACCCTTCAGGTACTTCACAGGAATTTTTTGAATGTTTAACTTTTTTCACAAAAAATTTGCTTTAGATCCAATTTGTTATATTTTACCAAGGGTAACAGGAGAAATTGGACCCCAAAAGTTGTAGAATTTGTCCTGAGTACGCTGATACCCCATATATGCAGGTAAACCACTGTTTGGGCACATGGCAGAGCTCGTAAGGGAAGGAGCGCCGTTTGACTTTTCAATGCAAAATTGACTGGAATTGAGATCGAACGCCATGTCGCGTTTGGAGAGCCCCTGATGTGCCTAAACAGTAGAAACCCCCCACAAGTGACACCATTTTGGAATGTAGACCCCCTAAGCAACTTATCTGGATGTGTGGTGAACACTTTGAATCCCCAAGTGCTTCACAGAAATTTATAATGTATAGCCGTAAAAATAAAAAATCATTTTTTTCGTCCCCAATTTTTGTTATTTTCCAAAGGGTAACAGTAGAAATTGGACCCAAAAAGTTGTGCAATTTGTCCTGAGTACGCTGATACCCCATATGTGGGGATAAACAACTGTTTGGGCGCATGGCAGAGCTCAGAAGTGAAGGAGCGCCGTTTGACTTTTTCAACGCAGAATTGGCTGGAATTGAGATCAGACGCCATGTCGCATTTGGAGAGCCTCTGATTTGCCTAAACAGTGGAAACCCCCCAATTCTAACTCCAACCCTAACCACAAACCTAATCCCTAACCCCAACTCTAGCCCCATCCCTAACTTTAGCTCCAACCCTAACCCTAATGGGAAAATGGAAATAAATACATTTTTTATTTTATTATTTTTCCTTAACTAAGGGGGTGATAAAGGGGGGTTGATTTACTATTTATGGCGGGTTTTTGTTTGGCACTGTGACACACTAAAAGACACTTTTTTTATTGCAAAAAAATAGTTTTTACATCACCACATTTTGAGAGCTATAATTTTTCCATATTTTGGCCCACAGAGTCATGTGAGGTCTTGTGTTTTTTGGGACATTTTTATTGGTATCATTTTCGGGCACATGACATTTTTTGATCACTTTCTATTCCGATTTTTGGGAGACATAATGAGCAAAAACCAGCAATTCATGAATTTCTTTTTTGGGGGCGTTTACATTGTTCCGCGTGTGGTAAAATTGATAAGGCAGTTTTATTCTTCGGATCAGTACGATTACACCGATACCCCATATAATTTTTTTTATGTTTGGCGCTTTTATATAATAAAATCTATTTTATAGAAAAAATAATTGTTTTTGCATCGCTTTATTCTGAGAGCTATAATTTTTTATTTTTTTCGCTGATGATGCTGTATGGTGGCTCGTTTTTTGCGGGACAAGATGACGTTTTCAGCTGTACCATGTTTATTTATATCCGTCCTTTTGATCGCGTGTTATTCCACTTTTTGTTCGGCGGTATGATGGTAAAGCATTGTTTTTTTTTGCCTTTTTTTATGGTGTTCACTAAAGGGGTTAACTAGTGGGACAGTTTTATAGGTCGGGTCGTTAGACGCGGCGATACCAAATATGTTTACTTTTATTGTTTAGAATTTTTTTATTAAAATATTTATTTAGTGATAGAATTTTTTTTTTTTTATTTTTTTTTATATTTTTACAATTATTTAAAAAAAAAAAATTTTGTTTAATTTTTACTTTTACACTTTGTCCCACTATGGGACAATGATTTAGTGCAGGCTGATCATTTCTATAGCATGCAGATGAAGCAGCATCTGCATGCTACAGAAGCTGTCAGTGCTGCAGCTTCTGTGCACTAACCTGTGAGACTTCCTGTCATGCACTGCGCATGACTAGAAGTTTCACATCTCTGGAGTCCTGGATATCGTCATGACGACATCGGGTCTCCATGGCAGCGATCGGGACCCCGTGGGGTCTCCGATCCCAAGGCAGAGGGGCTGTCAGCCCCTGTGCTGGGTCCGGAACGCTGCGATCATGTTTGATCGCAGTGTTCCGGGGTTTAAAGATACAGGAGTGGTCTGTGACCGATCCTGGCTCTTAATGCTGGGTGTCAGCTGTGAGAATCAGTTGGCGATTGGCTGCGCTCACCCTGTGAGCGTGGCCGATCGCATATGACTTATCAGTCCATGGGAATTAAGTCCCAGGTCACATGGACAGAATAGTACGTCTAATGGAAGAAAGGGGTTAAATTGCCCTTTTCAAGAACAGCATTATTGTTACGAACAAAGTGATAACAATGATGATGCCTCACTTTATAAGGGATTTGACCAGCATGAGTTGATCGATTTGCCATGAGATTTGGGACTATCAAAAAAGGCTTCAGAACTCCTAGCATCAAGACTGCAAGAGAAAAACTTGCTTTCATTTAAAAAGTAAAGGTATCTTTCAGTGCAGAGAGAGTGCATTTCTGTAATACTTTTGAAGTAGCAGTGGCTTTGTGTATTGCCATAACATTCTTGGTTTAATTGAGGAATTGGGAATTCCAGTCTACAACTGAAATGATTGATGATAGCTCAAAACGGAGCTTAAAGTGTGTCCTCCACAATGATAATTTATTTGGTGCAGTCCCAATTGGCTATTCAGTTTCTCTTAATAAAGCATGCTGAGACATAAAGCGCGTTGTTGCAATATCACAAAACGCAATTGTTTCATCTGTGTTTACCTTAAAATGGAATACTTCTTGGTCAGCTACGCAAATACACTAAGTATCCTTGTTTTCTGTGCGTGTGGGACAGCAGAGCTTGCGAGAAGCATTGGATGGAGAGGAATTGGCCTCCAAGATCTGACCTCAAACCTGTTGATCCAAATATTCTACATGAGCCACTTGTTGATTGAAAGAACATTATATTTGCCCCCTTTGCACATGAAACTGGGTCTTGTGAAGCAATTCGTTAATGCTTTGCCAACTGACACAGACTGTTTCAAGTACCTCATTTTGGCATTAGCCTGTCATTTGTAAAAATAAAGGCCGGTTTGTTTGATGGTCTACAGATTCGGCAGCTCATTAAAGATGAACATTTCATCTGCACTATATCAGATCTCCAAAAAAAAATGCTTTGTTATTATTCAAAGATCTTGTCAAGGATATCTTGGAAATATACAAGCAAACAATTTCACCAAAATTGTCCAGAATCTCTCGGAGAGCTGCAAAATGCTTGGTTGCAACATGAGCATCGAGGTGTATTTTCTGCATAGCTATCTTGCTAACTTCTCTACATACCTTGGTGGAGTCGGTGAAGAGCAAGGTGAACAATTCTACCAAGATTTGAAGGTCATGGAGGGACAGTATTGGGATAGATGGAATATATTGTACATATGATGGCTGACTTAGCGTCAGGCAAGATTGTCCACAGATTGAAAACTCCGGGAATAGCTATAGGCTTACATTTTTACCTTAACTGCTACCTAACTTTACTGCTTGCACACAATTTGACTTTCAGTAACAATATATCCTTTGTATGAATAAAATGGCTTTAAATAAACATTACATTCAGGTTATTTTTTTTGCATTATTTTTCATTGTGTATACATTTTGTATTGGCTTTGGACACAGAGGGGGTATCCTTTGCCTAAATAATTAGGTGGTTTTTTTTTTATAAAAAATACAAGGAATTGGCGCTTCCTCTCTCCACTAAGTGTTTTTATCTTTTGCATTTTAACCCCTTAGTGACAGAGCCAATTTGGTACTTAATGACCAGGCCAATTTTTACAATTCTGATCACTGTCACTTTATGAAGTTATAGCTCTAGAACGCTTCAACAGATCCCACTGATTATGAGATTGTTTTCGTGACATATTGTACTTCATGTTAGAGGTAAAATTTCTTCGATGTGACTTGTGTTTATGAAAAAAAAAATGGAAATTTGGCAAAAATTTTGCAATTTTCAATCTTTTAATATTTGTGCCCTTAAATAAGAGTCATATCACATAAAATAGTTAACATTTCCCACATGTCTACTTTACATCAGCACAATTTTGGAAACCTATTTTTTTATTGTTAGGACGTTAAAAGTTGACCAGCGATTTCTCATTTTTCCAACAAAATTTACAAAACCATTTTTTTTAACAGACCACCTCACATTTGAAGTGAGTTTGCGGGGTTAATATAAGAGAAAATACCCAAAAGTTACACCTTTGTAAAAACTGTACCCCTCAAGGTGCTCAAAACCACATTCAATAAGTTATTAACTCTTCAGGTGCTTCACAAGAACTAAGGCAATGTGGAAGGAAAAAATAAACTTAGTTTTTTCATAAAAAAATTACTTTGGAACCAAACTTTATCTTCACAAGGGTATCAGGACAAAATGGACCACAAAATTTATTGTGCAATTTCTCCGGAGTATACCGATGTTGGGGAAAGCCACTGTTTGTACACATGGCAGGGCTTAGAAGGGAGGGAGCACCGTTTGACTTTTTGAATGCAAAATTGGATGAAATCAATGGCGGTCGCCATGTCGCATTTGGAGACCCCTGATGTACCTAAACAGTGGAAACCACCCAATTCTAACTCCAACCCTAACAGCCATAACCCCAACACATGCCTAACCCAACTCACAACCCTAGCCCCAACATTATCCCTAATGAAAAAAAATACATTTTTTTATTTTATTATTTTTTTACCTAAGTGGGTGATAAAGGGGGGTTTGATTTACTATTTTTTTATTTTGATTACTGTGATAGGGTCTATCACAGTGATTAAAATGAACCAATAGGAGAAATTTCTTATTGCTGCTGGGGACGGCCGACAAACCAGCGGACGCACTGCGCATGTGCCCGCCATTTTTTTTCCCAGAAGACGCCGGGGGACACAGCTGGAGGGACCATGGGACATAGCAGGTACCAGAGGGGCTCAGGAGACCCCATCTCTCTCTCCTCTGATGTGCTAGATCATATCACAGGACAGAGAAATAAATAAATCAGATATTTTTTTTTCTCTGGGGTATCAGCTACCCCCCGGTAGCCAAGACCCCAGAGATTTTCCGACTCGGGGGTGCTAAACACTTATTTCTCAGCGCCATTAAAAAGTGGCGCTGAGGAATAAGTACCCTTAACTACAGCTGTTAAAAGGCATATCGGCGGTCGTTAAGGGGGTTAATAAAGAGTGGAAGCACAAATTTCTTGTATTTTTTCTAAATTTTGTTACTTTTGAACCTCTTGAAGGACCCTCCACGGTTTATCAAGCAGAGTTAAGGATTGGTACGGAGTACACATTCTTAAGGGTATGCCACACTAAGCGAGATTGCTAACGAGATCACTACTACATCACCATTTATGATGCAGTAGCGATCTCGTTAGCGACGCCGCTGTGTGTGACATGTAGCAGCGATGTGGCCCCTGCTGAGATGTCGCTGATCGCTTATGAATGTTCTGAGCTGTTTTTTGGTCGTTGGTGTCCCGCTGGTGAGCCTGAATCGCGAGTGTGACACCCTTTATGAACGACTTCACCAGCAGTCGCAGGTGGGACTAGGTTTTCCCAACGACCGCAGAGGTCGTTATACAGATCGCTGATAAGTTGTGTTTGGAATCTAACTAGCGATCACTAAGCGATCTCGCCAGGTCGTGTCGTTGTCGTGATCGCTAGTGCGATCGCTAAGTGTGGCAGTGCCTTTAGAGTTGTGCCTGTACACACAAGCATATAAGGTGAGCAAAATCTTTAATTTGCTATCAATCATGATATAGATTACTATGTTTAGATAGTGCTTCCTTGTAATCTAGGTTACATTCTGCCTAAGAAATTGTGATAGAGAAAAACTGGGGCCACTTTTGAATTCTGAAGCCAAAAGTTAGTCAAAAACAAGTGTCAGATCTAACTCAATGAAAATTGTTCCCCTGTGTAAGTAAACCGCACACAGCTTAATAAATTACACATTGCTGAATTGAGTGTTTTAATCCTTACCTGATGCTGTCCTCAGATTACATAGAAAAACCTGCTGACAGATTCCCTTTTGTAAAAGTACTGTGTGAGCTCATACAGGAATAGGTTTTGTCCTTTGCTGTCAGACACAGCCAGAGACCTTGAGGAGTATACAGAAGTGGTATATTAATGAGCGGTACCTATGCTTCTGTTGTTCCTAGCAATCACTTGATTGCCTCTTAATTGTTACAGTGAGGGAAAAAAAAGTCCTCCAGACGAGTTTTATAATATATTTCCGGAAAAATTGTGAATTCTAAAATATGTCTTTAAAAAAAGTCCATGTGATCAAACTAGTCAATTCATTCAATATCTTAGTATTGGAGAAATAAGTTAGTATTTTCTTTTCACCATGACAGCACCCACTGAGAGAGGGGACATGCCCATAGGAGCAGGAAACCTACAGAATAAAAGGGGCTGTCCCCCTCTACTCCTCAGTTGGTTTCCTGCTCCTACAGGAACCTGCAGAAGAAAAAGTTACCTGGGCTTTTTGGCATCCGCCTGTGCAGTCTCTGTGGGAACAGCAGAGTCTGCGGCTCCAGAAGCAACGTCAGAGGAGCCCTGCCTGTCAGACTCCCTTTTCGTTGGCAATGGTTGGCGTGAGACCAGGGGCCGCCCTTGCTCATGTGGGAGCGCGGTGCGGTTTGGAACAGCCGGTACTCATCCTGGGGGGAGCGGGGTGTGGGCATCAGCCGCCCTGCTCCGTCGGGCCATGCTTCCGGGTTTCAGCCCCCGCACGTCCACAATGATCAGCGCTCCTGACCCAGAAGTGCCTGGGATTCACTTCCAGGGTACCGGGGAGGTGTGTCTGATGCATGGAGAGGTGAATGAACGGCGGTATGCATTAAAACCGGCGGTGTCCTGCTGCTGGTGTGCCCCAAAGATTTCCTTTCCAGGAGATTTTGAGGTGCACCCACAGGTGGTGGAAGTGCAGATTCACAGTAAGTCCAAGAGCAGCAGCTCCAGGGAAGGCGACTCCACTGAAAACAGTGTACGAAGCAAGAAATCTGTGTTACCTACAACTCATGCTGTGCCTCCAGAATCGGTACCACATTGACAAGCCTCACTGGGTGAGTGTTACAAGGCTCTACTAAGCTGATTACCCCTTCTTTCTACAGTGGGTGCGGAAAGTATTCAGATCCCTTTAAATTTTTCACTTTGTTTCATTGCAGCCATTTGGTAAATGCAAAAAAGTTAATTTTTTTCTCATTAATGTACACTCTGCACCCCATCTGACTGAAAAAAAAAACAAGTGTAGAAATTTTTGCAAATTTATTAAGAAAAACTGAAATATCACATGGTCATAAGTATTCAGACCCTTTACTCAGTATTGAGTAGAAGCACCCTTTTGAGTTAGTACAGCCATGAGTCTTCTTGGGAATGATGCAACACGTTTTCCACACCTGGATTTGGGGATCCTCTGCCATTCTTCCTAGGTTAAAAAAAGCTAGAAAGACTAAATACAGAGAATATGCCTTGTGCTCGCAGCCCCTTCCTGACACCTCCCATCCTGTATACATGGCTCCGCTCCCCCTCCCATCCTGTATACATGGCTCCGCTCCCCCTCCCATCCTGTATACATGGCTCCGCTCCCCCTCCCATCCTGTATTTATGGCTCCGCTCCCCCTCCCATCCTGTATACATGGCTCCGCTCCCATCCTGTATATATGGCTCCGCTCCCCCTCCCATCCTGTATACATGGCTCCGCTCCCCCTCCCATCCTGTATATATGGCTCCGCTCCCCCTCCCATCCTGTATACATGGCTCCGCTCCCATCCTGTATATATGGCTCTGCTCCCCCTCCCATCCTGTATATATGGCTCCGCTCCCCCTCCCATCCTGTATATATGGCTCCACTCCCCCCTCCCATCCTGTATACATGTCTCTGCTCCCCCTCCCATCCTGTATACATGCTCCGCTCCCCCTCCCATCCTGTATACATGGCTCCGCTCCCCCTCCATCCTGTATACATTGCTCTGCTCCCCCCCCATCCTGTATACATGGCTCTGCTCCCCCTCCCATCCTGTATACATGGCTCCGCTCCCCCTCCCATCCTGTATACATGGCTCCGCTCACACCCTCCCATCCTGTATACATGGCTCCACTCCCCCCTCCCATCTTGTATACATGTCTCTGCTTCCCCTCCCATCCTTATACATGGCTCTGCTCCCCCGTCCCCTCCCCCCCTATCATACTTACCCTCCGCCGCGTCAGCTTCCTCCTGTGCGCAGCGGTGACTTAATACCGCTCATTAAGGGCTTGAATATGGACGCCACGCCTATGGGAGTGGCGTCACGTCCATATTCATTACCTTAATGAGCGGTACTACGTCACCGCACTGCCAGGAGGAAGCTGCCGCGGCCGACAGGGACGCAGCGACGGAAGGTAAGTATCGATGTCTAATGAAGCCAGCGGCTGCAGCTGTCACTACAGTGCTGCAGCCTCCGGCTCCATGTATGTACAGCGTTCTGTGTCGTGGCTCCGCGGCCCGGCAGCAGAACTGCTACGGCCCGGTAATGGGTCGCGGACCGGCGGTTGGGGACCCCTGCTTTAAGCGACCCCTGTGTTTTGGTCGTTCGACCCCCGCCGGGGTTGCGACCCACAGGTTGAGAACCGCTGCTTTACATGAATAATACTATATTAAGGGAGAAAACTTGGCTGAACACGGTTGGGTTTTTTAAATGTGAACATCGCACATGTCTATGTTGTGACCATATTGAGAATTCAAGGGAATTTAATTCAATGACAACAAATAGATCTTACAAGATTAAATCATTTATTAACTGTAATAGTACTTTTGTAGTATATCTAATATCTTATTTGGTATGCAGAGTTCAATATGTGGGATGCACAACTAATAAATTAAAAGTGAGAATCAGACGGCATCTCTCTGATGCAGCCAACAATAAATAGTTAAATGCTCAGCTGCATCAAAGCATTTCTCTTGCTGCACAATGGGAACACTACAATGGTTAGGATCACTGGCATTGAAAGAGTGTTTAAACCTAAATTAAAGGGGGAGACCACTACAGAAAGTTGTTAAATAGGGAATTGTGGGGGATTTATACTTTGCAAACTAGAGCCCCAATGGGAATGAATATCAAACATGATCTAACGTACCATTACGTGAGTGTGTTTTTTTTGTGGGTTTTTCCCCCAAGTTTTTTCTTGTGTTTTTTTGCATACTTATGCATTTTTCAATTCTTTGTCTATGTCTATCTTTAGAATTTTAAACAAGTGTGATACCTCTTAGCAGGAGAGGAATTTTAAATGTGATTGTGTGCAATTAGACACATGGTTGGGATAGGATGTGGTATTTAAGGGGGAACTTAGTATTGAATGGTATGCAAAGACTAAGAACTTTTGTTAGAAACGCGTCTGCCCATGCTACTATTCCCACATGGGGGTTGTTATTTTTTTTATACTGTGTGACCATTGTTTTATTAAAAATATTTTTTCAATAAAAAAATTTTAACGGACTTGTTTGAGCTGGATTATACCTTGGACCATTGCTTTTCCTGTTGTGGAGCACCCCCCAAGGGCCGTGGTATACTCGGTACCGGGCAGTTCTTAAAAGGGAAGTCACGGCAGCAGTGACCCGGTCCATGGACCTGGGCGTCCAATAAAAAGGTTAAGAAAAAGTAAAAGGAAATAGTTTATAGGGGATTAGTTCGTGATGCCACCCGTGGTGTTCGGCAATAAGATGGCTGACGCTGCGATTCAGATCCACTGGGGAAGTTGGTGACGCAGCAGAGATGTTACAGCTCTCCACGGGTAGCGCTAGGCCCCAGGGCAGTTATACGGTTAACGGTGATGGTAACGTTTGTAGTGCAGGGTAGGTGACACAGTAAATTAATCTGAGGACACAACAGGGTGCAGTCTTCACACTTTACTCACAGTTATTAGGTTACAATCTCCAGCCGGGGTGCAGTGTCCTCCCGGTCAGTGGTCCAGCCAGCTCTCAGGTAGTTTGGGATGCACTTTATAGAATTACCTTCTGATGTTCCTTTCTCTGGCCGTCTCCCTGTGCTGGCTCACTCCCTCCTTCCCTGCGCCTCACACACAGTGTCCCAAGCCAGCAGCCTCAGATCCTGTCGGGCGACTTGGGCAACATCCTCCTGTTCCCCTTGATCCTATGTGGCTGCCTTTTCAGTGAATGTGTGTGGATGTGGCTGTAGCACATACAGTTACCACAGCCTCCGATTTGCAATCTCAGTCCTACAGTCTCTCCACTAGTCTGGGACAGTCCCCTATTGCACCTTGGTTCCTCCACCCGACTCCAGTCAGCATGGATTCGGGCGCCCACGGTGGATTCCTCACTTCCCTGGCCCCTAGGATCCCTTCCTTCTAGAAGCTTCTCTCCTCTACACTGCTCCTGTCAGTAGCTCCTTTCTCCTCTCCAACTCCTCTCCTTCCAATTGTCATGCTCCCTTTCTGCTCTAACTGGGGCTCCTCCCCCTAAGCCTGAGGTAATGTGATCTGTATTGGATGCAAATATGCGAGTACTAGGTAGGGCCCCCTCCTTACCTGAGAGTGGAGTACCACACCACTGGCTGAAGTGCAGTACCTCTGTGGTGACTGGACCCTCAGTGGCGCCACAGTTGCACTACAGTTTCCATGCTCGGAGTCCACTAACAACTGATGGGTGAACTGACTCTTTGTTTTTCTATAGCCAGAGGTCGGTACACGGAGCAGCAGTATAGTTGGAAGGATAAGCACAAATCGTAGTAAGGATATAGCCAGAGGTTGGTACACAGAGCAGCAGTAGGATCTTGAGGATAAGCGGGAATCATAGTCAGGATATAGCCAGATGTCGGTACAAGGCGCAGCAGTAGGATTTTGAGGATAATCAGCAGGTGGGGAAAAGCTAGACTAAGGCCTGAGTCTCACATAGCGATACACCAGCGATCCCGACAACGATATGCACTTGTCAGGATCGCTGGTGTATCGCTACATGATCGCTGCTGAGCTGCCAAACAGGCACACGATCAGCACAGCGACACTGCGGGTAACATCGCTTAGTTACCCGCAGTGTACCTTGGATACCAGCGCCCTGATGCAGGGAGCTGGTAACCAAGGTACACATCGGGTTTCCAGGCGCTGCGCGGTGCCTGGAAACCCGCTGTGTACCTTGATTACCAGCTCCCTGCATCAGGGCGCTGGTATCCAAGGTACACAGCGGGTTTCCAGGCACAGCCCCGCCCCTGGATACCCACTGTGTACCTTGGTTACCAGCGATCAAAAAAATGTCCAGGACATTCAGCGACGATCAGCGATACCCAGCAGGGGGGCTGATCGTCGCTGAATGTCACACACAGCGATATCGCTGGGGAGATCGCTGCTGCGTCACAAAACTAGTGACTCAGCAGCGATCTCGCTAGCGAGATCGCTGTGTGAGACGGGGCTTAAAGGCTGGGAGCGCAATAATCTCGCAATGAAGTGCAGTGCCATGTTTAAGTAGGGTGTTCAATCAGGAAATCACAGGTTGAGCCAATCAGTAACTTGGGATGGAGACATCAGGAACTCAGGTTGGAGACATCAGGAAAAACACGGGTACTGGTATCTGATTTAGCAAGGAACTGTCCAGCAAGCTGAACAGCTCAGAGGGAAGAGCTGCCGCCTGGTGCGCAAGAGCTGCTGGGTTTGAATCCTGACAATATGTGAGCAGTCAGTTGCACCCATTTCTTTGACAGATCATAAAACCCAGCCCTGATACGCTCTATTAACTCTCTCAGCACAGTGCTGGAGCCTGCTTTCACCGAAGCTACCAACTTCAATGATATATCCCCTCAAGGACATGTCCAGCGGCCATCTTGCACTACTTTACATCAGCATAATTTGTTAAACAATTTTTTGGTAGGAAGTTAGGTTTAAAAGTTTATCAGCAACTTCTATTTTTCCAACAAAATTTGCTAAAAAAAAATTTTTAGGGACCAAGGCTCACTTGAAGTGACTTTGAGGGGCTATATGACGGAAAATACCCAAAAGAGACACCATGTTAAAAACTGCATGCCTCAAGTTGCTCAAAACCACATTCAAGAAGCATATTAATTCTTTAGGTGCATCACAGGAATTAAAAGAATGTGCATGAAAAAAATTAAAATTTTACTTTTTCCCACAAAAATGTTGCTTTAGCCCCCAATTTTTTTATTTTCACAGGAGAAAATAGACCAAAAATTGGTTGTCCAATTTCTTCTGAGTACACGGATACCCCATATCTGTGTCGGAAAGCTACTGTTTCATTGCACAGACTTGTAAGGGAAGGAGCACAATTTGAGTGCAAAATTGTCTGGCATATTGGGCACCATGTTGCATTTGAAAAGCTCTGATGTGCCTAAACAGTGGAAAACCCCCAAAATTGAGCCCACTATGTAAACTACACCTCTCAAGGAATTTAACTAGAGGTGTGGTGAGCACCTTGAACCCAAAGGATTTTCACAGAATTTTAAAAACGTTGATCCTTGAAAATTGAAAAATACATTTTTTTCCATGAAAATGTTGCTTTAGCCCCACATTTTTCATTTTCACAAGGGTAACAGGATAAAATGGACCATACAATTTGCTGTACAGTTTCTTCTTCGTACAGCAATACCCCATATGTGGTGGAAAACTATTGTGTGGGCGCATGGCAGAGCTCGGAAGGGAAGAAGCACCATTTGACTTTTGGAGTGCAAAATTGTCTAGAAAAGAGAGGATTACATGTTGCATTTGCAGAGTCCCTGTGCTTAACCCCTTTCTGCTGTCTGACAGGGCCGGCCCGAGAGATTACGGCGCCCTAGGCGAAACTTTTGTTGCGCCCCTACTATTAAGTATACGTATTTTTTTTCTCTCGGGCGCCCCCTTAGTGTAGTGTGTGCATTTTTGGTTGTTTGCTTTGCCAACATTTAAAAACTTAGGAGCAAAATAAACGTGCGGGAGCAAACACCTGTCAGCAGACGATGCAAACGACTCACGTCCGTAGTTTAGCCCCTCTTTTCCGTGCGTAAATTGAAGCTCAACGGTTTTTCTTTAAAATTTATGGTAAAAAAATGTATGTACACTTTTCTTTCCATCCCTAAAACTTTTTGCCTTTTGAAAAGATTTTTTATAATTTTTTCTATTTTTTCTCTGGTGCCCCCTTAGGGTCGGCACCCTAGGCGGCCGCCTAGTTCGCCTATACGTTCGGGCCGGCCCTGCTGTCTGACGTACTATTCCGTCCATGTGCCCTGGGCCTGTCTGACCATGGACGGGATAGTACGTCATCGGCCGCGCTCACGGGGGGAGCGTGGCCGATCGTGGCCAGGTGTGAGGTGAGTCTCACAGCTGACACCCAGCACTAAGTGCCAGGAACGGTCACAGACCGCTCCCGGCACTTTAACCCCCGGAACAATGCGATCAAACAAGATCGCAGCATTCCAGAGCCGGCACAGGGGCTGACAGCCCTTCTGCCTTTGGATCAGAGACCCCGCGGCACACCGTGGGGTCCCGAACGCTGCCATGGAGACCCATGTCGTCATGACGAAATCCGTGTCTCCAGAGCTGAGAAACTTCCTGTCATGCGCAGTGCATGTCAGGAAGTCTCTCAGGTCAGTGTAAATTACATGCAGCGCTGACAGCTTCTGTAGCATGCAGATGCTGCTTCATCTTCATGCTATAGAAGCGATCAGCCTGCACAAAGTGATTGTCCCATAGTGGGACAAAGTGTAAAACATAGAATGAAGTAAAAAAACAAATTTTAAATAATTGTAAAAATATTTTAAAAAAATAAATAAAAAATAATAATAAAAAATCAATATTTATTCTATCACTAAATAAATATTTAAATAAAAAAATCTAAATAACAAAAGTACACATTTTTGGCATCGCCGTGTCGGTAACAACCCGACCTATAAAACTGTCCCACTATTTAACCCTTTTAGTGAACACCATAAAAAAACCAAGGCAAAAAACAATGCTTTATCATCATACCGCCGAGCAAAAAGTGGAATAACACGCGATCAAAAAGACGGTTATAAATAAACATGGTACCGCTGAAAACATCATCTTGTCCCGCAAAAAACGAGCTGCCATACAGCATCATCAGCGAAACAATAAAAAAGTTATAGCTGTCAGAATAAAGTGATGCAATAACAATTATTTTTTTCTATAAAATAGTTATTATATAAAAGCGCCAACACATAAAAAAAAGATATAAATGAGGTATCGCTGTAATCGTACTGACCCAAATAATAAAACTGCCTTATCAATTTTACCACACGCGGAACGGTGTAAACGCCCCCAACCAAAGAAATTCATGGACTGCTGGTTTTTGCTTATTCTGTCTCCCACAAATCAGAATAGAAAGTGATCAAAAAATGTCATGTGCCCGAAAAGGTACCAATAAAAACGTCAACTCGTTCCGCAAAAAAAAAGACCTCACATGACTGTGGGCCAAAATATGGAAAAATTATAGATCTCAAAATGTGGTGATGCAAAAACTACTTTTTGCAATAAAAAGTCTTTTAGTGTGTGACAGCTGCCAAACATAAAACCCAGCTATAAAACCCCACTGTTATTTTTTGGTAGCTGAGGAGAGCAGGCAAAAACGGCAATACACCAGAGAGGTTGGAATCTATTGGATTGCAGCACCCTGACTAACCACCACAACTAAAGGCAGCCGTGGAGCGTTCCTACGTTTGTTCTAGACGCCTCGTCACAGCCTGAGAGGATAACTACACCTAAAGATAGAAAGAGGAAAGCTATCTGCCCCGGAGCAGATCCCCAAAGAACATAGGAAGCCCCCAAACATGTAATGGCGGTTAGACAAGAGGAAATACAGACACAGACAGAAAATAGTATGAGCAAACGTTGGGGCCCAGTCTTCCTAGAAAGAAAAGGATAGGAAGGACACTTACTGCAATCCAGTAGATTCCAACCTCTCTGGTGTATTGCTGTTTTTGCCTGCTCTCCTCAGCTACCAAAACATAACAGGACTCATTATTCTGTATGGAGCAATATATGGGGCTCATTTTTCTGTATGGCGCACTATGTGGTGGCCATAATACTGTATGGAGGACCATACTGCAATCCAAAAAACCCTAAAAAAAAAGCCAACGCTACTAATTGCAAAAACACCTGAGGTCACACGACCTGTACCACCTAAATTAGTTCTCTGGTGTAACAAAACTCAGCCGCAGCCACTGAAAAAACTGGAAAAGGCAAATGAACAAACAACAGTGGCCCCAGAGGAACCGAGAGGGGCCCAAGCCCCCCAGGGAGGGGAACCTGGCCAACCTCACAGAAATGCAGAGAAAAATGCAAATGGCAAGCACAAAAACAGAAAATATCTTATCTGAGAGCAGGAGAAGAGGCAAGACTCAGCAAGCTTCCAAGTGAACCAGGAAACAACGTTGAGACAGGAACAATTGATCACCGGCAACCATAATAGGGGGAAACCTCCCTTATATCCAGCCAGTCTGTAATTCCTGATTGCCGATCCTCATTGAATGGTTCAGTACTGTTTGTAACCACCAGAGGGAGCTTCTGCTCAGAATTCATTTCTAAAACATTCATAACACCCCACTATAAATAGTAAATCAAACCCCCCTCTATCACCCCCTTAGTTAGGGAAAAATAATAAAATAAAGAAAATGTATTTATTTCCATTTTCCCACTAGGGTTAGAGTTGTGCTAAAGTTAGGGTTGGGGCTAGGGTTAGGGTTGGGATTAGGGTTAGGTTTGTGGTTAGGGTTATGGTTAGGGGTGTGTTGGGGTTAAGGTTGGAGTTAGAATTGGGGGTTTCCTCTATTTAGGCACATCAGGGGCTCTCCAAACGCGACATGGCGTCTGATCTCAATTCCAGCCAATTCGGAGTTGAAAAAGTCAAACGGTGCTCCTTCCCTTCTGAGCTCTGTCATGCGCCCAAACAGTGGTTTACCCCCACATATGGAGTATCTGCATACACAGGGCAAATTGCACAACTTTTGGGGTCCAATTTCTCCTGTCACCCTTGGGAAAATAAAAAATTTGGAACGAAAAGATCATTTTTGTGAAAAAAATATGATTTTTTTATTTTTACGGCTCTACGTTATAAATATCTGTGAAACACTTGGGGGTTCAAAGTGCTCACCACACATCTAGATAAGTTCCTTAGGGAGTCTACTTTCCAAAATGGTGTCACTTGTAGGGGGTTTCCACTGTTTAAGCACATCAGGGGCTCTCCATACGTGACATGGTGTCCAATCTCAATTCCAGCCAATTTTGCATTGAAAAGTTAAACGTCGCTCCTTCCCTTCCAAGCTCTGCCATGCGCCCAAACAGTGGTTTACCTGCATATATGGGGTATCAGCGTACTCAGGACAAATTGTACAACAGCTTTTGGGGTCCAATTTCTCCTGATACTCTTGGTAAAATAAAACAAATTGGATCTGAAGTAAATTTATTGTCAAAAAAAGTTAAATGTTCATTTTTTTAACATTCCAAAAATTCCTGTGAAGCACCTGAAGGGTTAATAAACTTCTTGAATGTGGTTTTTAGCACCTTCAGGGGTGCAGTTTTTAGAATGGTGTCACGTTTGGGTAGTTTATATCATATAAACCCCTCAAAGTTACTTCAAATGTGATGTGGTCTCTAAAAAAAAATGGTGTTGTAAAAATTAGAAATCTCTGTTTAATTTTTAACCCTTACAACTTCCTAACAAAATATTTTTTTTTCCAAAATTGTGCTGATGTAAAGTAAACATGTGGGAAGAGAAATGTTACTTATTAAGTATTTTATGTGACATATCTCTGTGATTTAAGGGCATGAAAATTTAAAGTTGGAAAATAGCAAAATTTTCTAAATTTTCACAAAATTTCCGTTATTTTTTCACAAATAAACGCAAGTCATATCAAATAACCTTCACCACTATCATGAAGTAAAACATGTCACGAGAAAACATTGTCAGAATCACCGGGATCCATGGAAGTGTTCCAGAGTTATTACCTCATAAAGGGACAGTGGTCAGAATTGTAAAAACTGGAATGGTCATTAACATGCATACCACCCTTGGGGGTAAAGGGGTAAACAGTGGAAACTCCACATAAGTTGATCCAATTTTGGAAACTACACCCCTCAAGGAATTTATCTAGAAATGTAGTGAGCATCTTGAACCCACAGGTGCTTCTCAGAATTTTGAAACATTAACTGTGTTAATAAAAATAACATTTTTTACCCTAATATGTTATTTTAGCCCCAAATGTTTCATTTTCACAAAGGTAACATGAGAAAATGGACAATATACAGTAGTTTGTACACCAATATCTCATATGTGCTTAGAAATTCTTGTTTGGGCAAACGGCAGGGCTTTTTAAGGGAAGGAGCACTATTTGATTTTTGGAGTGCAAAATTGTCTGAAATAGATTGTGTGCACCATGTCGTATTAGGAGAGCCACCAAGGTTCCAGAACAGCGGAAACCCTCACAAGTGACACCATTTTTTAATCTACCCATAGAATTCCTCTAGGGTTACAGTGAGCATTTTAAACCCACAGGTATTTTACAGAATTGTATAACATTGGGCTGTGAAAATTAAAATTATATTTTAGCCCAAAGTTATTATTTTTCAGAAGGGGTAATGGATCGCCCGCCAGGGCAGTGGGATACTCTGTACTTGGCCGGTGTATTGAAGGGATGTGTCACAGCGGCAGTGACCTGGTCCGCGGCCCTGGGCATCCAATAAAAGGGTAATATTTACAGGTGATGTTTAGAGTTTGTAGTAAGGTATTCGTGACGCCACTTGTGGTACCTGGTCAGAGATGTTGTGCTATTAGAGTAATGGTACTGAGAGATGTAGCTGAGTGTAGTAGGTGACGCAGTAAGAAACTGAGTATCCAGAGCATTGAGTACAGATAGTGCTGGAGTAGGTCAGCCTGAAAGCAATTTGGAATCCCCTTATTTCAGGTGGGATGTGAGGTCTCCTTTCTAGCGCTGTTCTCTGAGGCACTGATTGCTATAAGCTCAGTCCAAGTTCCTCTCTCTCTATCTCTTGTCTAGGTGGAACTTCACTCTCATAACAGGCAACTGTAGCCTGCTTCAGGAATCACTCGTCTATGGAGTCTCCGACTCACGTGTGCTGCTGCTTTGTAGAAGAGTTTTAATTTGGGACATAGGACCTGCTGCCCTCTGGATTCTGCTGCTGGGACTTTACTTCACCCTCTCAGCCTCAGACTCCGGGGGTCCGGTTTCTGGAGCTCAAACCTGGGGAAGAGCTCTCTATAGCCCCTCTGTCCCCAGCTTGTCTCTACACTTCTCTCCTCTCTCGTCCCTCCAGCTAGACTCCTAACTCCTCCCCCAGCCAGAATATTCCATAGAAACTCTCCTGAAAAATCAGGTGTTAGAGCTCCTCCTTCTGGTCTGGAGTAAGAAAGGTGTTGTATGCTGTGTTACCTGTTAGGCCTCTTTCACACATCCGTTTTGCGCCTGACGGCGCCGCCGGCATTTTGCCGCAGCGCCGCATCCGGCAACTAGTATGAAAAACCGGATGAGACTCATCCGTTTTTTCGCCGGATCCGTTTCTGTGCTCCCTCCGTAAAAAAAACCGAATCCGTCTCCTCCGGTGTATCCGGTTTTGCATCCGTTTTCAACGGAATGCGCCGGATCCGATTTTTAAAAACGCCCTTTTTTTGGGGTTCCAAACATGATTGGCTACTGTAATCCTATAAATACCCTGTTCCTACAGCCTATCTTTGACAGGTTGTATAGGAGCAAGGTGCAGGTTGCAGAGAAGAGCAAGTAGCAAGTGATTGGCGAACATGGATGTCATTATCGGCAATATCTTCAAGAATCTTGTTGATTTTACTGCGGAGGCGAATCGCTTGAGGTTTATAGTTCTGGAGAAGGAGCGAAAGATTGAGCAGCGCATTATGCGTCAGCGCCAGCGAAGACGACGCCGTATGTGGATCCACTCCATCACGGCACAGAGATTAACTCGTGGTGTGTATTCTACACTGAACATGGAGCTGCGAGAAAATCCTGAGAAGTTTTTTGCCTATCTGCGGATGAATAAAGAAAACTTTGACGATTTGCTGGAGTGTGTTGGAGACCAAATTAAAAAAATCAGACACTATTGTCGGTTCTCAATTTCTCCGGCGGAGCGTCTCATGGTCACTATAAGGTAAGCTATATGTATTGGATCTGTTTGCTTGAGCACACTTGTAATTTTATAATTTATTTAACATCACAGGACAACTAGGAAACCATATCATTGATGTTATTATTTTTGGTATCTCCAATAGTTATAGCTGAGTTCTGGTATGTAATGCTGTGTTTCTGAAAATAATTTGTATTTTCTATTTTGTTTTCAGATTTCTGGCAACTGGCGAAACTCTGTCATTGCTCCATTTCCAATACCGCCTGGGAATATCAACGCTATCCGGCATAATAAAGTATACTTGTCGTGCTCTGTGGGATAGTTTGGTTGGAGAATTTCTTCCAGAACCAACTACAGACCGGTGGCTTGAAATAGCGGACCAGTTTCTATGTATCTGCCAGTTCCCCACTTGCCTGGGCGCTGTTGATGAAACACATTCAAAAGCCTTCAGGAACCGGATCAGAATTCTTCAACTACAAAAAATATTTTTCGGTTGTCCTGATGGCTATTGTAGATGCGGAGTACAAGTTTATTGCTGTGGACATTGGGTCTTATGGACAGTCCAATGACTCTCAAGTTTTTAAACTTTCTGCTATGGGCCGTAAACTGTACGGAAACACTTTTCATTTCCCCCCCTAGGCCACTGCCTCAAACCTCAGGCCCACCGATGCCATTCGTGTGTGTAGGTGATGAGGCATTCCAGCTGTCCGAACACCTTTTGAAGCCGTACGCCAGCAGAGGATTGACCCATACAAAGAGAATTTTCAACTACTGCCTCACAAGAGCCAGACGGATGGTGGAGTGTGCCTTTGGGATTATGACAGCTAAATGGCGTGTCCTTTTGACTGCAATTAACTTGAAGACCGAGACTGTGGATGATGTTGTTAAAGCATGCGTGGTCCTACATAATTTTGTCCTAACCAAGGAACCGATTTCTATGGAGGACCACAATCAAGAAACAACTTTGCACGACTACAGCAACATTACCACTCGCAGTACAGTCGCGGTTTCAAGAATGAGGGACCATTTTGCCCAATACTTTGTGTCACCAGAAGGTAGTGTTGACTGGCAGGATGACAGAGTGTGATAAATGTATTTGTTCTTTTAAAAATTTCTGTACCCACAATAAACCTTTAAAAGTTAACTTGTCTACCTTCTTGTGTGTTTTCTACTGTCTGTAACCTTTTTGCCATAGTTGTGTCCCTGGCTGTTTTTTTTAACAAAAGTATTTCACCTTTTGTCCAAAAAAGTGTACATTGTAGGGCAGGGTTCCCCAACTCCAGTCCTCAAGGCCCACCAACAGGTCATGTTTTCAGGATTTCCTTTGTATTGCTCAGGTGATAATTGCCTCACCTGTCCAATACAAAGGAAATTCTGAAAACCTGATCTGTTGGTGGGCCTAGAGGACTGGAGTTGGGCAACCCTCTTGTAGGGTATAACCTACAAGTACACAATTTTGGGAAAAAGATAATATACTTTGCATACTACACAACCCGGGACACAACTTCGGCAAAAAGGTTACATTTATGAACCTTTTAGCCAAAGTTAGGTGTTTTTTAATAATTGTGTTTGTGTTAGCAAATAGCTTTACCTGTATACAAAATTTAAAACTTAACATCCTATAAATAAAGGACAGACAACAATGTTAAACCAATGAACAATTTATTAAAAAAAAAAAAATTAATATAATTTTTATAAAAGTAGGCCTTGTGGCCCAATTTTTCACAGTGAAATAACCTTTATTTTTTATTAAACTTTATTATTTTTGTAAACTTTATTTTTTTAAATAAATTTTTATTTTTGTCAACTTTATTTTTTGAAATAAATTTATGAAAAAAAATAAACACATTAACTACAGGTCAGTGTAGTGTGGGGTGGAAATACTGCTGGAGGGGCTGCGGGACACTTCGACCGTGGGAGTGTGGAGGGACGACCGGGATGGTGGTGGTGAAGGAACAGCAAGAGGTGAAGGGGTGGAAAGACTAAAAGAATGGGAAGACAAGGCAGAACACGTGGGTGGTGGTGGAGTGGAGGGTTGGGCAGGAGGAGCAGGTGACATGGTAGGGAGGATGGGAGAGAACCTACACAAGAGCAGCGTGGCACGTGTGCATCACATACATCTGCTGGTCAACAGATAACGGATCTATGCGCTCCGCAACCGACCTAAAAAAGCTGTGGTTCGGTGATGCTCTTGCTTCTGACTGCACAGTTTGCAGAAGTGTCTTTACCTCACCAACTGCGGAGGTTATCTGATGAATGCCTGCGGCAAGTTGTTCAGATAATACCTTAAGACAGTTCTGGAAAGATGCATTCATATGCAAGAACTCGGGCGCATAGTTCCTTTCCTGACCCCTCTGACGCTGCCACCCAGTACCCGCAGCTGTACTAGAGGTGGCAGGGTCAGAAGGGTGGGGTAAAGGGAATGCTATATCCTGACCAGCAGATTCATGGAATGCAGCCGGCCACGCTGCTCCAGCGCTGGTGGAGGGGACTTCGGGATCAAATGTGTGGGAAGGTGCAGATGTAGAGGGGCGGTCGAAGTGTCCCTCGGTGTCGGTCTCCTGAGGGATCGCTCTAGAAGGCGCCAACTCTGCGGGCGCCCGAGTGCTGGTCACCGTGCTGTGGAAGAAAGAAAAAACATTAAATTAATATACAGATGTGGAATGGCCCTGGCTGCAAAAAAACATTGGATAGATGTTAACATTTGATGGTAATATTTACCTTCTGGTGACCATTGTTTCACGCAGGAACGCCAGGGCTCGTGCATATTTGTATTTGCTCTGGCGTCCTGAAGAACCACTCGGGCCCGCATCTCCTTGTTGAACTCCTTCTTAAAGCGATCCCTCACAGACCGCCACCGCTTCACAATTCTCTCCCCTGAAACGAGAAAGCACACATTGATTAGTATACAACATCAGTGTTTCCCAAACTTCATTCCTCCTGTCCCCCAGAGGTCATGTTTTCAGTATTTCCATAGTGTTTCACAAAAGGAAATCATGAAAACATGAAGCGTGGGGGACACGAGGACTGAAGTTTGGGAAACACAGCTTTACAGTCAGCAACATGAACTATACTTACTGTGTTTAGTCTGGGACCTAACATCGAGGTCCTCCCAGCGGTCCACCATTGCCGCTGCCACTTCCTCCCAGAGCCGTCGGGTCACAACTTGATCCGAATGCCGGCGGTCCCCCATGTTCCACAGCGGCTCCCTTTCTCGGACCAGATCGATCATGAGATCAACGTCCAGCCCCTCCTCCGTGTCCGAGTCGGGAGCACGCTGTGAAGCCTGTGAAATTAAAATAGAAAAAAAAACATTACCATACACATTAAATGAAAATGAAAAAAGTACAGTCATGGGCAAAAGTTTTGAGAATGACACAAATATTATATTTTCACATGATCTGCTGCCCTCTGGTTTTTATGTGTGTTTGACAGATGTTTTTATCATAGACAGAAATATAATTGCAAACATATGAGTAACAAAAGCTTATATTGACAGTTAGAATGAGTTAATGCAGCAAGTCAATATTTGCAGTGTTGACCCTTCTTCTTCAGGACCTCTGCAATTCTCCCTGGCATGCTCTCAATCAACTTCTGGACCAAATCCTGACTGATAGCAGTCCATTCTTGCACAATCAATGCTTTCATTTTGTCAGAATTTTTAGGTTTTTGTTTGTCCACCCGTCTCTTGATGATTGACCACAAGTTCTCAATGGGATTAAGATCTGGGGAGTTTCCAGGCCATGGACCCAAAATCTCTATGTTTTGTTCCCTGAGCCATTTAGTTATCACCTTTGCTTTATGGCAAGGTGCTCCATCATGCTGGAAAAGGCATTGTTGATCGCCAAACTGCTCTTGGAGGGTTGGGAGAAGTTGCTTTTGGAGGACATTCTGGTACCATTCTTTATTCATGGCTGTGTTTTTAGGTAAGACTGTGAGAGAGCCGATTCCCTTGGCTGAGAAGCAACCCCACACATGAATGGTTTCAGGATGCTTAACAGTTGGCATGAGACAAGACTGGTGGTAGCGCTCACCTTGTCTTCTCCGAATGAGGCGTTTTCCTGATGTCCCAAACAATTGAAAAGGGGATTCATCAGAGAAAATAACTTTACCCCAGTCCTCAGCAGTCCACTGCCTGTACCTTTTGCAGAATATCAGTCTGTCCATGATGTTTTTTCTGGAGAGAAGTGGCTTCTTTGCTGCCCTCCTTGAAACCAGGCCTTGCTCCAAGAGTCTCCGCCTCACAGTGCGTGCAGATGCACTCACACCTGCCTGCTGCCATTCCTGAGCAAGCTCTGCACTGCTGGCAGCCCGATCCCGCAGCTGAAACACTTTTACGAGACGGTCCTGGCGCTTGCTGGTCTTTCTTGGGCGCCCTGGAGCCTTTTTGGCAACAATGGAACCTCTTTCCTTGAAGTTCTTGATGATGCGATAGATTGTTGACTGAGGTGCAATCTTTCTAGCTGCGATACTCTTCCCTGTTAGGCCATTTTTGTGCATTGCAATGATGACTGCACGTGTTTCTTTAGAGATAACCATGGTTAACAGAAGAGAAACAATGATGCCAAGCACCAGCCTCCTTTTAAAGTGTCCAGTGGTGTCATTCTTACTTAATCATGACAGATTGATCTCCAGCCATGTCCTCATCAACACCCACACCTGTGTTAATGGAGCAATCACTGAAAAGAGGTTAGCTGGTCATTTTAAGGCAGGGCTGCAATGATGTTGAAATGTGTTTTGTGGGGTAAAGTTCATTTTCTAGACAAATATTGACTTTGCAAGTAATTGCTATTAAGCTGATCACTCTTTATAACATTCTGGAGTATATGCAAATTGCCATTAGAAAAAGTGAAGCAGTAGACTTTGTAAAAATTAATATTTGTGTCATTCTCAAAACTTTTGGCCATGACTGTATACATGTTAAACTGGAAAAAATTAAGAAAAAAATTTATAGATAGCACATGTTTTGTAAAAAAAAAAAAATTATATGAAATGTTACCAAAAATGGTAAATAGTTAAAAAAAAATTTCAAACAGAAAAATTACATTTTAAAAAAGCACCCGAAAAAATAAAAAAATTTGCGTAAAAAAAAAAAAAAAAGATTCCAAAAAAAACTTACACGTTGAGAACCGCCGACAGTCTCACGACGACGACTCTGGGAGGCGCTGGGAGGAACCCTTTGTTGGCTCCCAGATCCGAGAGACTGAAATGAAAAAAAAAATTAGGATATTGGCATGTGTTGGCCGCTGTGTCAAGTATGTACTAAATGGTTTTCTATGTGTTGTGTGTAGTGTGATGTTGTGTTTCTGCGATTGATGCAGGATACTTACGAATTGTGAGCCCACTCCGGGTATCTCTCCACCCCGTCCTTCTTCCTCTGGGAGCTCCTCGTCATCTTCCGATTCCTGTTATTAAAAAAAGACAATCAATACATATATCCCACAGATGGATTGTGGAGAGAAAAAAAAATTAGATATTTTTACCGCCAATTGCTGACGATGGGTAGGAGGGCTCCCAGAAGAAGATGTGTCTTGCTCTGGCTCAAATGGCTGGGAGGGAGGAGATGCTGCTGACGCCGCCGCTTCTTCTGCCAACGCCGCCATTGCTGCAGCTGCAGCAGCTGTTTGACGGTCTCTGCTGTGGAAGAAAGACACAAAAAGGGCCAGTGAATATATTTGTATATTCCTTGTCCCTGGCTGAAAGAGAAAAACAAACATGTAATTTTTTAGGTAAATGGGGGATGTAATATTTACTTTCTGCTAGCTGTCCTCTGTGCCCGTCTCTCCTCTCGGCTTGCTGCTGCTGCCGCCTCCGCCGCCGCCTGTCTTTGCTGTCTTCTGCTGTTGAGTAAAAATGGACTGTGAATATACTATTCCTTGTCCATGGCTGAAAGAAAAACAAACATGTAGTTTAGAGCAAAATGGGGGATGTCATAGTTAATTTCTGCTGGCTATCCTCCGAGCTTGGATGTCATCTCCTCCCCTCTCTTCAACTGTTGCTGCAGCCGCCGCCGCCTCTCGTTGACGTCTTCTGCTGTTGAGTAAGGACACAAAAAGGGACAGTGAATATATGTTTATTCCTTGTCCCTGGATGAAAGAGAAAAACAAACATGTAATTTTTAGGGAAATGGGGATGTCATATTTACTTTCTGCTGGCTGCCCTCCTAGCATCCAGGATGTCCTGTCCGCGTGCTGCTGCAGCTTCAGCTGCTTCCGCCTCCTCCCTTTCAAATCTTCTGCTGTGGAATAAACAGACAAAAAGGAACTGTGTTTATATGTATTGATTGTCCCTGTTTTAACCCCTTAACGACCGCCGATTCGCCTTTTAACGGCGGTCATTAAGGGTACTTAAACCACATCGCCGTTAATTAACGGCGCTGTGGAAAAAGTAAATAGCGCCCCCCAGAGGCGCATTTTCTCCGGGGTCTCGGCTACCAGGGGTAGCCGAGACCCCAGAGAACATGAATCGGGTCGGTTTTTACCAACCCGATGTTGCGATCGCCGTTATTAACCCTATAACGGCGACCGCAACAAAAAAAAATAAAAATCTGATGTGCAATTTCATTTCTTTGTCCTCTGATGTCATCGGACATCAGAGGACAGAGAAAAAGGGTCCCCGGGACCCCCTTGTGTCCCCTAATGTTCCCCTTGTGGCCTGCGGGCCCACCTGCTTCCTCCGGTGGGCGCTGCCATCTTGAATGGCGGGCGCATGCTCAGTGCGCCCGCCGCGTTCTGCCGGGGGGGTGGGCAATTTTCTCTGGGGTCTCGGCTGCCGAGGGTAGCCGAGACCCCAGAGAACATGATCCGGGTCGGTAGTTACCGACTCCGGTGTCGTGATCGCCGTTATACTAAGTATAACGCCGACCGCAAAAAAAAAAAGATTTCTCTCCCCTCTGATGTGATCGCACATCAGAGGGGAGAGAATGAGGGTCCCCCGATCACCCCCCTGTACCTGCCGGTGTCCTCGGTCCTCCTCAAGGCCCCAGGATCCCGGCGTCTTCTTCCTGTAAAAAATAAATGGCGGGCGCATGCACAGTGCGCCCGCCGATCTGCTTGGCGACAGATTCAAAAAAAGTTTCATTCATTCTCACAAAAGTACATTTTGATCACTGTGTAAAACTATCACAGTGATCAAAATAAAAAAAACAGTACTAATAAAATATAGAAATTATATTTTTTTTCATTTTTCTGTTAGGGTTAGGGTTAAGGCTAGGGTTAGGGTTAGGCTTAGGGTTATAATTAGGGTTAGGGTTATAATTAGGGTTAGGGTTATAATTAGGGTTAGGCTGGGTTCATACTGCGTTATGGCAGTCCATTAGACGGACTGCGTTACATCGCGGTATAACGCGGTGTAACGCAGTCCGTTAACGCTGCCATTCACCCCCATTTGAGGGCGCATTGCGACGAATGCCGTAAAGCGGCATGTGTTCGCGACGTGCCATCATTCAGTGACGGAGCCTCGGACGCGGGCTGCAGCGTCTGGGCTCCGTCACCGCTAGCGCAGATGAATCATCTGCTGATTCCTCTGCGCTAGCGGGCATAGCATAACGCGATCGCGTTATGCTATACCGTTACCAGCCCGTCAACGCTATGTGTTGAACGGGCTGGTAAAACGCAAAATTAACCCAGCCTTAGGGTTAGGGTTATAATTAGGGTTAGGGTTACAATTAGGTTTAGGGTTACAATTAGGGTTAGGGTTACAATTAGGGTTGGGATTAGGATTAGGTTAGGGTTGGGATTAGGGTGTGTTAGGGTTAGGGTTGGAGCTAGAATTGAGGGGTATCCATTATTTAGGCACATCAGGGGGTCTCCAAACATGACGTGGCGTTCAAAAAGTCAGATGGCGCTCCCTCCCTTCCGAGCCCTGCCGTGCGCCCAAACAGTGGTTTACCCCAACATAATGGGTATCAGCGCACTCAGGACAAATTGCCCACCAATTTTAGGGTTCTAATTTCTTTTGTTACCCTTGGGAAAATAAAAAATAGCTGGCTAAAAAAATCATTTTTGAGGAAAAATTTTTTTTTAATTTTCACGGCTCTGCGTTTATAAATTTCTGTGAATCACTTTGGGGTTCAAAGTGCTCACCACACATCTAGATAAGTTACTTAGGGGGTCTAGTTTCCAAAATGGGCTCACTTGTGGGGTCTTTTCACTGTTTAGGCACATCTGGGGCACTGCAAACGGAACATGACCCCCATCAACGTCCAAAACGTTATTACTTCCTTTCCAAGCCCTGCTGTGCGCCAAAAGTTCCCCCCCCCCACATATTTGGTATCATCGTACTCAGGACAAATTGGACAACAACTTTTGGGGTCCAATTTCCTTGTGAAAAATCAAAAATTTGGGACTAAAAAATCATTTTTGTGGAAATTTTTTTTTTTTTTTTTTTTCACACCCAGGCATTATAAACTTTTATGAAACACTTGGGGGTTCAAAGTGCTCACAACACTAAAAGTTGTTGTCCAATTTGTCCTGAGTACGCTGATACCAAATATGTGGGGGGGGGAAACTGTTTTGGCGCACAGCAGGGCTTGGAAAGGAAGTAATAACGTTTTGGAATGCAGACGTTGATGGGGGTCATGTTCTGTTTGCAGTGCCCCAGATGAGCCTAAACAGTGGAAAACCCCCACAAGTGACCCCATTTTGGAAACTAGACCACCTAAGTAACTTTTGCCGGATCCGCTGCATTGCGGCGTTCATAGACTTTCATTGTAACAAAAGCCGGAAGCGCCGGATACGGCGCTTCCGGCTTTTTCGCCGCAGACAAAAAAACGTGACATGCAACGTTTTTGCCAGACACCGGACGGCGACCAGACACCGGATCCGGCAAATGTTAGTCTATGGAAAAAAAAAACGCATCCGGCATTACATTTCGCCGGATGCGGTTGGACAAAAAAATGCCGGAGTGCGCCGTAAGGCGCAAAACGGATGTGTGAAAGAGGCCTAAAAGGGATCCTTCCTTGCTTTCAGGCATGACATCACTCTCCCCTGGAGGGAGGCAAGGTCACTGTGGCAACCAAACTCCTGGGGTGCCACATTCCCCCCTAGTACAATTCAGTACTCCTGGACTGAGGAAACATAAAATAAAACATATTATAACTATTCACAAGATTTGTAACATTAAATATATACATTTGGCGAAGTCTTGAAATGGGGTGTCCTTTTTCACCC
Organism: Oophaga sylvatica; assembly: GCA_033576555.1. NCBI lineage: Eukaryota > Metazoa > Chordata > Amphibia > Anura > Dendrobatidae > Oophaga > Oophaga sylvatica. The sequence goes on along the minus strand of JARQOD010000003.1, from coordinate 270,858,442 downwards.
TAACTAAGTACAATGTGAGGGACCCGTCTCAAACCCTCAACATAGGCCTTGGGCGGGCTACAAGGCATGGCTGGTTCCCCTTTTGGACCACGTCTTCGGCCACGCCAGACAGTTTTTGTTCTGTAGTCATTAATATTAACTATTTACAAGCATTGTCCTGGTCACTACGAGTCCAGTGACCCAATCGTCCATTTGAAGAATGAAATCAGAATGGTTAAAAGTTCTTACAGTAGTCTCTGAAGGCACTTAAGCTTAATAGTTGCAATTATGAACATTATGAACTTATTTACATTTCCCATGTACTCGATTTACTCATATGCGAAACCTAGTTGGGAGTAGGCCTTTGGTTGTACTGATAGACCTACAGAGCACTGATGTTGCCAATGACCTGACTGGGTTCACTGTGTTAACTACCACTGGTGTAGTGCGCTCTCTAGTGGTTATGCAACTGGTGATTCTACGTAGTACCGGTATACCTGATTTTCTAGGACTACGCCTACTCACCGTGGGCATGACAGATTCACCGGTGGCAGGAGGTGGACTTTCGAGTTCCATTGCAGGTGTGGCTTCTGTCACTGGAACTTGCAGTTCTTCAGGCTGATCCTGAGTCACTTCTCTTTCAGGCACTGCCGGTTGTGGAAAGGTCAAGACGGGCACTACTATGGCCTGGTGTTGTGAATACGAGTACTTTGGAGGCGACTTCTGAGCTGGGGCTCCCTCCGGTGGTTGCTGAGGGTAATGAACTAATTACTGTATGAATCAATGAATAGGGGAGTGCTCACTTTCTTGTAGGTGCTGTGAGACAGTGAAGGAATATGTGTTGAATGGGGTGTACATTTCACCTAGGTATAAGGAAAATGTGTGGCTTTGTAAACCTAGTGGTAGAGAAAGGTCACTACACCTCACATTCAGCACACACGTGCAGCTCAGGCCTGAAATCACTCAGGTGTTGATTAGGAGACCAGAAGTAGGTGTCTGCAAACACAGTCTGTGAGCTAGCTTAGCCTGGACACAGGGAAGGTGTCTCGGCACAAGAAGCAGACTCCAGGAGTGGAGCACGTTTAATCTGGACAAGGGGTCCAGGTACAGAAGGTGTCTCCGGGAGTGTGAGCTATCTCAGTCTGGGTGCAGGAAGTACCCCGGACACAGGAGTAGTCGCAGTGAGAATCCGTGCGAATAGCGGCTGAATAGGAGTGGATCTCTCTCAAGTCTGGACATTGAAGGTGCCTTCAGACACAAGGAGGAGTATCTGTGAAACTCCATACTGGTAACATATATCATATGTGTTGTTTGGGTCAGGCTGGTAGAGCCGGGACCCGGATAGACAGGGCATCTATCTAAGTGTAATTAGTGGCTAGACAAGCCCAGGTTTTCTGTTTATGCTTTGTTTTATCTGTTTGCTGTGGACTTTAATAAAGCTGGTTGCGGCCAGTTTTACACCAGAACTGCTGTCTGAATGAACTGTTTATATGCCATTCTGTCTACCCAGACAGCGATCCTAGAGCTATACCCCCTGGAAATGTTACAATTGGCGGAGAATGCTGGGGCAGCGCAGTGGCTGATACAGTTAGTGCTGGAGTGTGCATGCAGCACAGAGGCTTAGAGACAGCAATAAAGGTGAAGTCTGTTGAAATAGCAGCAGAGAAAAAAAAAAACGTGTGTCAGCAGAAACGTCTGTTTGGAGCAGTCTTGGAGAGACAGTGGCCCTGATAGGGTCTGCAGAGAGAAAATGTATGCACAGCAAAGCTGAACTTGTTGTGAAAATGACTGTGGAATGTGCAGCAGCAAAAGAAAAGTCTGTGGAGCAGTCTTAAAGAGACAGTAGCCCTAATAGACTTTGCAAAGAAAAAAAAAAAAAAAAAGTGTCTGCACAGCAGAGCTGAATTTTTCTATGGAAAAGACTGTAGAGTGTGTATGTCTTGAGTGAAGACTGCCGTTGTTAAGACAGAGAAGTCTGACAGCATGGATGACAGCATGAAGGCGCTGTTTGAACAAATGGCGCAAGTTAATATGCAACATAAGACTGCTGTGATTGAGACAGATGAGTCCGGCAGTATGGAGGAGCTCGTTGAGTACCTGGTGCAGGCCCAGCGAAGCATGCAGCAGAGCATGGAGCGGCAGCGCCTGCAGCACCAGCAGCGCATGCAGCAGGCCCGGCAGCAATTCCTGCAGCAGCAGCAGGAGAATAACCGGTTATTTGTTGAGCAGATGACAGCACCAAAAAAGGATTTCGGTGCCGCGTCCCGAAGTAATGTTGTGAAGGCACCGGCGTTGTCCGCTATAAAGAAGGCGGTAAGACGGTCCTTGAGAAAAATGACACCTCGTGATGATGTGGAGGTATATCTTACTAGGTTTGAGAGACTGGCAGAGAAGGAGAATCTGCCACTATCTGAATGGGCCATGGCGGTCGTACCCTATCTGACTGGGGAACCCCAAAAAGTCTGGGCTGACCTGAGCAAGCAGGACAGCGAAGACTATGCCAAGTTGAAAGCGGCGATTCTTACCCGGCTGGGTGTTACGGTGACAGCCCGTGCCAGGGGAGTTCATGACTGGAGATGCAGTTGGGAGTCTGCAGTAAGCAAACCTGATTATGGAGTTGAAAAGGTGATAGTGAACCGCTACACCCGAGCATGTCCTCCTGAGGACGCCAATCGTCTGGTCAGCCTGATGGAGAAGGCCTTCGCCAGCAAAGACTGTCTCCGTGACCAGCCGTCTGAGAGGTCGTCACTTCAGAGTTCCCGGACGCTGAACTCTCGCGGTAAGAGCGTTCCAGCTGTTGGGGACATGGGGTATGCTGATAAGCGGGTTCGGGCCCGAGGGGACATATGGGTGGGAGAGTGTGATGGACAGTGTTGGAGATGTCGTGAAATTGCAGCCGGCTGTCCAATAGAGGGGGAGCCTATGTGTTGTGATGTTGGCGGATCCCTCTCTCTCTGCGCAGAACCTGTGTGTGTGTCCACCTCAGCCGAAGAGACTGGACCACAGGTGTGCCCGGTGGTTGTAGATGACTGCCCAGCACAAGCCCTCTTGGACTCAGAGAGTCCAGTGACTTCCGTATGTGACAGCCTGATTGATAGGGACTTCATCCCTGATAAGCACCTGAGTATGGTGTGCATCCATGGAGACACCAAAGTCTACCCAGAGACTGCCGTGGACTTGGTCCCCAAACTCGGGGAGGTTTCATATGAAGTGGGGGTAGTGAAGAACCTGGTGCACCCCGTCATATTGGGTAATGACTTTCCCCGATCTAAGGGTCTCTGGGGGAGAAATGTTTCTGATGGACAGTGTGATGAAGCTCCTACTGAGGGTGCGCAGTCCGAGGGGCGGAACACAATGCTAGTGGGCCGTTAAACTTATGTGATGATGATGATGATCATGATCATGATGATGACCATGATAATGATGCTGATGCTGTAATGATAGTGATGATGATCTGATAGTGATGATGATACTGATCATAGTCATGATAATGATATTGATAATAATGATGACTGTGATAGTGATGAAATTCCTTTGCAGGTGATGTTGGGAGACGAGGATGGTGGTTCTCGGGAGCCGAGTGTCCCTGACTTGCCTGTGTCCTGTGACAATTTTGAGAGTGAGCAGTGGCGAGACCCCACTCTTAGGACCGCACAGGAAAATATGATTGTTCTAAATGAGGTTTCCCAGGAGCCTGGCCCTGAGGAGAGGTTTCCTTATGCTGCCATGGACAATAGCCTATTGTATAGGGACACTGAAGTCCAGGGAGAGGTCGTGAGTCAGCTCCTAGTACCTGAACTATATAGAAGTATAGTGCTGGGGTTGTCACATAGTCACATACTTGAGGGACCAGATGGTGCAGTTAATGTTGTGGATGACATGTTAACTAAGGTTCCAGATCAAGATGTGAATGAAAATGAATTGTATAACCCTGACAGTAAGCAGGATGTGAATGAAAATGAATTGTATAACCCTGACAGTAAGCAGGATGTGAATGAAAATGAAGTGTGTAACCCTGAAAGTGACCCGGATGTGGCTGAGAAAAAGAGGTCAGACAGGGATAGTGGGAATGATAGTGAATCATCTGATGACAATAAAGCAACCAGTGCAAATGAGGAAGGCATGGTAGCAGAGGAGGTTGAGAGTCCTGAGAAGAAAGCTGATGCTGACCTTACAGCCAGACAGAAGATGGCATCTGAAGATGTTTTACAGTTGGCCGGTTCCCTGGCGAAGACTAAGGTGAAAGGAGGAGAGCTGAGCTTTAAAGGCAGGACTCTGAACCTGAACACAGCACAAGTGGATGCTGTTGAAGATGAGAAGTTGTCGGTGTATGGTATGGAGCTGCATCATGCCCAGGACTCTGAAGGTAATGCTGCAGAGGTGGAAAAAGCCATGGAAGTGGTGGTCACCAAGCCAGATGCCTCATCAGAAGCTGAGGTTTCAAGTGAAGCTGTGAGGAACAAGACTGAAGATATGGGGACTGACTCTGTCCAGGAATCTGTTTCTGCCGAAGACAGCGGAGTGGACGGGTTACGGTCCGGATCAGTAGCTGGCATTGGTGAGCTCAAGCGCACTTTCATGGAGTCTACATCGGAGCCACGTCCCAACAAATGGGAAAAGCGATGTGTCACTCCGTTGCCGCTGCAGACACACGGGAGCCCAGATGGGATGCAGAACATGGTGGAAGAGAAGAATCCGGCGGGTTCTGAGTGTACAGATGCAGCTGTCAAGGAGAATTTGAGAGCTGGAATGGATGGAGATATTGGAGACCATAGTGATGTGAATGAAGAAGTAGAATGTAAGACTGACGGTGGGGCTTCTGAGCATGTCCTACCAGAAGAGCCTGAAGAAGGGGCTGAGGACATGAAGGACGTCCAACGGGTACAAGATGAATTGATTGCTTCTCGGAGAAAACTCCAAACTGTGATGAAGGAGCGTGATGAGAGCCATGAGCATCTTCTGGAGAAGCTCAATGAAGTAAAGAAGGTTCAAGGGGAACTGGAGAAAAGTGAAAAACCCCCTATACCTTCTGTGATAGTTGGTGACACATGGTCAGTGCACCAGGAACAGGAGGTACGTGAGTTTCTGAGGAAGAGTCAGCAGAAGTGTTCTGATGTGCCGGGTCGTACTTCTCTGGCCAGGCACTATATCGAAACTGAGCCCGGCCCTAAGATCAAGATGAAACCGTGCAAGATACTCGAGGCCCGCAGAGAGCATAGGCCTGGGAGGGTACAGGGTAGTACGGATGTTTCAGATGAAGAGAAAGCTGATGTTGGCTATGACTCAGGTGAAGATACAAATGACAGTGGTGAAGATGAAGCTGATGAGGGCCATGACTGGTCCAGAGTTCACTGTCTCTGTTGGATTGTTGACCAGCCCTCCGGTCTGGATGACCAGCCCTCCGGTCTGGAGAAGAGGGAGGGGATATGTGAGACAGTGAAGGAATATGTGTTGAATGGGGTGTACATTTCACCTAGGTATAAGGGAAATGTGTGGCTTTGTAAACCTAGTGGTAGAGAAAGGTCACTACACCTCACATTCAGCACACACGTGCAGCTCAGGCCTGAAATCACTTAGGTGTTGATTAGGAGACCAGAAGTAGGTGTCTGCAAACACAGTCTGTGAGCTAGCTTAGCCTGGACACAGGGAAGGTGTCTCGGCACAAGAAGCAGACTCCAGGAGTGGAGCACGTTTAATCTGGACAAGGGGTCCAGGTACAGAAGGTGTCTCCGGGAGTGTGAGCTATCTCAGTCTGGGTGCAGGAAGTACCCCGGACACAGGAGTAGTCGCAGTGAGAATCCGTGCGAATAGCGGCTGAATAGGAGTGGATCTCTCTCAAGTCTGGACATTGAAGGTGCCTTCAGACACAAGGAGGAGTATCTGTGAAACTCCATACTGGTAACATATATCATATGTGTTGTTTTGGGTCAGGCTGGTAGAGCCGGGACCCGGATAGACAGGGCATCTATCTAAGTGTAATTAGTGGCTAGACAAGCCCAGGTTTTCTGTTTATGCTTTGTTTTATCTGTTTGCTGTGGACTTTAATAAAGCTGGTTGCGGCCAGTTTTACACCAGAACTGCTGTCTGAATGAACTGTTTATATGCCATTCTGTCTACCAGACAGCGATCCTAGAGCTATACCCCTGGAAATGTTACAGTGCTCAGGAGAAAAATAGTAATAATATAATAATGTGTGCCGGAGTTTATTATATTATCTAATTACTGAATGACCTTCAGCTGGCTCTGAATGGTATGATATAAGTGACCTGAGTTCCCATCAGCCTTGCCTGTAATCAATTGTTCCTCCTGGTCTTGCTTGGAGCACAGCTTGCTTTCCTGCTCTCATTCAGATAATAATAATAATCTTTATTTTTATATAGCGCTAACATATTCCGCAGCGCTTTACAGTTTGCACACATTATTGTCGCTGTCCCTGATGGGGCTCACAATCTAGATTCCCTATCAGTATGTTTTTGGAGTGTGGGAGGAAGCTGGAGAAAACCCACGCAAACATGGGGAGAACATCAAACACCTTACAGATGTTGTCCTTGGTGGGATTCGAACCTAGGACTCCAGCACTGCAAGGCTGTAGTGCTATACACTGAGCCACCGTGCTGCCCAGATAAGTGTTTTGTTGTTTTTTTTCCTCTGTTGGATTTTCACTGCTGGTTTGCTGCTGCAGTGGACTACAGCCTGGTCCCCTTTTGGGGTCTGGCTCTGCAATTGTGCTCATTTTGTGTTTGCACTTCTGCTTTGTTCCTTTGTCACTTTTTATTTGCTGAGTTGTTGTGAGTTACACCAGAGATCTGATTTAGGTGGTAGAGATCGTTTGATCATTTTTTGTTAATCAGAAGTGTTGGTATTTTTGTCGGGTTTTTTGGGTTGCAGTCAGAATTCTTTCCTATACTTTTCTATCTAGACAGATTGGGCCCCAGCGTTTGCTCATTCTATTTTCTGTCTGTGTCCGTGTTTTCTTCTTGTCTAACTGCCATTACATGTTTGGGGGCTTCCTATTTCTTTGGGCATTCTGCTCCGGGGCAGATAGCTTTCATCTTCCTGCCTTTAGGTGTAGTTATCTCTCCGGCTGTGACGAGGTGTCTAGGATCACCGTAGGTACGCTCCATGGCTACTTCTAGTGTGGCGGTTAGTTTAGTGTACTGCAATCCAATAGTTTCCAGCCTCTCTGGTGTATTACTACTTTGGCTATTTTTTGCAATTTCTCCTCAGCTACCGAAACATAACACCTGGTTCACTCTTGTCAAATTCGCAGGGAACTCGCCCAGTACGGTGCGGACCTTTTCTTCCACTTTTTCTACTGACGAAGGAATGTCCTTTTCTCCGATCTTTCCCTTTAACTGGTCAGGGCACGATTTCAAGTGATCCCTGGACACCTCTGTGGAGTTTTCTCCTCCATCCTTACTGATAAGGCACACCTTGGTATTGTCGAAATCTGAGGGCATAATGGTATATGGCTCCACTTCTCAGTGGTCGTCAAGCTTGTGGAGTTGCCTTTTCCTTTTGAGTACCTGTTCTCCAGGTGACAAGGGAACTGCAGGTACATGCTGATTGTAATTTCTTTTTTTATTTTTGTCTTGCCTGAGACAAATTCTTCTCTACACATTCTTGCACCTTGCGGTACTGTTGCTGACGCTCAGTATCCCAATCTGCATCTGGTGATGTTACCTCAGGTGTCAGGACACCCATGTCCAAATCAATTGGTAATTTGCCAGGTTTTGCTCTCATTAGGTAAGCCCGTGTACAGTTGGTAGAATTCACCGGAATGTGGTTGTAGAGATCCACCAGATCTGGCAACTTTTCTGGCCACAAGTTTCTTTCTTCCAGAGGCAAGGTCTTCAAGAGGTTTATTACCACTTGGTTCATCTTTTCACACATGCCATTTGTCTGTGGATGGTACGCCGTTGTTCTGATTTTCTTGTAGCCTTACATGTTTCAGAACTCCTGGAACACTTCTGCTTCAAAGGCTGGGCCTTGGTCGGTAAGCACTCGCTCGGGGTAACCATGTGGTCAACAAAAGTGCGGTTGAAATGCTTTGGCCGCTGTCTTTGCTGTTTGGTCCTTCACAGGCACAACTACGAGGAACCTTGAGTAATGGTCCACGATGGTAAGGGCATAAACATAGCCTGAACGGCTGGGAGTTAGCTTCACGTGGTCCAAGGTTACCAGTTCAAGCGGCTGTTGGTGATTATTGGCTACAACGGGGCTCGCTGGCTGTTACGATCTTTTCTGCGCAAGTTGCATGGTCCACACTCTCGGCACCAATCTTCAATGGCCTTCCTCATACCAATCCAGTAGAACCTCTCACGAAGTAGGACTTCCAACTTCTTCCATCCGAAGTGTCCTGCTCCATTGTGGTACGCTTCCAGGACCATTGATGCATCTCGCCTCGGGACTACCACCTGCCAGACCAATTCATGAGTTCGGGCGTTGACACTCCTCCGACACAGCTTTCTCTCATAGATAAATATTCTGCCCTTTTCCTTCCACAACTGTTGGGTCTCTTGTGGAGCATCTGAACCAGGACGCGAGTCAGCTTGTGCCAGTAGCTCCTTTACCAGGCGGACTGCTGGGTCGCTATCCTGTGTCTCTGCCCACTCATGGTGAGGCAATGGGTTTAATGTATCCTCTTTCGTGATGTAGAGCTTGTTTTTCACCCCTTGGGCACGTTGGGTCACAATTGGACGGTGGAAGGCTGGTAACTCAATTTCTTCGAGTGTGTCGAGATCTTCTCCTCCATCTGGTAAGTTGGGCATTCTGGACAGCGCATCAGCTTTGGCATTCTTATGCCCGCTCGGTACTTGATGGTGAACTTGTAGTTGGACAGCCGGGCCATCCATCGCTGCTCCAGCACACCTAGCTTTGCGGTTTCCAAGTGAGTCAGCGGATTGTTGTCCGTGAAGATGGTAAACTTTGCCGCAGCTAGGTAGTGTTTGAACCGCTCGGTCACAGCCCTGACGATGTCGAGGAACTCCAGCTTGAAGGAGCTGTAGTTGTCAGGGTTCCTTTCAGTGCGACAAAGTTTCCTGCTGGCGTAGGAGATTACTCTTTCTTTGCCTTTCTGTACCTGCGACAGCACTGCTCCCAGTCCAACATTGCTGGCATCAGTATAGAGGATGAATGGTTGGTTATAATCTGGGTAGGCCAGAACTTCATCCCCCGTAAGAGCCATCTTCAACCGAGTGAAGGATCATTCCAGTTCGTCATTCCAATCAAACATAGAACTCTTCTTCCTGGCCTTCTTAGGCTGGCCCTCAAGGAGATTATGCAGAGGTGCGGCTATTTCAGTGAAGCCTTTGGTGAACCTTCGGTAGTAGCCTACCAACCCGAGGAACTGTCGTATTTCATGGATGTTGCTGGGCCTCTGCCAGTCCTTGATAACAGTGACTTTGTCAGGGCTTCACCTTTAGGCCAAATTTGGACAGGGCTTCGAACACCTTAGCCAGGTGCTCCAAATGTTCCTCATAGGTCTTGGAGAAGACAATGAAGTCATGCAGGTACAATAGAACTGTCTCGAAGTTCATATGTCCAAGGCAGCACTCCATCAATCTCTGGAACGTTCCTGGCGAGCTGCAAAGCCCGAACGGCATGTAGTTAAATTCTGAGAGGCCCATTGGTGTTGCAAAGGCGGTCTTCTCTTTGTCTGCCTCTGCCACGGGAACCTGCCAATACCCACTAGTTAGATCTAAGGTAGAGAAATAGTTAGCAGTTCTCAGTGCAGCTAGGCAACGGAAAGGCGTCTTTGTGGGTAATGCTGTTAAGTTTCCTGTAATCAACACACATCCTCATTGTACCATCTTTCTTTCTAACAAGGACTAGTGGAGCTGCCCAGGGGCTACAACTGTCTCTGATCACCCAGCCTCCTTCATCTCTCGTAGCATACTCTTGGCACATTGGTAGTGATTTGGAGTTACAGACCGGTAATCTTCTTTAATGGGCGGATGATTTCCAGTGGGGATATGATGTTGGACCCTTTTGCCTGCCCAAAATCTAAAGGGTGTTTGCTGAATACCCATTCAAACTCTTGAACCACTCGGTAAACACCATTCTTTTGGTGTGGAAAGGTGGAGTCAGTGCCTACGTGCAGCTGCTGACACCAATCCTCCAGCTGTTTTGCAGAGCCATTGTCCTCTGCCTGTTCAGACGAGGCCAGGGGTTCTACTGTCTGAATGGCGTTGTTATTGACAGTGAACAGCTTAGCAACGGTGACATACCGAGGTAGTTTGGCCTCCTCCTCCCCACAATTTAAGATGCGTACAGGTACCCTCCACTTGCGGACATCGACTACCCCTCTGGCTGTCAGGATAGTGGGCCTACTATCAGAGAACACTGGTTCTACCAGGGCTTGGTAATCTCTTCCTCTGGGGCCTATGGCTGCCCGACACCAAATTAACATTTCACTTTTTGGGGGTATTGCAATGGGGAATGCATCACTCACTCTGACACTGTCGACTTCTCCGCCAGATAGCTCTACCTGCTGTCTTTGCATCAGGGCCTTGATTTCCTTTTGCAGGACCGTTGCTCACTGGAACCAGCAGTTTCAGCTACCTGTTGCAACAAAACAACAACCTTGGCAAGACAATTTTCTATAACATTAGTACCTAAGGTCATCATTGGGTTACATTCTCGTCGATCAATGTCTACAATTATCATACCTTGGGCTTTTAATTCTACTCGCCCCAACTTAATGGTCACTTCCTTATACCCCTTATGTGGCAAAGGCTGACCATTGCTGGCAACTACTGTCAGCTCATCTTCTGGGCCGTGGGTAAGATCAGAGTCAGCCCAGTACCGTTTGTAAAGAATATTTGGCATAGTCGTCACCTGAGAGCCAGTGTCCAGCAGAGCGTTCATTGGGATGCCGTCAATCACAACTGGGAGGACCGGTCTTCCTCCGACGTACTTGGCTCGCCAATTCTGTGGGCCTGGTCGTCTTACTCCTGGGGGTTGGCCCTCTGCCCCAGGGGTCGCTTGTTTAAATAACAGAATCTTTAGAGGTGCCCTGCTTTTCCGCAGCGGTGGCAAATGGGACGTCTGTCCTTGTCGTAGCGATCATTGTCTCTCCCTCTTATTGGTGGGATCCTCTTCTTCCATCACCATGGGACGTCATCTGGACTGGAGGCCAACTCTATCTTCTCCTTTTGGGGCACTTGCAAGGACTGCACTGTTTTGGTTAGTGCAGCCACACTTTTGGTCAGCTCTTGAACCAACAGACGCAGCTCTGCAGAGGGGTCATCATCCAGGGTCTGTGCGTCAGCCTCAGCAGGGGCCTGAGGAAAAGATGCCACCTTCTGGTGGTATGTAGTGGCTGGGCGCCAAGGGAGCGCTGTACGGCTGACATTTGGTTCGTGTAATGCCCAGATAGCCCTGTCTTTAAAGTCTGCAAAGCTCAGGTCAGGGTTTTGTTGGGCCATGATGCGCAGCTGTGACCTGTGGGTGCTGGACAGGAGTCCCACAACAAACTGCTCCTTTAACAATCTGTCTCCATCCTTCACGCTGTCTGGGTCAATCTGCTTTATGGCCCGCAGTGCCTCCTGAAGGTTTAAGAGCATAGTCCCGTATACTGTCCTGCACCCTTTGTTTGCACCCAAAGAACCTCATTTTTATTTCTGCTGCAGTGCGGGTGTCAAAGGTGCTCCTCAGCTTAGCTAGAATTTGCTTGACAGTCCCTTTATCAGTGTGCTGCCAGGACTTTATTTCTCTTCGCGCTGCACCAGTTAACTGTCCAATGAGAATGTTTACTTTTTGGTTTTCAGACAGGGGGTATACATCAAATAAACTGCACAGTCTCTTCCTGAAGTCGCTCAGTGTATACGGCTCCCCTGAGTATTGTGGTAGCCATGCAGCTCCCAGTATATATGGCATTGAGAGCGGCATTATAGGGACTGTTGCGGCAGTCACCAGATCTTGCTGCGCTCTGAGGACTGTGGCTGCGCTGGCCGCTGGGTTCTGCGGTGCTATGGGAGCTGCGGCTGCACCTGACTCTGCATCTTGCGGCGCTGTGGGGGCTGCGGCTGCGTCCGCCGCTATATCTTCTCCTGCGTGAGACATTCTCTTCCCCCCAAGTTACCTCTGCTCTGCAAGCTGCCGTTTTTCACGCGCAGCACTTCACTTTTCGCGCGCTATCACTTTGGCTCGCCCACGATGGCACGCCTCTCTTCTCACTGCGCACCTCGCGGCGTTGTAATGACGACAATCACACGAAACTTTCAGCAAAGTCTCTGGCACATTAAACAGTTCAATATAGGCATACAGGACCCAGTAATAACGGGCTACGATATCCTGTTTATGACGCCAAAATGGATTGCCCGCCAGGGCAGTGGGATACTCGGTACCGGGCCGGTGTATTGAAGGGATGTGTCACAGCGGCAGTGACCCGGTCCGTGGCCCTGGGCGTCCAATAAAAGGGTAATATTTACAGGTGATGTTTAGAGTTTGTAGTAAGGTATTCGTGACGCCACTTGTGATATCTGGTCAGAGATGACCAGCGCTGCAGTACAGATCCTCTGAGACTGATGGTGTAATGCAGCAGAGTTGGAATAGCTTCCTACAAGTAAAGCTGGTGGTCTCAGGGCAGGTAGATGTTGTGCTATTAGAGTAATGGTACTGAGAGATGTAGCTGAGTGTAGTAGGTGACGCAGGAAGAAACTGAGAAACAATCAATGAGTTGCAGTTTCCAAAGCTTTACTTACAGTTTTGCAGGAAAAGTATCCAGGGCATTGAGTACAGATGGTGCTAGAGTAGGTCAGCCTGAAAGCAATTAGGAATCACCTTATTTCAGGTGGGATGTGAGGTCTCCTTTCTAGCGCTGTTCTCCGAGGCACTGGCTGCTATAAGCTCCGTCCAAGTTCCTCTCTCTCTCTCTGTCTCTTGTCTAGGTGGAACTTCACTCTCATAACAGGCAACTGTAGCCTGCTTCAGGAATCACTCGTTTATGGAGTCTCCGGCTCACATGTGCTGCTGCTTTGTAGAAGAGTCTTAATTTGGGATATAGGACCTGCTATCCTCTGCCCTCCGGATTCTGCTGCTGGGACTTTACTTCACCCTCTCAGCCTCGGACTGCGGGCGTCCGGTTTCTGGCGCTCAAACCTTGGGAAGAGCTCTCTATAGCTCCTCTGTCCCCAGCTTGTCTCTACACGTCTCTCCTCTCTCGTCCCTCCAGCTAGACTCCTAACTCCTCTCCCAGACAGAATATTCCAGAGAAATTCTCCTGAAAAATCAGGTGTTAGAGCTCCTCCTTCTGGTCTGGAGTAAGAAAGGTGTTGTATGCTGTGTTACCTGTTAAAGGGATCCTTCCTTGCTTTCAGGCATGACATCTCTCTCCCCTGGAGGGAGGCAAGGTCACTGTGGCAATCAAACTCCTGGGGTGCCACAGTAATAGGAGAAAATGGACCACAAAATTTGCTATGCAGCGTCTCCCGAGTATGGCAATGCCCCATATGTTGTCAAAAACTACTTTTTAGGCACAGTGCAAAGCTCAGAAGGGAAGGAGCGCCATATTGGTTTACAGATGTGCCAATGTCACAGTGGCTGAGCCTCTGAGGTGTCAGGACAGCAGTAGCCCTTAAGTGATCTTATTTTACAACTGCACCTCTTAATGAAATCATCTAGCAGTGCAGTGAGCATATTGACACAACATGTTTTACAAATTTTCATTCTATTGAGTAGTAGAGAAAGCAAATTATATTTTTACAGCTAAAATTTTGTTTTAGCTCCAGATTTTACATTTTCACGAAGGGAAATTGGTAAAAATGACCACATAATTTGTTACACAATTTGTTGTGAACATGGCAATACCCCATTTGCGTCTGTACAGTACTGTTTGGCCACACGGCAAGACTCTGGGAAGGAAGGAGTGCAATTTTTGTAACTTAGGAGTACTGTATGTGGAGTCCACAAACAAATTTTCATAGAATAGTTTGTGGACTCCATAGACAGAGCCCCTAAGGCCTCTTTCACACATCAGTTTTTTGCCTTCAGACGCTATCCGGCGTCGCGCCGGACCGCTGGATCCGGTTAATATTATGTAAAAACGGATGAGACGGATCCGGTTTTCGGCCAGATCCGCTAGATGCTAGATCTGAAAACCGGATCCGTCTCATCCGTTTCATCCGTTTTTTTATCCGTTTTTCGATGGATTACGATGGATCCGTTTTTTTAAAACGCCCTTGGGGGCTTCCAAACGTGATTTGCTACTGAAAACCTATATATACACTGCTCCTACAGTCCATCTTTGACAGGTTGTAGAGGAGCAAGTGCAGGTTGGAGAGAAAAGCAAGTGGCTGTTGAAGATGGACGTTGTGATAGGAAACATTCTGAAGAATTTGGTGGATTTCACAGTGGAGGCGAATCATCTGAAAGCGATTTTTCTGGAAAAGGAGAGAAAGAGACAGCAGCGCATCATGCGTCAGCAGCGATGACGTTTCTGGATCTACCCCATCACAGCCCAGAGAATGACGCGTGGGGTGTATTCTACACTCTACATGGAGCTACGAGGAAACCCTCAAATTTTTCGCATATGTTAGGATGAAGATGGAGAACTTTGATTTCTTGGTGGAGCGCATTGGAGACCTCATAAGAAGATCGGACACGTATTGCCGCTTCTCCTTTTCACCGTCGGAGCGTCTGATGGTGACTCTTCGGTAAGCCATATTTATTGTATCTGCTTGCTTCAGAGCACACTTGTCCTGGAATGTTGTTCCTGGTAGTTAGTATACGGCCATTTGACTCAGCTTTAACAATTGGAGATACTATAAAAATAAATATTTTTATAGTATCTCCAATTGTTATAGCTGAGTTCTGGTATGTAATGCTGTGATTTGAAACTCTTTTTTTTTTTTATTCACAGATTCCTGGCAACTGGAGAATCTCTTTCCTCACTTCATTTCCAGTACAGACTTGGGATTTCCACCATCTCTGGAATTGTGAAGCACACATGCCGTGCATTGTGGGACTCTCTAGTTGCGGAATTTCTACCACAGCCCAAAACAGAGAGTTGGATTGAAATTGCTGACAAGTTTGAACAAATATGTCAGTTTCCTAATTGCCTGGGCGCTGCGGACGGGAAACATATCCGGATTGTCAAGCCAGCAGGATCTAGATCCGAATATTTTAACTACAAAAAATATTTTTCAATTGTCCTAATGGCCATCGCTGACATTTATTGCTATAGATATTGGGCCCTATGGCCGCTCCAATGATTCTCAAGTGTTCAAACTGTCAGCAATGGGCCGTCAGCTGTATGGAAACACCTTCCAGTTCCCACCACCTAGACCGCTGCCTCAAACATCTGGCCCACCTATGCCTTTTGTTTGTGTAGGGGATGAAGCCTTCCAGAACACCTGCTGAAACCGTACTCCAGCAGAGGATTGACACCAACAAAAATAATTTTCAATTACCGCCTCACAAGAGCCAGAAGAATGGTGGAGTGCGCTTTTGGTATTCTGACAGCCAAATGGCGTGTTCTATTGACTGCGATCAACCTAAAGACTGAAACTGTGGACGAGGTAATCAAAGCTTGTGTGGTCCTGCACAATTTTGTTATCTGCAAGGAACAGATTTCCATTGAGGACCACTCTGAAGAAACCACCTTGCATGATTACCAGAACATTACCAATAGAAGTTCTGTGACTGTTTCCCGAATGAGGGACAAATTTGCAGAATACTTTGTCACCTGAAGGAAGACTAGACTGGCAGGATGACAGAGTTTAATAAATTGCTCTGTGACCTTTGTACCTCGTGTACCCACAGTATACCTTTGCAAACCAAAGTTGTCTACTCTGTTGTGTATTATGTACAGTATTTTACCTTTTGGCCAAAGTTGTGTCCCTGGTTGTGTATTACCCAAAGTATTTCACCTTTTAACCAAAGTTCTGTACCTTGTTGGGGATTACCTAACAATGTACACAACTTTGGGTAAAAGGTGAAATACTTTGGCTATTACACAACCAGGGACACAACTTTAGCCAAAAGGTAAAATTAATTTACCTTTTACCCAAAGTTATGTACCTGGTTTTGTATACCCAATAGATTTTACCTTTATTTTAACTTAGAAATAAATGACACAATTTTAATCTGCCAATTTTACATTTATTGTATGTAATAAAAATGTTTATTAGCAGCTTTTTTTTTACTGTGAATTAAATGTTTCTTCACATTTTTTTTTTTCAATTTTCATTTTTTTTTAATAAAAAATATTTTACCAAAATAAGTTTATTTTTTATTTACAATCACGTCAAAACAGAAAAGTTTATTTTTTAGTAAAAATAACATATCACAAATAAGTGTAGTGTGGGGTGGAGATACTGCTGGAGGGGCTGCGGGACACTTCGACATTGGGAGTGTGGAGAGCGGACTGGGATGGTGGTGGGGAAGGATCAGGTAAAAGAGGTGAAGGGGTGGAAAAAGAAATGGAACGGGTGGAGATGTGGGAGGCAGAACAGGTGGGTGGTGGAGAGGAGGATTGGGCAGGGACTAGAGGAGCAGATGTGGTTTGAAACTGGTACAGGGAAGGAGGTTGGTAAGAGGAAGGATGTTGGTACGGGGCAGGTTGCTGGTACTAGGGAGGTTGCTGGTACTGGGGAGGTTGCTGTACTGGAAAGGAGGAAGAGGAGGGACAGTGACTGGAGGGGGGCAGGTATGGGAGGAACGACTGGGGTGGGTGGAGGAGGTTGGGAGGTAACCTGCGCTAGAGCAGCATGGCAAGTATGCATTACATGCATCTGCTGGCTAGGAGATAGTGTATCCATGCGCTCGGGCTACAGACCGGACAAAGCTGTGGTTTGGAGAACTTCTTGCTTCTGAATGCATAGTTTGCAGAAGTGTCTTTATCTCCAGAATGCTGGAGTTGAACTGATTAACCCCTCTCTGACATTAGACGTACTATCCCGTCCATAAAACCCGTGCCATTCTGACCATGGACGGGATAGTACGTCATGCCCTTTAATGCGACATCGCGACTTAAGTAGCGGTGATCGCATTAAAATTCCGACGCCAGCTTACCTCTTGGAAGTTGGCGTCGGCATCCCGGGCTGCGTCCTCCCCCCTCAGGCCTCCCGATCGCTGTGATTGGCTGTTGAATTCTGAACAGCCAATCACAGCCTTTCTCACTGTTTCAGCCAATCAGAGCGGCTAAAACAGTGAGATCGCAGGCTAGGATCGAGTACCGATGTACTCGATCCTAGGCCTGGGCCTAGGAAAGTCCAGACCCCCCCCCGGATTGGCGCGATCGCCGATCACATCGATCGCACCAATCGCAGGGCACAGCCGCGGTATATCCGCGCTGTGCCCTGCCTGTACCTGCCTGGATCGGTGCAGTAATAGCACCGATCCTAGGCCAGGGCCTGTAGGGCATGAAGGAGCTGATTGGCGCGATCGATGTCATCGACGATCGCGCCAATCACAGGGCACAGCAGCGGTGTGACCGCTCTGTGCCCTGCTAGGTGACCTGCCGGTGACCTGCCTAGGAATCGGAGCTGTGAGCTCCGATTACTAGGCCGGTGCCTAGCAACCGGCAATGCAGGGGTCTCCTTTGATTGGTGGGATTGATGTGATCATCGATCCCACCAATGACAGGTCACAGCAGCGATGTGACCGCTCTGTGACCTGTCTGCAAACTGGATCTGACCTGTCTGACCGCACTGCAGGGGTCCTCACACTTGCTGAGGATTCCTGCTGTGCGGTCACACTGCCAGATCTCCTCCTGTGCTGGGCCTTGTGGTGTCACAGTAGCCTGTGACACCACAACTCCTGCTGAAGAGAGAAGAAAGAAGAGAGAAGAAAGAAGAGAGAAGAAAGAAGAGAAAAGAAAGAAAAGACTACAAACGTGAGTTTTTGAGCCCCGATCCCTGCCCGATCCACCCCAATCCCCCCATTCCCCCCTCCCCCCTTCCCTTTCCCCCTCTTTTTACCCCCCCTTTGCGCCGCCGAGCGTTGATTGGTGACGCAGTTCACCCATCAACACTTTCGCACCCCCCTCCGTGCGCACATCCAGCAGCCGCAAACTTTGATAAGTGACAGCGGTCACTTATCAGAGCTCGTGCCTGCCGTTTTTTTTTTCACCCCCCCTTTCCGCCACTCCCGTGCGCACATCCAGCAGCCACGGAACTTTGATAAGTGACACCAGTCACTTATCAGAGCTCGTTCCTGCCGTTTTTTTGTTTTTTTTCACCAACTTTTCCGCCACTCCCGTGCGCACACCCAGCAGCCACGGAACTTTGATAAGTGACACCAGTCACTTATCAGAGCTCGTTCCTGCTGTTTTTTTTTTTTTTTCACCAACTTTTCCGCCACTCCCGTGCGCACACCTAGCAGCCACGGAACTTTGATAAGTGACACCAGTCACTTATCAGAGCTCGTTCCTGCTGTTTTTTTTTTTTTTTCCCATCAACTTTTCCGCCACTCCCGTGCGCACATCCAGCAGCCGCGGAACTTTGATAAGTGACACCAGTCACTTATCAGAGCTCGTTCCTGCTGTTTTTTTGTTTTTTTTTTCATCCCCCTTTCCGCCACTCCCGTGCGCACATCCAGCAGCCGCGGAACTTTGATAAGTGACAGCGGTCACTTATCAGAGCTCGTGCCTGCCAGTTTTTTTTTTCACCCCCCTTTCCGCCACTCCCGTGCGCACATCCAGCAGCCACGGAACTTTGATAAGTGACACCGGTCACTTATCAGAGCTCGTGCCTGCTGGTTTAGACTTTTTTTCACAGGCCTTTTTTTTCCCTATTCGCTTTCTTTTCTTTTAGCTTTTTCTTTTCAGCTTAGTTTACACCAATCACTATCCCCCCCCCCCCACACACACACACAGTTATAAATAAAGTTCACACAAAGCACCACATTCACAAAAAAAATGTCCCGCTCGTCACGCTCATCCCAACAGCGCTATTCAGTGGAGGAGGCATACGCTATCCTTGCCTCCGACACTGATAGCGAGGGAGAGGATCCCACATTTCTTTATTTTTCAGATGAAGATTCTTCTTCCTCCTCATCTTCCTCCTCGGGTCCTGCGGAACCGCCACGCAGACGCCCCAGGACAGAACATGAGGCAGCGCCCGCCCCTGAAAATGAACCAGCGCACCCCTCTTCGGACCCCGTATGGACTCCGGCCCCCGAAAATTACGAGCCACTGATTCCTGATTTTGTGGCAGAATCAGGAATCAGGTTTGACTCCACCGGCTTCACAGAAATAGACTTTTTCAAAGTCTTTTTCTCTGAGGATTTAATTAACCTCATGGTGGAGCAAACAAATTTGTACGCTCGGCAATTTTTGGCGCAAAACCCCCGTTCATCATTTTCCAACTGGTCTCCTGTAGACGCAGTTGAAATGATGCAGTTTTGGGGCCTGGTCCTCCATATGGGGATCCTGAAGAAGCCAGAAATTCGGCAATATTGGAGTGTTGATATTTTATACAACACTCCACTGTTCCGAATGGTCATGGCTCGGACGCGTTTTGAGGCCATCCACAAATTCCTGCATTATAATGATAATGCACAGTGTCCCCCACGAGATGACCCCAACTTTGACCGCCTGTTCAAAGTTCGGCCGGTCATCGAACACTTCAACAAAAAGTTTGCTGAAGTGTACGTGCCCCAAAGGGACATCTGCGTGGATGAGTCCTTGGTTCATTTTAAGGGACGGCTCGCATTCCGCCAGTACCTGCCCAGCAAGAGGGCAAGGTACGGAATCAAACTCTACAAGCTGTGTGAGAGTACCTCAGGGTACACACACAGCTTTAGAGTTTACGAAGGAAAGGACACCAGGATTGTACCCCCTGAGTGTCCCCCCGTCCTGGGAGTGAGTGGGAAAATTGTGTGGGATTTGGTGCACCCACTGCTGGATAAAGGTTATCACCTTTACACTGATAACTTTTATTCCAGCATCCCACTCTACAAATCCCTCTCTGCGCGAGGTACCGCAGCCTGCGGTACCGTCCGCAAAAATCAGAGAGGCCTCCCAAAGACGCTACTTGGGCTGATGCTCAGAAAGGGTGAGAGCAGAGCCCAATGTAGCGACCACCTGTTGGTGGTCAAGTACAAGGACAAGAGGGATGTCCTTCTCTTGACCACCATACATGGTGATGGCAGCTCCCTCAGCACTGTACGGGGTACCTCTACACAGGTCCGCAAACCGGACTGTGTACTGGGGTACAATAAATACATGGGGGGTGTTGATCTCTCTGATCAACTCCTCCAACCGTACAGTGCTTTGAGAAAGGCCAAGGTGTGGTACAAGAAGCTGTCCGTGCACATCGTCCAAATGGCAATGCTCAACGCTTTCCTGCTGTCACGATGTGCACGCAACAGCGATACGACGTACCTTCAGTTTCAGGAGGTAGTGGTTAAGGCCCTGATGTTTGGCGCTCAGGAAACAGCGGGCCCCAGTACTTCCGGAACTGAAGGTGCTCGTATCATACCAGGTCAGCATTTCCCGGGGGTGGTCCCGCCAACTGGAAGAAAAGGTAAGCCACAAAAAAGGTGCCGAGTGTGTTACAAAAGGGGAATACGCAAGGACACCACTTACCAATGCGACACCTGCCCCGAAAAACCTGGCCTGTGTATGAAGGATTGTTTCAAATTGTACCACACCTCAATGCACTACTAATTTACTTTACAGGAAAGATTAGTTCCAGAAGGGGGGCACATTTAGAAAAGTTCCTTGGGAGTCTACTTTCCAAAATTATGTCACTTGTGGGTTTTTGTTACTGTTTAGGCACATCAGGGGCTCTGCAAACGGAACATGACGCCCGCAGACCATACCATCAAAGTCTGCTTCCAAAACGTCACAATTTCCCTTCTGAGCCCCAAATTGTGCCCGAACAGTTTTTTCCCACATATGGGGTACCAGTGTACTCAGGACAAATTGAACAACAACTTTTGGTGTCCAATTTCTCCTCTTAACCTTGGGAAAATAAAAAATTGGGGACTAAAACATCATTTGTGTGAGGTAAAAAGTAGGATTTTTTTTTTTCACACCTGGGCATTATAAACTTTAGTGAAACACTTGGGGGTTCAAAGTGCTCATCACACACCTAGATAAGTTCCTTAGGGGGTCTAGTTTCCAAAATGGGGTCACATGTGGGGGGTTTTCCACTGTTTAGGCACATCAGGGGCTCTGCTAACGGAACATGACGCCCGCAGACCATTCCATCAAAGTCTGCATTCCAAAACGTCACTGCTTCCCTTCCGAGCCCTGCCGTATGCCCAAACAGTGGATCCCCCCAACATATGGGGTATCAGCGTACTCAGGACAAATTGGACAACCACTTTTGGGGTCCAATTTCTCCTCTTACTCTTGGGAAAATAAAAATTGGGGACTAAAACATCACTTTGTGGAAAAAAAATATATATTTTTTTTCACGCCAGGGCATTATAAACGTTAGTGAAACACTTGGGGGTTCAAAGTGCTCACACACACCTAGATAAGTTCCTTAGGGGGTCTAGTTTCCAAAATGGGGTCACATGTGGGGGTTTCCACTGTTTAGGCACATCAGGGGCTCTGCTAACGGAACATGACGCCCGCAGACCATTCCATCAAAGTCTGCATTCCAAAACGTCACTGCTTCCCTTCCGAGCCCTGCCGTGTGCCCAAACAGTGTATCCCCCCAACATATGGGGTATCAGCGTACTCAGAACAAATTGGACAACCACTTTTGGGGTCCAATTTCTCCTCTTACCCTTGGGAAAATAAAAAATTGGGGACTAAAACATCACTTTTGTGGAAAAAAAAAATATATTTTTTTTTTCACGCCAGGGCATTATAAACGTTAGTGAAACACTTGGGGGTTCAAAGTGCTCACCACACACCTAGATAAGTTCCTTAGGGGGTCTAGTTTCCAAAATGGGGTCACATGTGGGGGGTTTCCACTGTTTAGGCACATCAGGGGCCCTCCAAACGCGACATGGCGTCCGTTCGCAATTCCAGCCAATTTTGGTTTGGAAAAGTCAAACGCGTTCCTTCCCTTTCAAGCCCTGCCGTGCGCCCAAACAGTGGTTCCCCCCCACATATGGGGTATCAGCGTACTCAGGACATGTTGGACAACAACTTTTGTGGTCCAATTTCTCCTCTTACCCTGGGGAAAATAAAAAATTGGGGACTAAAACATCATGCTTGTGGAAAAAATATGATTTTTTTTCTTCACGGCTCTACATTACAAACTTGCGTGAAGCACTTGAGGGTTCAAAGTGCTCACCACACATCTAGATAAGTTCCTTAGGGGTCTAGTTTCCAAAATGGGGTCACATGTGGGGGGCTTCCACTGTTTAGGCACATCAGGGGCCCTCCAAACGCGACATGGCGTCCGTTCGCAATTCCAGCCAATTTTGGTTTGGAAAAGTCAAACGGCCTCCTTCCCTTTCAAGCCCTGCCGTGCGCCCAAACAGTGGTTCCCCCCCACATATGGGGTATCAGCGTACTCAGGACATGTTGGACAACAACTTTTGGTGTCCAATTTCTCCTCTTACCCTTGGGAAAATAAAAAATTGGGGACTAAAACATCATGCTTGTGGAAAAAATATGATTTTTTTTCTTCACGGCTCTACATTACAAACTTGCGTGAAGCACTTGAGGGTTCAAAGTGCTCACCACACATCTAGATAAGTTCCTTAGGGGGTCTAGTTTCCAAAATGGGGTCACAGTGGGGGGTTTCCACTGTTTAGGCACATCAGGGGCCCTCCAAACGCAACATGGCGTCCGTTCGCAATTCCAGCCAATTTTGGTTTGGAAAAGTCAAACGGCGCTCCTTCCCTTTCAAGCCCTGCCGTGCGCCCAAACAGTGGTTCCCCCCCACATATGGGGTATCAGCGTACTCAGGACATGTTGGACAACAACTTTTGTGGTCCAATTTCTCCTCTTACCCTTGGGAAAATAAAAATTTGGGGACTAAAACATCATGTTTGTGGAAAAAATATGATTTTTTTTCTTCACGGCTCTACATTACAAACTTGCGTGAAGCACTTGAGGGTTCAAAGTGCTCACCACACATCTAGATAAGTTCCTTAGGGGTCTAGTTTCCAAAATGGGGTCACATGTGGGGGTTTCCACTGTTTAGGCACATCAGGGGCCCTCCAAACGCGACATGGCGTCCGTTCGCAATTCCAGCCAATTTTGGTTTGGAAAAGTCAAACGGCGCTCCTTCCCTTTCAAGCCCTGCCATGCGCCCAAACAGTGGTTCCCCCCCACATATGGGGTATCAGCGTACTCAGGACATGTTGGACAACAACTTTTGTGGTCCAATTTCTCCTCTTACCCTTGGGAAAATAAAAATTTGGGGACTAAAACATCATGTTTGTGGAAAAAATATGATTTTTTTTCTTCACGGCTCTACATTACAAACTTGCGTGAAGCACTTGAGGGTTCAAAGTGCTCACCACACATCTAGATAAGTTCCTTAGGGGGTCTAGTTTCCAAAATGGGGTCACATGTGGGGGGTTTCCACTGTTTAGGCACATCAGGGGCCCTCCAAACGCGACATGGCGTCCGTTCGCAATTCCAGCCAATTTTGGTTTGGAAAATTCAAACGGCTCTCCTTCCCTTTCGAGCCCTGCCGTGCGCCCAAACAGTGGTTCCCCCCCACATATGGGGTATCAGCGTACTCAGGACATGTTGGACAACAACTTTTGTGGTCCAATTTCTCCTCTTACCCTTGGGAAAATAAAAATTTGGGGACTAAAACATCATGTTTGTGGAAAAAATATGATTTTTTTTCTTCACGGCTCTACATTACAAACTTGCGTGAAGCACTTGAGGGTTCAAAGTGCTCACCACACATCTAGATAAGTTCCTTAGGGGGTCTAGTTTCCAAAATGGGGTCACATGTGGGGGGTTTCCACTGTTTAGGCACATCAGGGGCCCTCCAAACGCGACATGGCGTCCGTTCGCAATTCCAGCCAATTTTGGTTTGGAAAAGTCAAACGGCGCTCCTTCCCTTTCGAGCCCTGCCGTGGCCCAAACAGTGGTTCCCCCCACATATGGGTATCAGCGTACTCAGGACAAGTTGGACAACAACTTTTGTGGTCTCAATTTCTCCTCTTACCCTTGGGAAAATAAAAATTTGGGACTAAAAACATCATGTTGGGGAAAAAATATGATTTTTTTTCTTCACGCTCTACATTACAAACTTGCGTGAAGCACTTGAGGGTTCAAAACTACTCACCACACATCTAGATAAGTTCCTTAGGGGTCTAGTTTCCAAAATGGGGTCACATGTGGGGGGTTTCCACTGTTTAGGCACATCGGGGCCTCTCCAAACGCGACATGGCGTCTGTTCTCAATTCAGCCAATTTTGGTTTGGAAAAGTCAAACGGCGCTCCTTCCATTCCGAGCTCTGCCGTGTGCCCAAACAGTGGTTTTCCCTCACATATGGGGTATCAGCGTACTCAGGAGAAATTGCACAACAACTTTATCAGTCCATTTTCTCCTTTTTCCCTTGTGAAAATAAAAAAAATGTTTGTAAAAGATCATTTTTGTGACTAAAAAGTAAAATGTTAATTTTTTCCTTCCACGTTGCTTCAGCTCCTGTGAAGCACCTGAAGGGTTAATAAACTTCTTGAATGTGGTTTTGAGTACCTTGAGGGGTGTAGTTTTTAGAATGGTGTCACTTATGGGTATTTTCTGCTATATAGACCCCTCAAAGTGACTTCAAATATGAGGTGGTCCCGAAAAAAAATGGCTTTGTAAATCTTGTTGTAAAAATGAGAAATCGCTGGTCAACTTTTAACCCTTATAATTTCCTAACAAAAAAAAATTTTGCTTCCAAAATTGTGCTGATGTAAAGTAGACATGTGGGAAATATTATTTCTTAACTATTTTGTGTGACATATTTCTCTGTTTTAAGGGAATAAAAATTCAAAGTTTGAAAATTGCAAAATTTTCAAAATTTTTGCCATATTTGCATTTTTTTCATAAATAAATGCAAGTTATATGGAAGAAATTTTACCACTATCATGAAGTACAATATGTCACGAGAAAACAATCTCAGAATCGCGAAGATCCGTTGAAGCGTTCCAGAGTTATAACCTCATAAAGAGACAGTGGTCAGAATTGTAAAAATTGGCCCGGTCATTAACGTGCAAACCACCCTTGGGGGTGAAGGGGTTAAAGCCTGCGTCCATTTGCTCCGACAAGACTTTAAGACAGTTCTGGAAAGATGCATTAAGATGCAAGAACTCGGGCGCATAGCTCCTTTCTTGACCCCTCTGCCGCTGCCACCCAGTAGCCACAGGTGTATTAGAGGTGGCAGCGGCAGAAGAGTGGGGTAAAGGGAAAGCTATCTCCTGACCAGTAGCCTCATGCAATGCACTCGGCCATGAGTGGAGGGGACAGAGGGCTCAAGTGTTTGGGAAGGTGCGGATGGGCCGGGGAGGTCGAAGTGTCCCTCGGTGGCGGACTACTGAGGGATCGCTCCAAAAGGGTCCAACTCTGCAGGCTTCCGAGTGCTGGTCACCGTTTTGTGGAATAAAGAGAAAAAAATACAATTAATATACTGCTATTGAATGGCCCTGGCTGAAAAAAAAAAATTGTTAGACATGTTAACATTTTTTTTTACATGGGGTGTGTAATATTTACCTTCTGGTGACCATTGTTGCCCGGAGGAAAGACAGGGCTCGTGCGTACTTGTACTTGCTCCTGCATCATCCAGATCCACTCGGGCCCGCATCTCCTTGTTGAACTTCTTCTTGAAGCGATCCCTCACAGACCGCCACCGCTTCACAATTCTCTCCCTGAAACAAGAAAGCACAAATTGGTTCGTATACAACATCAGTGTTTCCCAAACTCCAGTCCTCACGGCCCCCACGGGTTATGTTTTCAGGATTTCCATAGTGTTGCACAAAAGGAAATCCTGAAAACATGACCCGTGGGGGCCACGAGGACTGCAGTTTTGGAAACACTACTTTACGTCCAGCAACCTTAACTGTATATACTTACGCTCTTCAATCTGGGCCCGAGCATCGAGGTCCTCCCAGCGGTCCACGAGTAGTGAGCAGATTTCCTCCCAGAGCCGACGGGTCACAATTAGATCAGCATGGTGGCAGTCCCCCATGTTCCACAGTGGCTCCCTTTCTCTGACCAGATGGTTGATGAGGTCCACGTCGATCCCCCCCTACTCACCGTCAGAGTCGGGAACACGCTGTGAAGCCTGTTAAAGAAAAAGAGAATAAAAATACATTAGTCTCCAAACTACCAAGGAAAGAAAATATATAGAAAAAAAAATCAAACAAAAATGTAAAAAAAAATAAAAAATACAGTTATACTTACACGATGGAGACCACCGCATCGCTCACGCCGACGACCCTGGGAGGCACTGCGAGGACCTCTTGGTCGAGCACCAGATTCAGAAGACTATAAAAAAAAAATAAAAAAATGATGTGCTTGGATGTAGGCATATGTGTTGGGTGCAGTGAGATGTCTGTACTAAATTGTTTTCTATGTGTTGTGTGTAGTGTGATGTTGTGTTTCAGCTATGCATGCAGGAAACTTACGAATTGCGAGCCCACTCCGGGTATCTCTCCACCCCTTCGTTCTTCTTCTGGGAGCTCCTCTTCAGCTTCAGTTTCCTGGTATAAATAAAAAATAATGCAATTAATATATAGATCATAGAGATGGATTGTGAATAAAAAAAAACAAAAAAACTTTTTTTTACCTGTAAACGCTGACAATGCGAGGGAGGGCTCCCAGAAGAAGAAGACATGGTGTCCTGCTGTGGTGCTGCTGCTGATGCTGCTACTGTCAGGCGGCCTCTGCTGTGGAATAAAGAGAAAAAAAGGCCATGAATATATTGATATTGAATGGCCCTGGCTGAAAGGGGTTGTGTGTGATATTTATTGTCTGGCTTCTGCTCCCGTATTCTTTGGCTGCATCATAGACAAAATGTCTTGGGGTGCTGGTGGTGGTGGTGGTGCTGCTCTGTTCTCCTCCTCCAGTATTCTCCTGTGGCTGGCTCCTCTCTTCTTTGCTGGCTGCATGGTTATGGCTGAGGGTGGTACCAGTAGCATGGTTTATATATGTTTGCTGTGGGCTAGGCTACTCTGAGCATGCTCAGACAAAAAAAACGGATCCGGCCACTGGATCCGGCACATTGCGGCGCTCATAGACTTTCATTGTGACAAAAAGCTGGAAGCGCCGGATCCGGCGCTTCCGGCTTTTTCGCCGGAGACAAAAAACGTTACAGTAGCCGTTTTTTCCAGATGCCGGACTGAGACAATTAGCCGGATCCGGCAAAAACCGGATGCACTGCAAAGCCATGCGGTGAAATTCGGCGCTAATGTTAGTCAATGGGAAAAAACGGATCCGGCATTAGATTTCGCCGGATCCGGTTTTAATAAAAAATGCCGGATATTGCCTGACGGCGAAATACTGATGTGTGAAAATAGCCTAAGTGCCTTAAGAGCAGAAACCTCCCTCAATTGATCCCATTTTGGTAATTACACCCCTCTTGGAATTTATCTTCAGGTGTAGTGATGATTTTGATTCTATACATGTTTTCCAGAAACGAGAGGGCTCTCCATGCTAAAGAAATGTCAGACATGTTGGAGCTAAATGTGGTTTAGGCACACTGTGGGGCTATTTGCATTCAAATGCATTTGCTTTGCATTTAAATCAGCTCTCACCTCTGCTAAACAGGCCTACTTTACATCCCTTGTATCTTCCATATCCCACAACCCCAAACAGTTGTTCAACACTTTTAACTCCCTCCTCTGCCCACCACTGCCCCCTCCAACTTTCCTAATCTCTGCTGAGGACTTCGCCATGCACTTCAAAAACAAGATAGACCAAACACGACAAGTCTTTATTATTCATCCACCACAATCCCTTTGTATACCTGACCAATGCCCAAACCCCATAACCTCCTTATCCAACATCACGGAAGGGGAGCTGGCTCATCTTCTCTCCAAATCATACCTCACCACTTGTGCACTCGACCCCATCCCATCCCACCTCCTCCCCAACCTCGCCACCACTCTTACCCCATCACTAACCCACCTCTTCAACCTATCACGAACTTCCGGTACCTTCCCTTCTGCTTTCAAACATGCCACAATCACGCCTATCCTTAAAAAGCCAACCCTCGACCCAAAGGCTATGTCCAGCTATTGCCCAGTATCGCTGCTCCCATTCGCTTCCAAACTCCTGGAGCAGCACGTCCACGCTGAACTTTCCTCCCATCTCTCATCTAACCTGCTCTTTAACAATCTACAATCTGGTTTCCGCCCCCATCACTCCACTGAGACAGCCCTGACCTAAATTACTAACGACCTACTTACAGCCAAAGCGAACGGACAATACTCTATACTCCTCCTTCTAGACCTGTCCTCTGCCTTCGACACAGTTGACCACTGCCTCCTACTACAGATCCTCTCTTCCTTTGGCATCAAAGACCTCGCCCTATCCTGGATCCAGGGGTGGGATTCAAATTTTTAACAACAGGTTCTGTGTTTGTGCGTCAGAAAACCACACCCATTTTCAGCCACACCCATTTTTAAACCACACCCATTTTTAAACCACACCCATTTACACACACCTTTTCCTCAAACATATACAAGTAGGGCGCAAAAAAAAAAAGGAAAGCAAATCTGCAGCACGTCACCGTCACAAGAACATTATATTGCCGTCTATGATTTCAAGGTAGCTCGCGACTTGCAACCAAAACTCCAAGCTTGGCTTTGTAATAGTTATGTCGTGTCGCATGCCCGAGCCGAGTGTCACCACACGGGCAATCATCTGAGGCCATGCCATGACGTCATGTGCCGTGAAGCCCCTGGCCTATTCACCGAGCGGCCCCCGGCTTATTCACCGAGCACCATAGGGCAGATTTAACACTTTGTGAGACTAATGTCAGTCATTTGTCTCCTAATATCGGACTTCCCGGGCCAGGCCAGATATTGGCAGCAGACGTGGGCTCTTCTGTCACCTGGGGGTCACATACTTTGCCGATAATATAAGTGGTGGCTCTGTGACTGATGCCTGGAAAGCAGGAACATTTCAGGGTGAATTTCTGATCTTTTTGGCACAGAATTTACATCGGCTCCTCCACTAGTGTAAACATAGGCCCAGAGGAGGGAATATGGCCTGGTCTGATGGCTGTGGGCACATAACACAGGGCCACTGCTAACAGGCCCTCAGGGCTCAGCACCATTGGGCATAGCAGGCAGGATATAGCATGCTGACCCATAGAACTGGCGGTGCAGAGGGCTGCTGTGATATATGGGGCTAGGGGTGCACTTCCCACTACTACTTACCTTACCGACGCCAAGTTCCACAGCGGCGCGCTGCGCAGCTCAGCGTCACACCGGTGTGCTGCAGGCGGCGTGCGCATAGTAGCTGAGCGCCTGTGCCTGCCTCGTGACTGTCTGTGATGAGTACGCAGGGGTGGGATTCAGCCGGTTCTCCCCGGTTCGATGGAACCGCTTGTTAAAAAAACTGCCGGTTCCCCGAACCGGGAGATTCTCAGCTGCGATCCGGTACTATGTTGCACTCGGGAGTTGGGCTCTGCAGCCTTCCTAGTCTGCACAGTGCGCCCAGGCAGCCGGAATCCGGATACCGCGCACTGATACAGGCGCACACCCCGCCGGGCCCTGGCCCCCGCGCACTGATACCTGCGGCAATTGGGTACGTACGCTGCTCACGGCCTCATATAGGATTTAGGGGCTGCAGGCACTACACAGACTCACACCAAGCCCTTATGGTTTCCTAATGTGTCAGTGAGGAATATTGTGTCCGTGCTTATTAGAGAATCGGTCAGAAAAAACAAACAGTGAGGTGGGCAATGGCGACCGTGCTGCCCCTACCACAAGGTGACCAGGACAGGGCACACAATGCCCATAGCCAGCTCTGTTAGGAGGGCGCCATAGTGGGAGGTAACCCGCATGCCTTGTGCCCACAGAACCACTCTGGGAGCCTGTGGGACAGGAAGACATTAGCAGGCACCCTGAGATTGTGTCATGAGTGACTGCACACCGGCGACTGCAGCCGCTGCCTGGTAACCAGCACCGGGGAGAGCAGCAGATCACGGACCGCTCGGACCAATCACACGGGTACTCACATCCTCTAATGAGCGGGGCGCTTGCAGCTCTGCCTGGTTGCCTGGTGCGGCTCTTGTGAGTGGATGGAGTACGTACCCAATTGCCGCAGGTATCAGTGCGCGGGGGCCAGGGCCCGGCGGGGTGTGCTGTGTGCGCCTGTATCAGTGCGCGGTATCCGGATTCCGGCTGCCTGGGCGCACTGTGCAGGCTAGGAAGGCTGCAGAGCCCGACTCGGAGGGGAACATAGTACCGGATCGCAGCTGTGAATCTCCCTGGTTTGGGGAACCGGCAGCTTTTTTAACAAGCGGTTCCATCGAACCGGGGAGAACCGGCTGAATCCCACCCCTGTGTGACACTAGGGCACAGGATGGGTATGTGTGATACTGGGGCACAGGATGGGAATGTGTGATACTAGGGCACAGGATGGGTATGTGTGACACTAGGGCGCAGGATGGGTATGTGTGATACTAGGGCACAGGATGGGTATGTGTGACACTGGGGCA
The DNA here is from genome assembly GCA_033576555.1 of Oophaga sylvatica. Lineage (NCBI taxonomy): Eukaryota > Metazoa > Chordata > Amphibia > Anura > Dendrobatidae > Oophaga > Oophaga sylvatica. Next base: position 270,827,930 of record JARQOD010000003.1, on the reverse strand, counting down.
CAGGATGGGTATGTGTGATACTAGACACTGGGGCACAGGATGGGTATGTGTGATACTGGGGCACAGGATGGGTATGTGTGATACTAGACACTGGGGCACAGGATGGGTATGTGTGATACTAGACACTGGGGCACAGGATGGGTATGTGTGATACTGGGGCACAGGATGGGAATGTGTGATACTAGGGCACAGGATGGGTATGTGTGATACTAGACACTGGGGCACAGGATGGGTATGTGTAATACTAGACACTGGGACACAGGATGGGTATGTGTGATACTAGACACTGGGGCACAGGATGGGTATGTGTGATACTAGGGCACAGGATGGGTATGTGTGATACTAGACACTGGGGCACATATATGAGCCGTGTTATACACAGGGCAAACATTTGCTTATTACCCCGGATGAATGGGCTCAGTGTTATTAGGGTGATTGCTTGCTGTTATCAGCCACACCGGCGCCCACCCCCCGCACCGCTCGGGCACTGCAGGCGCCTCCAGCACTAGGCCCAGGAGCGGCACAACACGATCACAGTGTCCCCAGCTGCCACCGTATACCCACCATGGAAGAGGAAGGTGAAGATGTGCTGCCCCCGGCTGTGCCATGCCAGGGCGCTGTCAAAGCTGCCGTGCACCGTTTTCGCCCATCCCGTGTGCAGAAGAAGCGACCCCACAGCCAGCAGCAGCCTGAGCATCAGCTCCCATGTACTCATATCCTCTAATGAGCGGGGCGCTTGCAGCTCTGCCTGGTGCGGCTCTTGTGAGTGGATGGAGTACGTACCAATTGCCGCAGGTATCAGTGCGCGGGGGCCAGGGCCCGGCGGGGTGTGCTGTGTGCGCCTGTATCAGTGCGCGGTATCCGGATTCCGGCTGCCTGGGCGCACTGTGCAGGCTAGGAAGGCTGCAGAGCCCGACTCCCGAGTGCAACATAGTACCGGATCGCAGCTGTGAATCTCGCCGGTTCGGGGAACCGGCAGCTTTTTTAACAAGCGGTTCCATCGAACCGGGGAGAACCAGCTGAATCCCACCCCTGCCTGGATCTCCTCATACCTCTCCAACTGCACATTCAGCATCTCCCACTACCACACTACCTCATCATCCCACCCTCTCTCTGTTGGAGTCCCCCAAGGCTTTGTTCTAGGACCCCTACTCTTCTCAATCTATACACTTGGCCTGGGACAACTCATAAAGTCCCATGGATTCCAGTACCACCTTTATGCCGATGATACTCAGATCTACCTCTCTAGCCCAGATGTCACCTCTCTGCTCTCTAAAATCCCGGAGTGTCTGTCAGCCATATCCTCCTTCTTCTCCTCCCGCTTCCTCAAACTGAATGTGGACAAATCTGAACTGATCATCTTTCCCCATCTCACAGATCTTCCTTACCTGACCTATCTATAACAATTGACGACATCACGCTTTCCCCCGTAACGGAGGTCCGCTGCCTCGGAGTAACCCTTGACTCTGCCCTGTCGTTCAAATCGCACATCCAAGCTCTCTCCACCTCCTTCCGCCTCCAGCTCAAAAATATTTCCAGAATCCATCCCTTCCTCAACCCTCACTCTACTAAAATGCTTGTGCATGCCCTCATCATCTCCCGTCTCGACTACTGCAACATCCTTTTCTGTGGCCTCCCTGCTAACACCCTCGCACCTCTCCAGTCCATCCTTAACTCTGCTGCCAGACTAATTCATCTCTCTCCTCGCTACTCCTCCACTTCTCCCCTCTGTAAATCTCTTCACTGGCTCCCACTCCCTCAGCATATCCAGTTCAAATTACTAACACTGACCTACAAGGCCATCTATACCCTGTCTCCTGCATATATCTCTGAACTAATTCCCGATATCTTCCCTCACGTAATCTACGATCCTTCCAAGACCTCCTTCTCTCCTCCACACTTATTCGCTCCTCACCCAACCACCTCCAAGACTTATCCAGAATAGCCCCCATCCTCTGGAATTCTTTGCCCCAAAACGTCCGGCTATCAACCACACTCGGATCCTTCAGACGGAACCTGAAAACCCATCTCTTCAGGAAAGCCTACAGCTTGCAATGATCCCCGCTGCCTCCTCACCACTACGGGAGCTACCGCCTCACCACCACTGGAGCTGCTGCAACGCCCAACCTACTGTCTCCTTCCCCACCATCCCGTAGAATGTAAGCCCACAAGGGCAGGATTCTCTCTCCCCTCTATATCAGTCTGTGATTGTTAGTTAGTTTACCGTAAGTGATATCTGAATTTGTATGTAACCCCTTCTCATGTACTGCACCATGGAATCAATGGCGCTATATAAATAAATATTAATAGTATTAATAATAATTTGGAGTTGGGAACACAGTTTTCAAAAGACCTTTTTTGTTGGAAAGAAGAAGGAACTGTTGCCGAAATGCGCGTTGAAGTGTTGGAGCGTCCGCTCTTCGCCAGTCCTTACACTGGCTGCCCATTCATTATAGGATCCAATTCAAAGTACTTGTTCTCACCCACAAAGCTCTCCACAGTGCAGCACCACCCTACATCTCCTCCCTCATTTCTATCTATCGGCCTAACCGACTGCTGCGCTCTGCAAACGACTTTCGACTAGCTTCTGCACTAATCCGTACCTCTCACTCCCGACTCCAAGACTTCTCCCGCACTGTGCCAATCCTCTGGATTGCTCTACCCCAAGAAATTAAGACTATCCACAATTTGCATGGTTTCAGGCGCTACCTCAAAACACATTTGTTCAGAGCGGCCTATCACATTCACTAATCAAAGTCATTCTATGTGTAAGTGTGTGTGTGTGTAGCCCATTCACTATCTCCATCCATCCCTCACTCCCTCAAGATGACTGGACCATCATTGTAAATGCACCATTGTATATACACACCTGTACTTTGTATCTCCCCCACCTCATTGTAGATTGTAAGCTCTCACAAGCAGGGGCGGCTTATTTTGCTTTAATTATTGTATTGTTAACGTTGTTACTTATGACTTGTGTTTTGAAACTGTTAAACTGTAAAGCGCTGCGGAATATGTTGGCGCTATATAAATAAAGATTATTATTATTATTATTATTATTGGCACCGCAGCTTCCAGGTAACTATGCTCTACACAGGTTGTAATTAGTTTACCCCTCTTCCGACTCTATGTATGTGTCGGTTCCCCCTGGTACTTTGAGCTACTATTCACCAGAAAATAATTGGGCTTTGTTTCTGACACATCATTATTTATATCTTCTCACATGTTTCTTTAACTAACTGTGCATCATCTTTTTACCCCTTTTGTGACATCATGTGTACCTGTGGTGCCTCTTTTTTCTGATCGGTTTTCTGTCTTCACTATTCAATTAAATTTTTAAATATTACTTTGCTGTTCAGCAGTTTTTACTGTATGTCTAATAAATATCATGTTTTATATTCTACCTGGTTTCCTGTGCATGTTTCCTTATATCATACCCTGCACATGACTACATCCGTAATAAAGTTATTCTTTTTTTTAACTCACCCTGTGAGTCAACAGTGACCATCCACAAAGGAAAGATGAGAATGGGGGAGTAAGGAAGGGTGCTGTTGTGGGTTCTGGAAAATTCAATTACTGGTAAGTAGTCATCATTTTTCCCATTCCCCAAGACAGCATCATGGAGATTTCAGAGGAATCCCCTAGGGAGGGACCACCGCTTGTAAGACTTTCCTCCTGAAAGCAAGATCCCCAGCACCTAAATCCAACCTATAGTGCTTGAAAAAACTGAAGTATGAAGACCATGGGCAGCCCTATAGATTTTTCCAGAGAAGTGTTAGAACTCTCTGCACAGGATGTAGAAATAGCCCTTGTTGAGTGTGCTTCTATATTATCGAGGGGGTTGCAGGTGGGGGGACACACCTCCTGGAGTGTTGACAAGGGCCATCCCTTTCCTGACCCATCTGGCTATGGACCCTTTGGACATGGCCAGGCTTTTCCTGGGGACCTGAAAGAAAACAAAACAGGGAGTTAGATTTCCTGAATTCCCTAGTTGACTCTAAATATTGTAACAGGCATCCCCTAACATCTAGGGTGTTAAACTCTCTTTCCCCCTCATTTTTAGCCTTATCACAGAAAGATGGCAAAACTGTCTCCTGGGATCTTTTAAAGGTTGTTACCACTTTAGGGATAAAGGCTGGGTCTGGGCTAAGTATAACCCTATCTGGTAAGAACCAAGTAAGGGGTTGGTTGACTGATCGTGCCTGCAGCTCCCCCACCCTTCTAGCTGATGTAAGGGCCACCAGAAGGGACGTTTTCAGAGTCAAAATCTTAATCGAGCAATATGATAAGGGCTCAAATGGAGATTTGACTAAATCTTTTAAAACTAGGTTTAGGTTCCAAGGGGTGGCTCAGGGCTAGAAGGTTATCCCGATGCGACTGTTCGCCTTAAAAAATTTTATTATTAGGGGGTGATCAGCAATTTTTTGCTTCAAATGGACCCACAGTGCTGCATTGTGGACTTTAACCCCTTAACGACCGCTGATACGCCTTTTAACAGCGGTGGTTAAGGGTACTTAAACCACAGCACCGTTAACTCACGGCGCTGTGGAGTAAGTATATAGCGCCCCCTAGAGTCGGATTCTCTCCGAGGTCTCGGCTACCGGGGGTAGCCGAGACCCCAGAGAGCATGATTTGGGTCGGTTTTTACCGACCCCGCTTTTGCGATCGCCATTATTAACCATTTAACGGCGACTGCCCCCCCAAAAAAGCTGCGATTCTGCATTTCATTTCTCTCTCTCTGATGTGATCGTACATCAGAGGGGAGAGAAATAGGGTCCCCGGGTCCCCCGATCTGTCCCCCGTACCTCCCGCTGTCCCCCCGTCCTTCCACAGCTCCCCGCGTCTTCTTGATGGAAAGAATCTGCCGGCCGGCAGATTCATTCATTTAGTGCAGGTACATTTTGATCACTGTGATAAAAGCTATCACAGTGATCAAAATTTAAAAAAAAAACCCGTTTATCACCCCCTTAGTTAGGGAAATATAATAAAATAAAGAAAATATATTTATTTTCATTTTTCCGCTAGGGCAGCGGTTCTCAACCTGTGGGTCGCGACCCCGGCGGGGGTTGAACGACCAAAACACAGGGGTCGCTTAAAGCAGGGGTCCCCAACCGCCGGTCCGCGGCCCTGCAGCAGAACTGCTACGGCCCGGTAATGGGCCACGGCACAGAACGCTGTACATACATGGAGCCGGCGGTTGCAGCACTGTAGTGACAGCTGCAGCCGCCGGCTTCATTAGACATCGATACTTACCTTCCGTCGCTGCGTCCCTGTCGGCCGCGGCAGCTTCCTCCTGGCAGTGCGGTGACGTAGTACCGCTCATTAAGGTAATGAATATGGACGTGACGCCACTCCCATAGGCGTGGCGTCCATATTCATGCCCTTAATGAGCGGTATTACGTCACCGCTGCGCACAGGAGGAAGCTGACGTGGCCGACAGGGATGTAGGGACCTGCAGCGACGGAGCGAGGAGGGTAAGTATGATGGGGGGGAGGGGATGGGGGAGCAGAGCCATGTATACAGGATGGGAGGGGGAGCGGAGCCATATATACAGAATGGGAGGGGGAGCGGAGCCATGTATACAGGATGGGAGCGGAGCCATATATACAGGATGGGAGGGGGAGCGGAGCCATGTATATAGGATGGGAGGGGGAGCGGAGCCATATATACAGGATGGGAGGGGGAGCGGAGCCATATATACAGAATGGGAGGGGGAGCGGAGCCATGTATACAGGATGGGAGCGGAGCCATATATACAGGATGGGAGGGGGAGCGGAGCCATGTATACAGGATGGGAGGGGGAGCGGAGCCATGTATACAGGATGGGAGGGGAAGCGGAGCCATATTTACAGGATGGGAGGGGAGCCATGTATACAGGATGGGAGGGGAAGCGGAGCCATATTTACAGGATGGGAGGGGGAGCCATATATACAGGATGGGAGGGGGAGCGGAGCCATGTATACAGGATGGAAGGGTGGGAGCGGAGCCATATATACAGGATGGGAGGGGGAGCGGAGCCATATATACAGGATGGGAGGGGGAGCGGAGCCATGTATACAGGATGGAAGGGTGGGAGCGGAGCCATATATATAGGATGGGAGGGGGAGCGGAGCCATATATACAGGATGGGAGGGGGAGCGGAGCCATGTATACAGGATGGAAGGGTGGGAGCGGAGCCATATATACAGGATGAGAGGGGGAGCGGAGCCATATATACAGGATGGGAGGGGGAGCGGAGCCATGTATACAGGATGGGAGGGGGAGCGGAGCCATATATACAGGATGGGAGGATGGGAGCGGAGCCATGTATACAGGATGGGAGGATGGGAGCGGAGCCATATATACAGGATGGGAGGGGGAGCGGAGCCATGTATACAGGATGAGAGCGGAGCCATATATACAGGATGGGAGGATGGGAGCGGAGCCATGTATACAGGATGGGAGCGGAGCCATATATACAGGATGGGAGGGGGAGCGGAGCCATATATACAGGATGGGAGGGGAGCGGAGCCATGTATACAGGATGGAAGGGTGGGAGCGGAGCCATATATATAGGATGGGAGGCGGAGCGGAGCCATGTATACAGGATGGAAGGGTGGGAGCGGAGCCATATATACAGGATGAGAGGGGGAGCGGAGCCATGTATACAGGATGGGAGGGGGAGCGGAGCCATGTATACAGGATGGGAGGGGGAGCGGAGCCATATATACAGGATGGGAGGATGGGAGCGGAGCCATGTATACAGGATGGGAGGATGGGAGCGGAGCCATATATACAGGATGAGAGGGGGAGCGGAGCCATATATACAGGATGGGAGGGGGAGCGGAGCCATGTATACAGGATGGGAGGGGGAGCGGAGCCATATATACAGGATGGGAGGATGGGAGCGGAGCCATGTATACAGGATGGGAGGATGGGAGCGGAGCCATATATACAGGATGGGAGGGGGAGCGGAGCCATGTATACAGGATGAGAGCGGAGCCATATATACAGGATGGGAGGATGGGAGCGGAGCCATGTATACAGGATGGGAGCGGAGCCATATATACAGGATGGGAGGGGGAGTGGAGCCATGTATACAGGATGGGAGGGGAAGCGGAGCCATGTATACAGGATGGGAGGGAAGCGGAGCCATATTTACAGGATGGGAGCGAAGCCATATATACAGGATGGGAGGGGGAGCGGAGCCATGTATACAGGATGGAAGGGTGGGAGCGGAGCCATATATACAGGATGGGAGGGGGAGCGGAGCCATGTATACAGGATGGGAGGGGGAGCGGAGCCATATATACAGGATGGGAGGATGGGAGCGGAGCCATATATACAGGATGGGAGGGGGAGCGGAGCCATGTATACAGGATGGGAGGTGGAGCGGAGCCATATATACAGGATGGGAGCGGAGCCATGTATACAGGATGGGAGGGGGAGCGGAGCCATATATACAGGATGGGAGGGGGAGCGGAGCCATGTATACAGGATGGGAGGGGAAGCGGAGCCATGTATACAGGATGGGAGGGTGGGAGCGGAGCCTTGTATACAAGGGAGTCACATTCACATTATAAATGTTATAATTAAATGATGAGTATGCACTACTACTAAACTACAACCCCGTCCATAGCCCCGCCCCCTTATGACCAAAGCCCCACCCCTGCCACACCTCCATCCCCGCCCTGCCGGGCCCTGGAAGAATGGTCTTTCTTGAAGCTGGTCCCTGGTGCAAAAAAGGTTGGGGACCACTGGCTTAAAGCCATCGGAAAATACATATTTCCGATGGCTTTAGCCCAGTGGCGTAGCAGGGGCGTAGCGTGGGCGGGCATAGGGTGCGGGCGTAGCGTGGGCAGGCGGGGGGCGGTCCGCCCCAGGCAGCACGTGTGTGGGGCAGCGTGGCAGCAGCAGCAATTCCTCCTCCCACGGAGTCACAGTGCAGCGGCCCGGGACCCTCTGGAGCTGAGCGGCGGGTCGGTGAGTCCACTGTGCGGGGAGAGGGGGGACCCGGCTTGAGCAGGCGGCGCAATACTTACCTCTCCCTGTGCCTCCGTAGCTCCGGGCTCCAGGGGGCGCCTGCAGGGCACCTGCGCTTCCTGTCACAGCAGCGCCACTGGATGACGTCATCATTCAGCGGCTGGCTGTGGCAGAGAGCGCGGGCGCCGGACAGGTGAGATGTGAGGTGTATGTGTCTGAGTGTATCAGTGTGTGTGTGTGAGAGAGTGCTGCGGTCCTGTCTGTGTGTGGTGCTGTATGTGTGATGGTGATGGGGAGGCAGTGATGGTGGTGAGGAGGCAACGATGATGATGGGGAGGCGATGATGATGGGCAGGCAATGATGATGATGATGATGGGGAGGCGATGATGATGGGGAGCCAATGATGATGGGCAGGCAAAGAAGATGATGATGGGGAGGCAATGATGATGGGCAGGCAAAGATGATGATGATGGGGAGGCAATGATGATGGGCAGGCAATGTTGATGATGATGGGGAGGCAATGATGATGATGGGGAGCCAATGATGATGAGCAGGCAATGATCATGATGATGGGGAGACAATGATGATGGGCAGGCAATGATGATGATGATGATGGGGAGGCGATGATGATGGGGAGCCAATGATGATGGGCAGGCAATGATGATGATGATGATGGGGAGCCAATGATGATGGGAAGCCAATGATGATGATGGGGAGCCAATGATGATGGGCAGGCAATGATGATGATGGGGAGGTGATGATGATGGGGAGCCAATGATGATTGGCAGGCAATGATGATGATGGGGAGCCAATGATGATGGGCAGACAATGATGATGATGATGGGGAGGCAATGATAATGATGATGGGGAGGCAATGATAATGATGATGGGGAGGCAATGATGATGGGGAGACGATGATGATGATGGGGAGGCAATGATGATGATGATGGGGAGTCTTTCCACAGTGCCCTTTCCTGAGCCGTAACAGTGCAGAACGCAGCACAGTGCAGAGGAGAGCTCCATATTTTGTATGGAGCATTATATGGGGACCAGTATTCTTTATGGAGCATTATATTTGGCCCATAATACTGTATGGAGGACTATGTGGTCCCCATAATATTGTATGGAGGACTGTAATTATTTTTTGGGGGTCACCGCAACATGAGGAACTGTATTGCGGGGTCACGGCATTAGAAAGATTGAGAACCACTGTGCTAGGGTTAGGGTTATAATTAGGGTTAGGGTTGGAATTAGGGTCAGAATTAGGGTTAGGGTTACAATTAGGGTTAGGGTTATAATTAGGGTTGGGATTAGGGTTAGATTAGGGTTAGGGTTGGGATTAGGGTTAGGGGTGTGTTGGGGTTAGGGTTGGAGCTAGAATTGAGGGGTTTCCACCATTTAGGCACATCAGGGGGTCTCCAAACACGACATAGCATTCAAAAAGTCAAATGGTGCTCCTCCCTTCCGAGCCCTGCCGTGCGCCCAAACAGTGGTTTACCCCAACATATGGGGTATCAGCATACTCAGGACAAATTGCACACCAATTTTGGTGTTTTAATTTCTCCTGTTACCCTTGGGAAAATAAAAAATAGCGGGCTAAAAAATCATTTTTGAGGAAAAAAAATGATTTTTTTTTCACGGTTCTTCATTTATAAACTTCTGTGAAGCACTTGGGGGTTCAAAGTGCTCACCACACATAATAAGCCCCTTGGGGGTCTAGTTTCCAAAATGGTGTCACTTGTGGGGGGTTTCTACTGTTTAGGCACATCAAGGGCTCTGCAAACACAACATGACGCCCGCAGAACATTCCATCAAAGTCTGCATTAAAAATGGCGCTCCTTCCCTTCCAAGCTCTCCCATGCACCCAAACAGTGGTTCCCACCACATATGGGGTATCAGCGTACTCAGGAAAATTTGCATAACAACTTTTGAGGTCCAATTTCTCCTGTTACCCTTGGGAAAATAAAAAATAACGGGCTAAAAAATCATTTTTGAGGAAAAAAATTATTTTTTATTTTCATGGCTCTACGTTATAAACTTCTGTGAAGCACTTGGAGGTTCAAAGTGCTCACCACACATCTAGATAAGTTCCTTGAGGGGTCTAGTTTCCAATATGGGGTCACTTGTAGGGGGTTTCCACTGTTTAGGCACATCAGGTGCTCTCCAAACGCGACATGGCGTCCAGCCAATTCTGCGTTGAAAAAGTAAAACGGCGCTCCTTCCCTTGCGACCTCTGCCGTGCGCCCAAAAAGTGGTTTACCCCCACATATGGGTATCGGCGTATTCAGGAGAAATTGCACAACAAATTTTATTGTTCATTTTCTCTTTTAACACTTATGAAAATAAAAAAATTGGTTCTGAAGTAAATTTTTTGCAAAAAAAAGTTAAATGTTAATTTTTTTCCTTCCACATTGCTTCAGTTCCTGTGAAGCACGTAAAGGGTTAATAAACTTCTTGAATGTGGTTTTGAGCACCTTGAGGGGTGCAGTTTTTAGAATGGTTTTCACTTTTGGCTATTTTCTATCATATAGACCCCTCAAAGTGACTTCAAATGTGATGTGGTCCATAAAAAAAATGGTGTTGTAAAAATGAGAAATCGCTGTTCAACTTTTAACCCTTATAACTTAATTGTGCTGATGTAAAGTAGACATGTGGGAAATGTTATTTATTAAGAAATTTGTGTGACATACAGTACAGACCAAAAGTTTGGAAACACCTTCTCATTCAAAGATTTTTCTGTATTTTCATGGCTATGAAAATTGTAGAATCACACTGAAGGCATCAAAACTATGAAGTAACCCATGTGGAATTATACATTACACTTTACAAAAAAGTGTGAGACAACTGAAAATATGTCTTATATTCTAGGTTCTTCAAAGTAGCCACCTTTTGCTTTGATTACTGCTTTGCACGTAGAAAAGGTGAACGGATGGATTCTACATGCCTGGTTACCACCGTGAAGCATGGAGGAGGAGGTGTGATGGTGTGGGGGTGCTTTGCTGGTGACACTGTTGGGGATTTATTCAAAATTGAAGGCATAGTGAACCAGAATGGCTACTACAGCATCTTGCAGCGGCATGCTATTCCAACCGGTTTGCGTTTAGTTGGACCATCATTTATTTTTCAACAGGACAATGACCCCAAACACACCTCCAGGCTGTGTAAGGGCTATTTGACCAAGAAGGAGAGTGATGGGGTGCTACGCCAGATGACCTGGCCTCCACATTCACCAGACCTGAACCCAATCGAGATGGTTTAGGGTGAGCTGGACCGCTCACCGCTTCTATTTTGAATAAATCCCCAACAATGTCACCAGCAAAGCACCCCCGCACCATCACACCACCTCCTCCATGCTTCACGGTGGGAACTAAGCATGTAGAGTCCATCCATTCACCTTTTTTGCATGCAAAGCAGTAATCAAAGTAAAAGGTGGCTACTTTGAAGAACCTAGAATATAAGACATATTTTCAGGTGTTTCACACTTTTTTGTAAAGTGTAATGTATAATTCCACATGTGTTAATTCATAGTTTTGATGCCTTCAGTGTGATTCTACAATTTTCATAGTCATGAAAATACAGGAAAATCTTTGAATGAGAAGGTGTGTTCAAACTTTTTGTCTGTACTGTATCTCTCTAATTTAAGGGTATAAAAATTACAAGTTTGAAAATTGCTACATTTTCAAAATTTCACCATATTTCTGTTTTTTTCATAAATAAACGCAAGTTATATAAAAAAAATTTTACCACTGAAGTGAAGTACAATATGTCATGAAAAAAACTTTCTCAGAATCTAGGGATTCGTTAAAGTGTTCCGGAGTTATAACCTCATAAAGTGACAGTGGTCGGAATTGTAAAAATTGGCCCGGTCATTAAGCTGCATATTGGCTCTGTCAAAAAGGGGTTAAAAGTGCTCTTTTTCAACCCAATCTCCCACCCTTTTGTAAAAATTCAAGAATCGTAATCCAGGGGACCTGGCTGTTTTTTAACGGGTCTACCCAAAGAAAGGTTAGGAACTTTCCCCATATTCTAGATTACATGTCCGACGTAATTTTTTCCTGGGTTTCATAAGGGTGGAAAGTAACCCTTCTGAGCATCCTCTAGCTGCTAGAAGCTTCTGTTCAAGCACCATGCCGTCAAATGAAGGCCCCTCACATTTGGATGTAATATGGGCCCCTGGGATAGGAGATCTCTGATATGCAGCAGTATCCATGGCACTCCTACTGTTAGCCGACGTAGCCAGGTGAACCAGGTTCTTCTGGGCCAGTAGGGGGATATTAATATCACTTCGGCTTGGTCCGTCCGAATTTTCCAGAGAACTATCGGAATCAAGGAAATTGGGGGAAAGGCATAAACTACGTTCTTTGGCCATCTGTGGAGAAGGGTGTCGACTCCATAGGTGAGGTCTTTTGGATCCAGGGAGAAGAACTTTTGAGATTTTTTGTTAGACTTGTTCGCAAACAACTCAATCAGGTTCCAGCGCCTATTTTTTTTTAAATATCTTCGAGTTTAGGGACCACTCATCCTGGTCTATCATGTGACGACTGAGGTAATCTGTCTCGGTGTTGTCCTCCCCTTTTGAAAAGTTGCCAATAATGACCTGCTTCTATCATGAGACCTCTTGACCTCATGCCCCCTTGTTTGTTTATATACAAACGTTTGGACACACCTTCTCATTTAAAGATTTTTCTGTATTTTCATGACTATGAAAATTGTACATTCACACTGAAGGCATCAAAGTCTCCTCTTAACAGTTGTTGTAGAAATGTGTCTGCTGCTAGAACTCTGTGTGGCATTGACCTGGTCTCTAATCTGAGCTGCTGTAAACCTGCGATTTCTGAGGCTGGTGACTCGGATAAACTTATCCTCAGAAGCAGAGGTGACTCTTGGTCTTCCTTTCCTGGGGCGGTCCTCATGTGAGCCAGTTTCTTTGTAGCGCTTGATGGTTTTGCAACTACACTTGGGACACTTTCAAAGTTTTCCCAATTTTTCGGACTGACTAACCTTAATTTCTTAAAGTAATGATGGCCACTCGTTTTTCTTTACTTAGCAGCTTTTTTCTTGCCATAATACAAATTCTAACAGTCTATTCAGTAGGACTATCAGCTGTGTATCCATCAGACTTCTGCACAACACAACTGATGGTCCCAACCCCATTTATAAGGCTAGAAATCCCACTTATTAAACCTGACAGGGCACACCTGTGAAGTGAAAACCATTCCCGGTGACATCTTGAAGCTCATCAAGAGAATGCCAAGAGTGTGCAAAGCAGTCATCAAAGCAAAAGGTGGCTACTTTGAAGAACCTAGAATATAAGACATAATTTCAGTTGTTACACACTTTTTTGATAAGTATATAATTCCACATGTGTTAATTCATAGTTTTGATGCCTTCAGTGTGAATTTACAATTTTCATAGTCATGAAAATACAGAAAAATCTTTAAATGAGAAGGTCCAAACTTTTGGTCTGTACTGTACGCGACTGCTGTTTTGTTGTCCGATAAAACTTTCACATGTTGGCCCTTTATATCTGGCAGATTTTTAGTAGTTACAGACCAATGGCCGTTAGTTCTTTCCTGTTGGAAAATGCGTCCATCAACTCTTGAGACCATCCTCCTAGGAGGATTTTTCCCTTTGTGTGTGCTACCCTGCCAAAAGGACTTGCATCCGTGGTGATTATTTTGGGGTTTTTGATTTCCCAAGGCGCCACCACCTTAAAGATTGTTGCGTCCTTGCTGATACAATAATTCTTTTGCCCAGATTTCCTATGGCTTTTTCTCCTTTTTTCAGAACTTCCCACTGAAGGGTTCTGAAAAGGAACCTTGCCCAGGTTACTACTGCGATGGAAGATGTTAAGATTCCCAGGACTGACATGGTCCTTGTTAGGGTAGTCACCATTTTTTTGACAAACTCGGAAACTGATATGTACACTTTCCCTATCTTTTCTTCCGTATGAAAAGAAGTTTGTCTCTTTGAATACAACAAATTCCTAAGAAAATCTGCTTTTGTTCTGGTTTTATCTGTGATTTTTTTTTAAGTTTATTATCCATCCTAA
>JARQOD010000003.1:270772429-270813816 GCA_033576555.1 Oophaga sylvatica | reverse complement strand
GATTCCCGCCGCTGTCAGTCAAGGATGATGATGATGTAAGGAGGTGGCGAGGACCCTCACATGTCTCCTCTTCTCTGGTCGCTGCTCACAGGATTATGTGCGGCACCCTGACAGTTATTCATGTTCACAAATGTTATTATACTGTAATGTGATGCATTTGTTATGTATTGTGTGTAAGCTTAGGGACAGTATAGGACCGTAGGGGGATTAGAATAGAAGGGGGCATCATAGAGATAGGATAGCATAGAATAGATAAAAGTGTTAGTAAGGTACAGACAGCATAGGAGTTGGTTAGTGGGGAGGAGGTAGAGCAGGGCAGAGCCGCAGGGATATAGGAGCAGCACTTCCTGATTAGAGCCAGAGGTCTGGGCAGCCTGCTCAGGGCGAGATGTGAGGAACAGCGACACAGACTATAGACGGCCATGGGGATAAGTCTGCTACGGCAATAAGGGGCCCCAGGCGGAGAATAGTGCAGTCGGGTACCAGCTCAAAAGGACCATCCCCAAGAAGGATTTGGGGTCTAAAACTGGGACGGAAGCAGCTGAGATGGCATTCCTGGCACCTTTCCCTAATGGTACCGGACGAGGGGCTGACAGGGAGCTGGTGACGCTGAAGATACTGATGGCCACCCAAATAAAAAAGGAAGCACCCTGTAGCCCCATAGCTTGCAAACATGAGATATGAAAAATGAATTGCATCACTGCTTTAGAAATATGAAAAATTGAGAAAGCTTAGAGCATAAAATGGCCAATTTATGTGTACCTGAAGCCATGTTAAGGCGTCTCTCATTTTCCAGGTCCTAACTAGTGCCAATCCTCGCTTAGAAAAAAGTCTTATCTGTATTGTAACTTATGAATCCTCTCTTTAGACTGAAATCTACATCTCACTGGAGGGGTAGTGGACTCCCCCTGACGTCACTGATGCTGTGCGGAGTCCCCGGCTGACCTGAACTGAACTGATCAGTGTGGGAAACATTCAATTAAGCTTCCCAGCTAATCACTTCATCTCCTGTCAGCCGGGAAAGGAACTCATTCATTCGGGGGATTACAGCGAGGCTGCAGCATTAGCTCCGGTCCCCGCTGTAAACCTGTTAACCCTTTGTGAAGGATTGCAGCGTGGGACCTGACTGAGCGTCGGAGAGGTAAGAATAAGCTTGTTTTATTATTTTAGTTTTATTACAGGAGAACAAGGGAATCGTATGGAGTAGCAGTACAATAAAAAGATGGTCAAAAACTGTGTATTTATTTCATTAAAATTATTTGTAATTAATGTGTGTGTGTTTTTTTAACCATATCATACTATAGGATTAATAATGCATAGTTGTCTAATTGACAACTCTACATTATTAACCTGGCTTAAAGTCACCTTCCAATAGCAAGGTGGCCTTAACCCATTATTAACTCATTAGCCACCCTACAAGGCAATGGGAATAGACGGGCTAAGTGCCAGAAAAGGCACATCTAATCATAGATGTGCTTTTTCTGGGGTGGCTGGGGGCAGATGTTAGTAGCCAGGGGGGACCCAAAAATAATGGTCCCTCCCTAGGCTATTATTATCTGCCCCCACTCACTGGCTTTCCCTGTCTGGTGGAGAAAATACTGCGGGAGCCCACGCATTTTTTTCAAGGAATTTACACATTTAATTAGCACCTACATGTATGAAATTTTGCACACATACACTCATGTAATTGTTAATCAAAATCATATATCAAACTACATGAAATGAAATGGTTTACTGTATGTACACCATGTGTCATTTCATGTTGGGTTCTGTAATTTCACAGAAGCCGGCAATTGAATTAGCGGCTATTATACTATGTAGAAGTGCATGAACTATAAATATACAGTATATATATATATATATATATATATATTATATATATATATATATATACACTACCGGTCAAAAGTTTAGGGTCACTTAGAAATTTCCTTATTTTTGAAAGAAAAGCAGTTTTTTTCCAATGAAGCTAACATTAAATGATTCAGAAATACACTCTATACAGTGTTAATGTGGTAAATGACTATTCTAGCAGGCAAACGTCTAGTTTGTAATGCAATATCTTCATAGGTGTATAGAGGCCCATTTCCAACAACCATCACTCCAGTGTACTTATGGTATTTTGTGTTCGCTAACTGTGTAAGAAGGCTAATAGATGGTTAAAATACCCTTTAAAACCCTTGTGCAAGTATGTTAACACAGCTGAAAACCGTTTGGTTGATTAGAGAAGCTATAAACCTGACCTTCCTTTGAGCTTGTTGAGAATCTGGAGCATTACATTTGTTGGTTCCATTAAACTCTCAAAATGGCCAAAAAAAAAGAACTTTCTTGTGAAACTCGACAGTCTATTCTTGTTCTTAGAAATGAAGGCTATTCCATGCGAAAAATTACCAAGAAACTGAAGAATTCATACAATGGTGTGTAGTACTCCCTTTAGAGGAGTGCACAAACAAGCTCTAACCAGAGAAGAAAGACAAGTGGGAGGCCCCGCTGCACAACTGAGCAACAAGACAAGTACATTAGAGTCTTTAGTTTGAAAAATTGACGCCTCACAGGTCCTCAACTGGCAGCTTCATTAAACAGTACACATTAAACGCCAGTGTCAACATCTACAGTGAAGAGGCGATTTGGGGATGCTGGCCTTCAGGGCAGATTGGCAAAACAAAAGCCAATATTCCTCTGTCCAATGTCTGTGTTCTTTTGCCCATATTAATCTTTTCCTTTCATTTAAGCCAGTCTTAAATATGGCTTTTGTTTTGCCAATCTGCCCTGAAGGCCAGCATCCCCAAATCACCTCTTCACTGTAGATGTTGACACTGGCGTTTAATGTGTACTGTTTAATGAAGCTGCCAGTTGAGGACCTGTGAGGCGTCAATTTTTCAAACTAAAGACTCTAATGTACTTGTCTTGTTGCTCAGTTGTGCAGCGGGGCCTCCCACTTGTCTTTCTTCTCTGGTTAGAGCTTGTTTGTGCACTCCTCTAAAGGGAGTACTACACACCATTGTATGAATTCTTCAGTTTCTTGGTAATTTTTCGCATGGAATAGCCTTCATTTCTAAGAACAAGAATAGACTGTCGAGTTTCACAAGAAAGTTCTTTTTTTTTGGCCATTTTGAGAGTTTAACCCCTTCACCCCCAAGGGTGGTTTGCACGTTAATGACCGGGCCAATTTTTACAATTCTGACCACTGTCTCTTTATGAGGTTATAACTCTGGAACGCTTCAACGGATCTTCGCGATTCTGAGACTGTTTTCTCGTGACATATTGTACTTCACGTTAGTGGTAAAATTTCTTCGATATACCTTGCGTTTATTTTTGAAAAAAACGCAAATATGGCGAAAATTTTGAAAATTTTGCAATTTTCAAACTTTGAATTTTTTTCCCTTAAAACAGAGAGATATGTCACACAAAATAGTTAATAAATAACATTTCCCACATGTCTACTTTACATCAGCACAATTTTGGAACCAACATTTTTTTTTGTTAGGAAATTATAAGGGTTAAAAGTTGACCAGTGATTTCTCATTTTTACAACAAAATTTACAAAGCCATTTTTTTAGAGACCACCTCACATTTGAAGTCACTTTGAGGGGTCTATATGGCAGAAAATACCCAAAAGTGACACCATTCTAAAAACTGCACCCCTCAAGGTACTCAAAACCACATTCAAGAAGTTTAATAACCCTTCAGGTACTTCACAGGAGCTGAAGCAATGTGGAAGGAAAAAATTAATATTTAACTTTTTAGCCACAAAAATGATCTTTTACAAACGTTTTTTTTATTTTCACAAGGGTAAAAGGAGAAAATGGGCAGATAAAGTTGTTGTGCAATTTCTCCTGAGTACGCCAATACCCCATATGTGGGGGAAAACCACTGTTTGGGCACACGGCAGAGCTCGTAAGGGAAGGAGCGCCGTTTGACTTTTTCAAACTAAAATTGGCTGGAATTGAGATTAGACGCCATGTCGTGTTTGGAGAGCCCCTGATATGCCTAAACAGTGGAAACCCCCCACAAGTGACACCATTTTGGAAACTAGACCCCCTAAGGAACTTATCTAGATCTGTTGTGAGCACTTTGAACCCAAAGTGTTTCACAAAAGTTTATAATGCCTGGGTGTGAAAAAAAAAACAAAAAACAATTTTCCATAAAAATGATTTTTTAGTCCCAAATTTTTGATTTTTCCCAAGGAAATTGGACCCCAAAAGTTGTTTTCCAATTTGTCCTGAGTACGCTGATACCCCATATGTGGGGGGGGGAAACTGTTTGGGCGCACGACAAGGCTTGGAAAGGAAGCAGTAACGTTTTGGAATGCAAACATTGATGGGGGTCATGTTCCATTTGTAGTGCCCCAGATGAGCCTAAACAGTGGAAACCCCCCACAAGTGACCCCATTTTGGAAGCTAGACCCCCTAAGGAACTTATCTAGATCTTTGGTGAGCACTTTGAACCCCCAAGTGCTTCACACAAGTTTATAATGCCCGAGCATGAAAATAAAAAATCCTATTTTTTTCCCACAAAAATTATCTCTTAGTCACTAATTTTTTATTTTCCCATAGGTAACAGGAGAAATTGGACCACAAAATTTGTTGTCCAATTTGTCCTGAGTACGCTGATACCCCATATGTGGGGGGGAACCACTGTTTGGGCGCATGGCAGAGCTCGGAATGGAAGGACCACCATTTGACTTTTTCCAACCACAATTGGCTGGAATTGAGATTGGACCCATGTTGCATTTGGAGAGCCCCTGCTGTGCCTAAACAGTGGAAACCCCCCACAAGTGCCCCCATTTGGGAAACTAGACCCCCTAAGGAACTTATCTAGATCTTTGGTGAGCAATTTGAACCCCCAAGTGCTTCACACAAGTTTATAACGTAGAGCCGTGAAATTAAAAAATCATATTTTTTCCACAAAATTGA
Organism: Oophaga sylvatica; assembly: GCA_033576555.1. Lineage (NCBI taxonomy): Eukaryota > Metazoa > Chordata > Amphibia > Anura > Dendrobatidae > Oophaga > Oophaga sylvatica. Next base: position 270,808,900 of record JARQOD010000003.1, on the reverse strand, counting down.
TTTTTTCACCCCAATTTTTATTTTCCCAAGGGTAACAAGACTCCAAAAGTTATTGTGCAATTTGTCCTGAGTGCGCTGATACCCCATATGTGGGAGTAAACCACTGTTTGGGTGCATGGCAGAGTTTGGAAGGGAAGGAGCGCCGTTTGACTTTTTCAACGCAGAATTGGCTGGATGCCATGTCGTGTTTGGAGAGCTCCTGATATGCCTAAACAGTGGAAACCCCCCACAAATGACACCATTTTGGAAACTAGACCCCTCAAGGAACTTATCTAGATGTGTGGTGAGCACTTTGAACCCAAAGTGCTTCACAGAAGTTTATAACGTACAGCCGTAAAATAAAAAATCCTTTTTTTTTTTACAAAAATGATTTTTTCGCCCTCAATATTTTATTTTCACAAGGGTAACAGGAGAAATTGGACCCCAAAAGTTGTTGTCCAATTTGTCCTGAGTACGCTGATACCCAATATGTGGGAGTAAACTACTATATGGGCGCACGTCGGGGCTCGGAAGGGAAGTAGTGACGTTTTGGATTGCAGACTTTGATGGAATGGTCTGGGGGCGTCATGTCGCATTTGGAGAGCCCCTGATGCGCCTAAACAGTGGAAACCCCCCACAAGTGACCCCATTTTGGAAAATAGACCCCACAAGGAACTTATCTAGAAGTGTGGTGAGCGCTATGAAGCTCCAAGTGCTTCACAGAAGTTTTATAACATACAGCCGTAAAAACAAAAAAAAACATTTTTTTTTTACAAAAATGATTTTGTCGCCCCCAGTTTTTTATTTTCCCAAGGGTAACAGTAGAAATAGGACAAATTGCACAATAACTCTTGTGGTCCAGAGTACGCTGATACCCCATATGCGGGAGTAAACTACTGTTTGGGCGCATGGCAGAGCTCAGAAGTGAAGGAGCACCGTTTGACTTTTTCAACGCAGAATTGGCTGGAATTGAGATCAGACGCCATGTCACATTTGGAGAGCCCCTGATGTGCCTAAACAGCGGAAACCCCCCAATTCTAACTCCAACCCTAACCCCAACACACCCCTAACCCTAGTCCCAACCCTAACCACAAACCTAACCCTAACACACCCCTAACCGTAATCCCAACCCTAATCCTAACGTTAGCGCCAACCCTAACCCTAACTTTAGCCGCAACCCTAACCCTAACGGGAAAATGGAAATAAATACATTTTTTTAATTTTATTATTTTTCCCTAACTAAGGGGGTGATAAAGGGGGGTTTGATTTACTATTTATAGCGGGTTTTTGTGATTGGCAGCTGTCACGCTAAAAGACGCTTTTTATTGCAAAAAATAGTTTTTTGCATCACCACATTTTGAGAGCTATAATTTTTGCATATTTTGGCCCACAGAGTCATGTGAGGTCTTATTTTTTGCGGGACGAGGTGACGTTTTTATTGGTACCATATTTGAGCACGTGACATTTTTTGATCGCTTTTTATTTCGATTTTTGGGAGGTTAGAATGAACAAAAATCAGCAATTCATGAATTTCTTTTGGGGGAGGCGTTTGTACCGTTCCGCGTGTGGTAAAATTGATAAAGCAGTTTTATTCTTCGGGTCAGTACGATTACGGCGATACCTCATTTATATCATTTTTTTTATGTTTTGGCGCTTTTATAGAATGAAAACAATTTTATATAAAAAATTATTATTTTTGCATCGCTTTATTCTGCGAGCTATAACTTTTTTATTTTTTTGCTGATGATGCTGTATGACAGCTTGTTTTTTGCGGGACAAGATGACGTTTTCAGCGGTACCATGTTTATTTATATTGGTCTTTTTGATCGCGTGTTATTCCACTTTTTGTTCAGCGGTATGATGATAAAGCATTGATTTTTGCTTCGTTTCTTTTTTTTTTTTTTTAAGGGGTTCATTAAAGGGGTTAACTAGTGGGACAGTTTTATAGGGGGGGTCGTTACGGACGCGGCGATACCAAATATGTGTACTTTTATTGTTTTGGTTTTTTTATTTACAGGAAAGAATGAATTTATTGGGGAATATTTTTTTTTTTTATGATTTTTTTTACCACTTTTTATTTTTATTTTTTTTACTTTTATACTTTGTCCCAGGGTGGGACATCACTGTATTTTAGCAGATCGCTGGTGTGACAGTGTGCACAGCACTCTGTCACACCAGCGATCGCTCTGGCACTGCTGCAGGCTTCCCCAGCGCCTGCTCTCAGCAGGCACTGAGGAAGCCGCCTCCCTGCAGGACCCCGGCGCCATCTTGGATCCGGGGACCTGGAGGGAGGACGGACCCTCGGAACAGCGCGACACATCGCGCTGCTCTGAGGGTCTCAGGGGAGCGCGCAGGGAGCCCCCTGCCTGCGCGATCCTCCCCTGTGCCCCGGGTACACCGCGATCATGTTTGATCGCGGTGTGCCAGGGGTTAATGTGCCGGGAGCGGTCCATGACCGCTCCTGACACACAGTCACGGGTGTCAGCTGTGATAATCAGCTGACACCCGACGTACTATTCCGTCCATGGGAATAAGGTCCAGGGTCACATGGACGGAATAGTACGTCTGATGGCAGAGAGGGGTTAATGGAACCAACAAATGTAATGCTCCAGATTGTCAACAAGCTCAAAGGAAGGTCAGGTTTATAGCTTCTCTAATCAACCAAACGGTTTTCAGCTGTGTTAACATACTTGCACAAGGGTTTTAAAGGGTATTTTAACCATCTATTAGCCTTCTTACACAGTTAGCGAACACAAAATACCATAAGTACACTGGAGTGATGGTTGTTGGAAATGGGCCTCTATACACCTATGAAGATATTGCATTACAAACTAGACGTTTGCCGCTAGAATAGTCATTTACCACATTAACACTGTATAGAGTGTATTTCTGAATCATTTAATGTTAGCTTCATTGGAAAAAAACTGCTTTTCTTTCAAAAATAAGGAAATTTCTAAGTGACCCTAAACTTTTGACCGGTAGTGTACATATATATATATATGTCACAATGACATGTATGTATATATATATATATATATATATATATATATGTATTCTATGTGTATATAATTATTCTTTCTATTCTTTATTAAACCTGTCAGTGTTCTAAAGGCACCCGTGCGTATTTCTCACAAGTCACACGTGTGGTCCGTGTGTAATCCGTATTTTTCTCGCACCCATAGACTTTCATTGGCTTACAAGGGGCGTAATACGATGACAATCGCAGCATGCTGCAAGTGTCTCGCAGCGTAAAATACGCCTGAGAAATATACGCATGATCTGAGCTGCCCCATAGAGAAATATTGGTCCGAGTGTAATGCGTGATTTTCACACCTCTCACTTGTCCATATTCCTCTTTAGTGTGAAGCTGGCCTCAATCTTAAACTCTAGGGAAAGATGTGTGAGCTCCACATATAGTACTTACTACATAAACATATTAGGACTACCAAGTACGGTAATTGTCTAATAACAGATCGCATATCGTACTAAGAGACAAAATATTAGTTGTTATCTATATGACAGGAGTCACCAAATTTTAGATATGCTGGAAAAGTGTACAATGCGCCCTTGTGCGAGACTCGTGATGGGAGTAGCCACCACCTGCTTCTCATCACAGGACAACACATTAAGACGTGCATGTCACATTCTGACCCGAGTTATGCTAGTTGAATTTGCATGGTATTTAGAAATGCATGCATGAATTTCCCGGATCCTGTAGTCAGTCCCCAGTTTCTATCCATGTGAAGTCAAAGCAAGAAGTTAGGAACAAGACACAAGAATAACAATCATGAATAGAGTTGAGCATTCCGATACCGCAAGTATCGGGTATCGGCCGATATTCGCTGTATCGGAATTCCGATACTTAGTTCCGATATTTTCCATATATCGTATACCGGAATCGGAAGTTCCCATAATTCTTTGAGAGGCAATGTGATTTTAGTCAGCCAATGAGGAATCCTAAGAAGTGTGGGCACATCCTGTACTGCTGCGGTCATGTTAACTAATGGCATGGCTGTGATTGGCTGCTGAAATGATGTCAGAATGCACTATAAAAGGCGCCGCCGCCATTTTAGCGTCACTGTGCTGTGAATTCAGTAAGGGACAGAACGCTGCTCTGCTGACTCTGAGGGACAGTTAGAGATTGCGATTTTGTGTACTGTGCTCTAGGCAGGCTAGTTTACCAACCGCTGTGTAAAGCTTCCTTTTGCCAGTGTTGTTTTAACAGCTCTGTGCAAGGTGTGTGTGTGAGAGTGCAGGTGACGCTGCAGTTTGCTCTGCATCCAACGCTGTTTGTAGGCATCTGCACGTGTCACTCACAGACTCTTTTTTTTTTTCTTTAGTGTAATTCTTGCTGCTCCATTCAATTGAAATTATAGTGTGACGCGCTTCCATCCGTATCCAATACATTGGTTGCAAACACTATAGAATTACAGAAAGGAGCCTTTCAGAGATAGTGAACAGTTGTGTTCAGTGTTCACTCTAGTCTGTGAGTTTTTTTTTTTTTGAGTGCAGATCACGCTCCAGTTAGTTCTTCAACCACTGCTGGTTGTAGTCTGCTGAATGTGTGTCACTGCCTCATCCTTGTCATTTTTCTCTAATTGGTGCTGCTCCATACCATTTCAAATAACTCAAATCTATTAGTGTGACGCGCTTCCATCCGTATCCAATACATTGGTTGCAAACACTATAAAATTACAGAAAGGAGCCTTTCAGAGATAGTGAACAGTTGTGTTCAGTGTTCACTCTAGTCTGTGAGTTTTTTTTTTTGAGTGCAGATCACGCTCCAGTTAGTTCTTCAACCACTGCTGGTTGTAGTCTGCTGAACGTGTGTCACTGCCTCATCCTTGTCATTTTTCTCTAATTGGTGCTGCTCCATACCATTTCAAATAACTCAAATCTATTAGTGTGACGTGCTTCCATCCGTATCCAATACATTGGTTGCAAACACTATAGAATTACAGAAAGGAGCCTTTCAGAGATAGTGAACATTTGTGTTCAGTGTTCACTCTAGTCTGTGAGGTTTTTTTTTTTGAGTGCAGATCACGCTCCAGTTAGTTCTTCAACCACTGCTGGTTGTAGTCTGCTGAACGTGTGTCACTGCCTCATCCTTGTCATTTTTCTCTAATTGGTGCTGCTACATACCATTTCAAATAACTCAAATCTATTAGTGTGACGCGCTTCCATCCGTATCCAATACATTGGTTGCAAACACTATAGAATTACAGAAAGGAGCCTTTCAGAGATAGTGAACAGTTGTGTGCAATGTCCACTGCAGTCTCTGCGTAATAACCACACTTAGGCCTTATAACTTTTCTGACTTTCTTTATCAATCTACCAAGATGAAGAAGGCAGGGAGTAAGGCACGTGGTCGTGGCCGTGGAGTTTCAGCAGGGAGAGGACGTGGGGATTCTGTGGCTGCTGCCGCCCCCAGTGACACAGCATCCACCAGTTTTCCCCGTGAGCGTTCCTTTATGTGCAGTTTTGTAGGAGCTCGGCGTACCCCCCTGCTGCGGGAAGAACAAATTGAAACCGTTGTTGGTTGGATGGCAGCCAATGCATCGACTTCAATTGCTTCCACCTCCTCTCAGGACCACAACACTGTTGATCAACCATTTGTCTGTTCACCGCCTGTCAAATTGCCCAGGCAGTCAGAGAGTTCTGAACTGGAGCCAGCTGAGTCTCTGCTTCTGTTCTCAGAATCTGTTGGCTTGCAAACAGGGGCCCAGCCAAGCAGCATTCTGGAATTTGAAGAAGAGGGAGTATGCAGTGATGCGCAACAGCTGTGTCTCTCTGAATCTGAAGAGGCGGGTGAGGCAGTGCCGATGGTCAGCACACCACAGAACACATCTGATGATGATGAGACTCAGTTGCCAGTTTCTGTTGAGCATGGTGCTGTCCAGACCACCCAACAGCAGCAGGTGTTGGAAGAGGGTAGTGGAGATGATGAGGTCCAAGACCCAACATGGCGTGAGGAACAGGAAGGTGGTGGGAGCAGCTCTGAGGAAGAGATTGGCCCAATGGTACAAACAGGAGGGAGAGGTAGGCTGCAGACTCGGTTGCCTGTAGCCTCCAGTTTGGCACCTGTTGGGAGCAGTTCTCTTCCAAAAGTCAAAACGGGCGCTCCCAGGACTTGCACTGCGTGGTCCTTTTTTGACACACTTGCAGATGATATTTGCTATGTCAAATGCAAGCTGTGTAAGCAAAAAGTAAAAGGAAACATGTGCGGACAAAGCACGTAGTTGAGTTACAAAGACACACTGGAGATGTAGGCCAACCTACAGCAGCACCTACATCTTCAGGTCGTGTTGGAGCCTCTTCCTCCAGCTCACACACAGCTGGTTCAGCTTCCTCACACGATCGCCATGGAAGAACCTCGGTCACTGTTGTCCAGAGACAAAGTGTTATTCCACCCACAGCTGCAAGTTCCCTGTCATCCTCACACTCCCAGGCCACAAAACAGCCATCGGTAGCACAGGCATGGGATAAAAGACGGCCATACTCGGCAAACCATCCACGAGCACAGCTCTGAATGCTGGCATTGCAAAACTCCTGTCCCTTGAAATGCTGTCATTCAGGCTAGTGGAGACTGACAGTTTCCGGAACTTAATGGCATTGGCAGTCCCACAATAAAATGTGCCAAGCCGATTTTATTTCAGCAGGCAAGCCGTCCCTGCTCTGCAAAAGCATGTTGAGGGAAAAATTAAACATGCGCTACTAAACGCCGTCAGTAGCAAGGTCCACCTGACCACTGATGCGTGGACCAGTACCCATGGCCAGGGACGATACCTTTCCCTCACTGCCCATTGGGTCAATGTTGTGGAGCCGGGTACAGATGTTGCGAGTGGCGCTGTACGTGTTCTGCCAACTCCAAGGATTGCTGGAATCCAGTCTGTACACATTGACTCCTCCTCCTACTCCAGTTCCTCAGAATCATCCCTGCAGGAGCCGTCACGGTCTACCTCCACATGGACCCGTGAACGCTTACCTGTTGCGACCGATATGAGCACAGCCGTGGCCAAACGTCAACAGGCCGTCCTGAAATTAATTTCCATGGGGAATCGAAGCCACACAGCGCAGGAGGTCTGGAATGCCATCAAGCAGGAGAGCGACGTGTGTTTTTTTGCCAGCGAATCTCCAGCCAGGCTTGGTAGTGTGTGACAATGGCCGAAATCTGGTGGCAGCTCTGGCCCTTGGCAACCTCACTCACATACCATGTCTGGCACATGTGCTCAACTTGGTCGTGCAGAGTTTTTTGAGGGACTATCCGGATCTTGATGCACTGCTGAACAAGGTCCGCCTAGAGTGTGCTCACTTGCGACGTTCCAGCATGGCCAGATCGCGCATTGCAGCTCTGCAACGCAGATTGCGCCTTCCTGAACATCGCATCATATGTGACGTACCCACCAGGTGGAATTCCACGTTACATATGTTGGAGCGGTTGTGTGAGCAGCAGACAGCAGTAATGGAGTATCAGCTGCAACAGGCGCAATCAACACGCAATTTGCGCCGTTCACACTTCACCACTACTGAGTGGGCCTCTATGAAGGACATCTGCCACGTTTTGCGTGCGTTTGATGAGTCAACGCGGATGGCGAGTGCAGATGATGCACTAGTCAGCCTGACTGTCCCCTTTATCTGCCTGCTTCAAAAAACACTGCAAGCACTAAGGGATGAGGTTTTGGAAGAGGTGGAGGATGAGGAGACACAAATTCCATCACCTTTTGGACAGTCAGCGCAACGTGGTTCCTCCCAAAGGGCTTTGCAGGGCTCACTTTGTGAGGAGGATGAGGAGGAGTCAATGGAGGAGGAAGAAATCGCTACAGAGGGAGGTACACAACGCTCTAGTCAGTATGTAGAGCGAGGGTGGGGTGATGCAGAGCAGGTACAGATGACGCCTCTTACAGAGGACAGCGTTTCTTGGCCAGTTGGGAGTCTGCAGCACATGGTTGATTTCATGCTGCAGTGCCTGAGAAACGACGGCCGCATCGCCCACATTCTCACCACGTCTGATTATTGGGTGTACACCCTCCTAGACCCTATCTACCGGGACAACTTACAAAGCCTCATCACACTGTTGAACTGGGAGCGTAAAATGCGGGAGCACAAAGACACACTGGTGCAATCCATAATGTTCTCCATTCCAGCCGAGAACGCTGCTGCTACTGCTTTACAAAGAAGCTCTGTGCGTGGAGGCAATGGAGACAGCTCTGCAACAAGAGGGAGCACAAGCAGCGCCTCTACACAGGGGGGCAAGACCAGTATGTTCCAAATGTGGCGAAGTTTTGTGTCAGCGCCACCAATGTCTACACCATCCGAGACGCCTCCAGTCACCAGGAGGCAACGTTTCCGTAAGATGGTGACAGACTCCTTGTCTTGCCCTCTCAGTGTACTCCCAGATGGCTCTTCCCCTTTCAAGTTTTGGGTCTCTAAGCTGGATACATGGCCAGAGCTTAGCCAGTATGCATTGGAGGTGCTGGCTTGCCCTGCTGCCAGTGTATTATCGGAGCGCGTCTTTAGTGCTGCAGGTGGTGTACTAACAGACCGTCGCATGCGACTATCCTCCGATAATGTAGACCGGCTTACTTTTCTGAAAAATGAACAAGGCATGGATCTCGCCAGAATTTGCCTGTCCGTTTTCCGATTAAATAACTGGTTGGCAACGTTATCAATTTCTCCTGTTATGTTCATCTATCTACCACCTGAACTCTACTCTCTGGGATACAACACTGCCAGTCTGAGGGGAATGATCAGTTAACAACCAAAATGTTATCCCCAACAGATAGTAGCGCAACGACTCCAGTGCCCACTTGATCGACAGGCACTCTCTCTCTCTACAATGCTGTATCTGGTTTCAGCTGGAGTTAGCTTTCGACTCTGGAAAGTAATGTGATGCTTCTCCCCGTTAACCTCCTGAGACAAAACGGCCCCCACACCTACCTCTGACGCATCAGTCTGGACAATGAATTCTCTTTTGAAGTCGGGTGTGATCAAAAATGGTGACACACACACAGTGCCCCTTTTAGTTTTACAAACGCTTCTTCAAGCTGATCATTCCATCGCACCATTACTAAATTCCTGCCTTTTAGGCAGTCATTTAATGGCGCCGACAGTGTTGCAAAATTGTGAATAAACCGCCGGTAGTATCACACTAACCCCAAAAACCCTTTCACTTGTTTAGTGGTGAGGGAACGGGGCCAGTTTTGGATTGCCTCACTTTGTTTATTTGGCCTTTGATAACTCCTCTCACAATCACATACCCCAGGTAGCGATCTTCCTCCAACCCTATGGAACACTTCTTTGGGTTGGCAGTTAGCTCTGCTTGTCTCAGCGAATCTCACACCGCCTGTACCTTGGCTAAGTGACTTTCCCAGCCAGTACATCTTCCTCTGGGCCACCAGGTTCATGCCCGATTTCTGGAGAATGCAACCTGTTTGCCACTGGTGCCGACGACTGTTCTGTGGGAGGGGTAATTACAGGCCAAAGCACATAAAATAACGGAAAATCTCTCCCCATTATTAATGCTAATTAACCACCACCCCCACCTCGTGTCACCTCCTCCCCGCTGGCGTGTTTATCATCACCAGGGTGGTAGGATAATGTTTGAAGTCACCATGTATACACAACACACCCATTTTCCCAGCAGTATACTCGCTGATTTTGACGTGGCTGGCTCGTATTAGGGTCACTCACGAGACTCCCTGAGTCCACTAGAGCCACAGCAGGGTTACCCTCCACCTGCACTTTACACAAATGGTTCATATTGGGTCCCTCTGCTTTGACCACTGCACACATGTGTTCTGCATAGTGAGACTGATAGTAGCCAAAGTTGTTGTCCATGGGCTCTGTCAGGTGGGGGCAAACAGCTCTCACATGTCCTGGTTGTTGGCACCGCCAACAGATTATGGGGCCCATTTTGTTCCCCGACCCGTCCTGGGCGGCCCTCCGAGTCTCTGCTCGCCGAGCTGTGGGTGAAGGTTTGTGGAATTTACTTGGTACCTTCCGGGTAGTCCTCTCCCTGTATCTCCTTGGTAGCCCCATATCTTTCAATGAGGTCTACCATTTGGAGACCATCAGTAGGGGCTGCCTGTCCAAGCCATGTTTGAAGGGTGTGTGGCAAATTTCTCAAGAATTTATCAGTTACTATACGATCCAGCATAGCGCGGGGTGACAACACCTCCGGCTGCAACCACTTTTCTATCAGGTGTATCAAGTCATAATACTGTGACCGAGCTGGCTCGGAAGGGGAAAAGTTCCACTGGTGTACCCGCTGTGCCCGGACCAAAACATTTACCCCAAGACGTGCAAGTATCTCACCCTTGACGCTCTCATAGTCCTCCTGTTGCTCGGGGGGTAGGTCCCTAGAGGCTTTTGCGGGTCCTGAATTAAAAAAACGGAGCCACGATCTCGGCCCACTGGTACCGGGGCAGTCTCTCCCTTTTAGCCACGCCTTCCAACATCTCCAGGTACACCTCGACGTCATCTGATTGCTCCATCTTTCGGATCGCTGTATGCACCGCTTTCCGGACATCCTGCCATCCCCGGGCAGCTCCTGCTGTCTGCGGCGCTGTGATGTGCTGCATCACTAGACTATTGGTTTCCTGTTGCTGTTGATTAAATATCTGCTGCTGCTCCATAGCCTGCTGCTGTATAGCCTGCTGCTGCTCCATAGCCTGCTGCTGTATAGCCTGCTGCTGCTGCATAGCCTGCTGCTGTATAGCCTGCTGCTGCTGCTGCTGCATAGCCTGCTGTTGCTGCCGCATGGCCTCCTCCAGCATTTTTACTGTGTTCTCCATCTTGGGACAGTTATCCACCGGGATTTGCGTCACTTTCTTTACCTAGGACATTTACTGTCATGCAGGAAAAAAACAGCCTGACCTCACTGCGTTGCCCGCATTGAAGCCACCAATTGTAGCGATCCGCTCTGGTTGGCAGGGCTGGGCCGCAGTAATGAGGCAAACACACCGCCTTTTACTTCAAATTTCAGTGGTTTTAATCATGAGTTCAAGAAAAAGTCCAGATAACAAAATAAAACAGAACATAAATCACCACAGTTTGGAGAACCACTGGTGCCCGACTCACCCTTGCTTGGGACGGGCTTAACTAAGCGGCTGCAGGTCAGCAGAGACCGCCAGGTCCCATTCCGGGTGGTCTGGTACTCGCTTCCTGGTGCACACTGGCACACAGTAACAAAACAATCTTCCAGGCTGACTCCAGCCAAAATCCTTCCTTCCACACACCAACTACAACAGCTCCTTGTTTTATAGGCCTACTCCACACCCTCAGGTGAGGTACACATCAGATGACCAGATCACGTGACTATGACCTTATCACAGGTCCTTGTGATCATGGAAAATCCTAAGCAAACTTCAGTCTGCTAGAAGAAATATATCTCACATCCAGCAAGATCCCCTTTGGTGTACCACAGCGGCAAGAAGTCTCCTGTTCCCTACACATGCACAGAAAAACCCATGTCGAACATGCTCCAAATAGGGAAGAGCCGTCACCCTGATTGTTATGCTTAAAACAGGAAAGATTGAAGTTTTCAAGGGCTAAAATGAAAATTTTTTATAAGAAATATGGACAAATATTAATTTGTCATCACAGCGCATATCTGCACATGGCTAGTAGAAATGGTAACAAAAAATAAAACATAGTGTTTACTTTTTTAAATTAATGCATAAAAATACATTTCATAATTATCAATTAATGCTTCTTAAGGAACGTTATCTGTACCTGTAAGATAATGCAGTCAATGGATGTACGAATCATAAACATCATCATCATCATCATCCTCACGAGTTTTATTTATGACAGACATAATAAAATACACAGAGTGAGGACAACTGTAACTTCACACACCATATATGAAATGGCCATCATGTAAACCTGGTAATAATGCGCAATAATAAATAATTACACCTAGAAAGTGCATCATGCATACAAACAATAGGTATTTAGACCTGCAAGTGCTGGTGAAACAACCACAACAGATATAAATTAATAATGCTATATAGCTATCACAGTGCATAGTTACTCATGGACAATGTCGATCTAATACTGTACCTCAATAAAGGCAGCGTCACCCATCATGCTTGTTTGTCTTGTAGATTGTTGAAGAGGGTTTTTTTTTTTTTTTTTTTTTTTGAAAGTTCCTTTTTATTTAGATTTTTAAAAAAAAAAAGGTGCTATGTCCGGCTTCCACCGGCGGAGGTACCTCAGAATCTTTGTGCGCTTCTCCGGCGCACGCAAGCCTTTGACATTCCAGGAGATGATCTTCATGTTGAATGGGCGGCAGAAAAATTAAGAGTGTGCTGGAGGAGACGGTGTACCCTCTTATGGCCGTCGTTGGCACCAACCTGCGAGGAAAGGAGGAAGCAGCACCACAATATCAAATACCTAATCAAGATATATTGACAATTCCAGGATTAATTATTGGAGAGAGGTCCCTTGCTACCCTTTTCTAGTAACTCTTGTTTACCAATAAACCGCTGTAAGCTGTCGTAGTCTCTCCACCACTACCTGTGTTTATGTGACTTCCTTTTTTCTAACCTGTGAGGAGATTACCCCCATCCTCCCAGGCTATTCAGTGTACCCCCCCCATGTGTCCAAAGCATGAAACCCCAATAGCCTGCTTCACTTATTGTCCCTCCATATGTAATGTTTAACTCATTTGTCCCACGTTTATCAAGACCCCCACTCTCATGAGAGATCTTCAACATCTAATATCAATTAACTAATTTAACCATCTAAAATTGCAGCAAAACTATCATGCTTTAGCATAGGTATGAAGGAACTCCAATAGAAACGGCTCAAACAGCAAATATATCTCATATGTCATTTAACGTGGAGAGAATCTCTTTCATCTTTCCTGATCTCCTTCATGAACTGCCATCTTGTCGTCGTCTGCGTGGGGAAAACCTGGAACTGCGATCGCTGTACTTCCCTATCACTTTGTTGATTTCGTTCCAAGGCTGCTTCGGCTTGTTCTGGTGTGTCATTAATGACATATGTCCCGTCAGATCTTTGGAACCGCTAACGCGCTGGGAACAGTAGTTGAAAGCGAACATCTCGCTCAAACAACGTTGTGCAAATTAAACTGAACGCCCTCCTCTTCTTGGACACCAATACTGAGAAGTCATCAAAGAGCAGAATCTCATAGCCATGGAGTAGCACTGGGCGCCTCGCTTCTCTGAATGGCCGTAACAATGAAACTTTGTCGTTATAATGTAACAGCTTAATTATTACTTGCCGTGGTCTGTACATCGTTGGTTTCGATGCCTCCCCTCGCCTGTTGTTGTTTTGCGGCGGTCCCACACGATGTGCACGTTACACACGACAGTAGTAGTTAAGTCACAATATTTTCGGTAGATCATTCTCACAGATGGATTGTAAGTCTGGTGATTTAAACGATTCAGGCAGTCCGACGAGACGTAAATTGCTTTGTCTCGAGCGATTTTCCAAGTCCTCTGTTTTGTCTATCAAATTTTGTAACTTCTGCTGAAGGTTCTGTTCTCTGTCTTGGCCAAGTTGCTTCTCCTGTTGTAGCAGCGCCACATCCTGTTGCAGCTTGGTAATTGCAATAGTATTCAGGTGTACAGACTTTTGTATGGAAGACAATGACGATTGCAATGCCGACTCCAGCAGCTTCTGAATGTCTGGTAAGAGAAGGGCTTTGACCTCTCTTCAGCCATTTTCTGCGAATCAAATTCCTGAGGAACTCTCAGGTCACATGGTGCTTCTGATAATAGCTCTTGCTGCATGTCTATGGCAGCGCTCAGCATCGCGCCTCTTTCCTCTTTGTCTCCTCCATGCGTCATCTTGTCCTTCTGCTTCAGTTGGATAGGTAAACCGTTCGGGGTCTGTTGTGAACTCCGTAGCAAGTAGCGCTCCATAAATTATGTCCCCACGAATGTAAAAGGTGTCAGTGTTCCCGGGGTGGTTTTACTGCTCTCCTATGGGCCCGATATGCTTGGATACCTGGGAGGAATTCAGGAGCATCTCCAAACTCCCTCCTCACATGTCAGCGCAGGAAACAGAAGAGGGAACGTGCTTGTTTTGTTGCTCATAGGTGGAGTTTTATACAGTAAATGATTACTGCTGTCGTATTTTTGGCGTCCCTAGGGCAGAATAAGGCTGCGTAACATCACATTTTAGAGAGAGTCATATAATAGACACACGCTACCCTACCCGTGACACAAGGAAGGTAGTGTTGCCGGATAAAGCCTTGCGCAACCAGACATGCCCCTGGAAAATGACTGCTGCTGCAGGCTAAACTCAACACGGACAAATACTGTTGTAATTTAAAACTTTTGTGACAGCAAGAACGCAAGGATTAAAAATTCATACTTTTACAGATTACAAGTACAGGAATCTCTGTCCAAAATAAGAATATGATGAAGAAGATGAAGATGAAGTAGAATATGAAGAAGAATAATAGTTGAATAAGAACAATATGAGTAATGTTAACAAAAAGATGAATAGCAAGAAGTTTAAGAAGAAGATAAAGAAGGTGAAGATGAAGAATAATTTGATGAAAAAGATGATGCTGCTGAAGATTATGAAGGAGAAAGTGTGTCAAAAGTTAAAAAGGTGAAGAGCATGGAAGTTGTGAAACATACATATTTGCCAAAATAGAAAAAACGTTAACAACATTGTCAATTTCTTCGTCAATCCGAACATCTTTAAAAAAAAAAAATATTAATGCTATTCCATTTGATTGGGTTAAACATCTATGCCTTTAATGTCTCCTCAACCTCCCCCAATACATTCTACATTACTCTTTGTTGTTTTCCTTCATGTACAATTAACCAACAAGGCAAGAATGGGATTTTTTTAATTCCGATATTTTGTTCCCATAGACTTACATTGGATTTCCGGTATCGGTATCGGGTATCGCCGATATTTTTGGGGTATCGGCGATACCATTCCGATTCCGATACTTTTGGATATCGGAAAGTATCGCTCAACTCTAATCATGAAGGCTAGCATGGAAAGCACTCGTAGGCTGGAGAAAGCTCCCTTTTTTATCTTGAACTTTATACATTGTAAACAGCAGTATTGGGGAAGAATAATTAGAAGTGTTTGATAATGAAAGGGTACCGTACTCATGGTTGAATCCCTGTAAGGCCACGTTCACATTTACAGTATTTAGTCAGTATTTTACCTCAATATACATAACCAAAAAGAGGCCAATTTATAGACGCTCATCCATATATAATATACAGATACCCAAAACGAATATATGAAAACAGAGCCAAGTTTAGAAAAATGCAAATGCAACTTTATTAGTAAGTACAAAAAAAGTTTTAAAAGAAGTACACAAATATAATACAAAATATTAATGACAAAAGAGAAGGCAAAACCCCAAATACCACTATTCAGTTAAATGAATGCCTCAAATCATATATCACAAGATGCTTGGTATGATGTCAGGACTGATAGATGTCAGGATGCTGTGACATAGTCATTCAAAGCTGTCCATCAAAGAATAAAGTGCATAGTGCACAAGACATATATAATATTTTAGACATCCTGTCAGTGTAGAAATTTAAACTAGTATGTACTGCAAAAAATAGGAAATTGTTGATAATGCCCAAATGACCAGTTTGTATTTTAAACAGCAAAATAACACTAAATATTGATAAATATATAGATGGACAGTGTTGGTAATTTACCACAGCATCCTAACATGATACATACACCATAAATACACGTATAGGAAGATGAAAAAAACCTCTAATAGCATACAGAATTTATAATATATAGATACACATATATGTGCATATAAATGTATATTAAGACCAGGCAAAAAAACCTATAGGCCAATATTGATATATGCATAAGCAAGTGCTGCTATAAACAATCACACATAAGTATATCACAAATGATTCATCCCATATGGCCACATATATACATATAAATGCTGCTAATATCGCTAAAGTATGCTATAGGGTGTAGGTATATACAAGCATTAATTTAATGAGCCTAGTGAGCATAGCAATCAGCAAAAAATGTGCAAATACTGCTGTCATAGAAAAAAGGCTACAGCTTCAAAATTCGCAAACAATTCCTCCCATATGGCCATAAATGCCATGGTGGTGTATTTAGTCAATATCCGATATAGACAATAGTTAAAGATATGTATAATAAGGCATCCACACTTACTGAACAGCGGACTGAAAAGCCCCGACGCGCGTTTCGCTATGTGCTTCCTTGGGGGGCGTCAAATATACAGTTTGTCACACAAAAAAGTTACTAAATAACATTTCCCACATGTCTACTTTACATGAGCACAATTTTGGAACCAAAATTTTTTTTGTTAGGAAGTTATAAGGGTTAAAAGTTGACCAGCGATTTCTCATTTTTACAACAAAATGTACAAAACCATTTTTTAGGGACCACCTCACATTTGAAGTCACTTTGAGGGGTCTATATGGCAAAAAATACCCAAAAGTGACACCATTCTAAAAACTGCACCCCTCAAGGTACTCAAAACCACATTCAAGAAGTTTATTAACCCTTCAGGTGCTTCACAGGAGCTGACACAATGTGGAAGGAAAAAATTAACAATTAACTTTTTAGTCACAAAAATTATCTTTTACAAACAATTTTTTTATTTTAACAAGGGTAAAAGGAGAAAATGGACAGAAAAAGTTGTTGTGCAATTTTTCCTGAGTACGCCGATATCCCATATGTGGGGGAAAACCACTGTCTGGGCGCACGGCAGGGTTCGGAATGAAAGGAGCGCCGTTTGACTTTTTCAAACCAAAATTGGCTGGAATGGAGATTGGACGTCATGTCGCGTTTGTAGAGCCCCTGATGTGCCTAAACAGTAGAAACCCCCACAAGTGACCCCATTTGTAAACTAGACCCCCTAAGGAACTAATCTAGATCTGTGGTGAGCACTTTGAACCCCCAAGTGGTTCACATAAGTTTATAATGCCCGGGCATGAAAATAAAAAATCCTATTTTTTTCCCACAAAAATGATCTTTTAGTCACCAATTTTTTATTGTCCCAAGGGTAACAGGAGAAATTGGCCACAAAAGTTGTTGTCCAATTTGTCCTGAGTACGCTGATACCCCATATGTGGGAGAAAACTACTGTGTGGGCACATGTCGGGGCTCGGAATAGAAGTAGTGACGTTTTGTAATGCAGACTTTGATGTCATGTCGCGTTTGGAGAGCTCCTAATGTGCCTAAACAGTGGAAACCACCCACAAGTGACTCCATTTTGGAAACTAGACCCCCAAAGTAACTTATCTAGATGTGTAGGGAGAACTTTGAACCCCAAAGTGCTTCACAGAAGTTTATAAGATAGCGCCATAAAAACAAAAAATCATATTTTTTTCCACAAAAATGATTTTTTTCGCCCCCAATTTTTTATTTTCCCAAGGGTAACAGAAGAAATTGGACCCAAAGAGTTATTGTGCAATTTGTCCTGAGTACGCTGATACCCCATATGTGGGGGTAAACTACTGTTTGGGCGCATGGCAAAGCTCAGAAGTGAAGGAGCACCGTTTGACTTTTTCAACGCAGAATTGGCTGGAATTGAGATCAGATGCAATGTCACATTTGGAGAGCCCCTGATGTGTCTAAACAGTGGAAACCCCCCAATTCTAACTCCAACCCTAACCTCAACACACCCCTAAACCTAATCCCAACCATAACCCTAATCCTAACTTTAGCCCCAACCCGAACCCTAATGGGAAAATGGAAATAAATACATTTTTTTAATTTTATTATTTTTCCCTAACTAAGGGGGTGATAAAGCAGGGTTTGATTTACTATTTATAGCGGGTTTTTATGATTGGCAGCTGTCACACGCTAAAAGACTCTTTTTATTGCAAAAAATAGTTTTTGCATCACCACATTTTGAGAGCTATAATTTTTCCACATTTTGGCCCACAGAGTCATGTGAGGTCTTATTTTTTGCAGGACGAGTTGACGTTTTTATTGGTACCATTTTTGGGCACATGACATTTTTTTATCGCTTTTTATTACGATTTTTGGGAGGCAGAATGAACAAAAACCAGCAATTCATGAATTTCTTTTGGGGGGGACATTTATACTGTTCCGCGTGTGGTAAAATTGATAAAGCGGTTTTATTCTTCGGGTTAGTATGATGACAGTGATACATCATTTATATCATTTTTTTATGTTTTGGCGCTTTTATACAATAAAAACTATTTTATATAAAAAATAATTATTTTTGCATCGCTTTATTCTGCGAGCTATAACTTTTTTATTTTTTTGCTTTTGATGCTGTATGGCGGCTCGTTTTTTGCGGGACAAGATGACATTTTTGTTACGGATCTGCAACTAAGAAATAGGACAGGAGGGGAAGAAGCTGACCCTGCACTGGGACTAGACTCGATCCCTACGATGGGGCGGGCGACCTATTTCTTGTGAATAGACCCACCGACGTTTCCTAGTCTAGACTTGAGCGAAGACCTAAAGGTGGGGGGAAGGGTATCCCTGAAATATCTAGGGACTGGGAACAAAACACAGGTAACGTCCTAGCAGGGAAATAAAGGAAGCTGCAGAAACAAAAGGGAATAACAAAAGACTAAGGCTAGTTTCACACTAGCGTTTCACTGACCTACGTCGGTCTGCGCACGGCCGCCGCTAAGCTCCGTCCCCGGCCGCGCCTCCTCCCGTCCGCTCCGCCTATGGGCGCATGACGCTGCATGAGACCTGCGTGCCCTATCTTTAGCATTGGGTACACAGGCCGTGCGCAGGTATGCGTTTGCCGGCGCATGCGTCCTTTTGACGGTGCGCCGACCTGGGCCAAACGCACCGTGTTGCATTTTGGTGCTCTCGGCGCACCGTCAAAAGGACGCATGCGCCGGCAAATGCATACCTGCGTGCGGCTTGTGTACCCAATGCTAAAGATAGGGTACGCAAGTCGCATGCAGCGTCATGCGCCCATAGGCGGAGCGGCCGGGAGGAAGCGCGGCCGGGGGCGGAGCTTAGCTGCGGCTGTGCACAGCCCGACGCAGGTCAGTGAAACGCTAGTGTGAAACTAGCCTAAGCTAGCAGAACTAGAGTTCCCAGAACTGCACAAAGATAAACACAGAAAGCTATCAAAGCTCCTAGCCAGAACTCTAGCGGATTAACACTGATGTCCAGCAAGGACTGGGAGGCAGGTGCAGGATAATAAAGGTTGATAGAATCACCTGACCAACGACAAGCCAGCACCAGGGGAAAAAGACCAGCTGCCAGAAAACCACAACAAGATGGCAGATGGTCAAACTAAATAGATTCTAACAATTTTCAGCAGTACCATGTTTATTTATATCCGTCTTTTTGATCGCGTGTTATTCCACTTTTTGTTCGGCGGTATGATGATAAATCATTGTTTTTTAGCCTTGTTGTTTGGTTTTTTTTTTCAAAGGGTTCACTAAAGGGGTTAACTAGTGTGACAGTTTTATAGGGTGGGTCGTTACGGACGCGGCGATACTAAATATGTGTACTTTTATTGTATTTTCTTTTTTTTTATTTACATAAAGAAATGAATTTATTGGGGAATATTTTTTTTTCTTTAAGATTTTTTTTACACATGTTAATTTTTATTTTTTTTACTTTTTTACTTTGTCCCAGGGTGGGACATCACTGTATAGTTTCAGATTGCAGATCTGACACTGTGCACAGCACTCTTTCAGACCAGCGATCTGACAGGCAGTGCTGGAGGCTTTCTCAGCACCTGCTCTAAGCAGGCACTGAGGAAGCCACCTCCCTGCGGGACCCGGAAGGACCCTGCGGCCATCTTGGATCCGGGGTCCTGCAGGGAGGAGACCCTCGGAAGAGCGCGATCACATCGCGCTGTTCTGAGGGTCTCAGGGGAGCACGCAGGGAGCCCCCTTCCTGCGCGATGCTTCCTTATACCGCTGACACACTGCGATCAAACATGCCGGGGGTTAATGTGCCGGGAAGTCCCAGGGCACATGGATGGGATAGTACGTCAGATGATAGAAAGGGGTTAATCTGGATTAGCCTGCAGGCATTTCCTCAGGTGCCTCCTATCCCTAATCATTTGCAAGATATTTACCTGGCTAGCTGCTAGTAGTCTGTGTCAGTTGTAGCTCAGCTTAAGCTGGATGTGTTTGATTAGCTCTGTGTCTCTTTCCTCTGAACCTTTTGCCAGACCTAGGATTTATCCTTACTATTTTTCTGGATTCTGCTATCCATTTTCTGAAGTCAAATATCTGACCGCAGAATTGGCCTCTCAGTGTCCGTTTGTTGTACTCCTTGGTTTTGACGTACTGTCATGGCATTTGACCTCGGACTGTTTCCTGACCACACCTTTGACTTACTCCTCTGTACTACTAGCCAACCTGGTATCTGACCTTGGACCTTCTGACTACTCTATCCAACGGCTTGCCTGTGAGTAGTGACTCAGCGTCACACATACCGCCAATGGCAGCAGACAACGCAGCCACTATAGGGCCTGTGAGTCGGGGCTTACCAGTATCAGCGTCAGCACCGCCCCCTCTCATGACATCGTACTTTAAACTGTATCAGCATCCTGGATGCCAGTGGTGTAACTAGAGTCTAATGGGCCCCAGTGCAAGATTTGGACCGTAGCCCCCTCCCCATGGGCGTACCCAACGTGGGGCAGGGGAGGGCAGGTGCCCCCCCCTAGAAGCAGGGGCACACAATGAAAGAGAGCAGAGAGAGCAGCACAATGGCGGCTCCCTCTGCCCCAGGTTGCAGTGCCTGTCTTTGTGTGCAGTGCACAGAGCTGCTGTCTCACCACAGGAGCTTCTTCCTGGCTGCAGCAGCTGTAGTTTCACTTTCTGCCCTGCAGGCTCTGGTTGTCTCAGCCACACTGGGTCCTAGTGCCCGCTGTGTGCAGACACTGGACACTTCCTGCTCCTGCCTCAGCCACTGCCTGCAAGCTTCATGGTAAGAGGGGATGGAATTTATTAAATTCATTCTGCTCAGGCATGTCATGGTCACTGTGGGGGAATGTGAGAGGATGGGGTACAGTGGGGGAGGGGTACAGGGCACTGGGGTGAATGTAAGAGGATGGGGTATTGTGGGGGCTAGGGCACTGGGGGTTAATGTGAGAGGATGGGGGTATTGTGGGGGAGGGGTACAGGGCACTGGGGTGAATGTAAGAGGATGGGGGTATTGTGGGGGCTAGGGCACTGGGGGGGTTAATGTGAGAGGATGGGGGTATTGTGGGGGAGGGGTACAGGGCACTGGGGTGAATGTAAGAGCATGGGGTATTGTGGGGGCTAGGGCACTGGGGGGGTTAATGTGAGAGGATGGGGTATTGTGGGGGCTAGGGCACTGGGGGGTTAATGTGAGAGGATGGGGGTATTGTGGGGGCTAGGGCACTGGGGGGGTTAATGTGAGAGGATGGGGGTATTGTGGGGGATGGGTACAGGGCACTGGGGTGAATGTAAGAGGATGAGGGTATTGTGGGGGCTAGGGCACTGGAGGGGTTAATGTGAGAGGATGGGGTATTGTAGGGGCTAGGGCACTGGGGGGGTTAATGTGAGAGGATGGGGGTATTGTGGGGGAGGGGTACAGGGCACTGGGGTGAATGTAAGAGGATGGGGGTATTGTGGGGGCTAGGGCACTGGGGGGTTAATGTGAGAGGATGGGGGTATTTTGTGGGGGAGGGGTACAGGGCACTGGGGTGAATGTAAGAGGATGGGGGTATTGTGAGGGCTAGGGCACTGGGGGGTTAATGTGAGAGGATGGGGGTATTGTGGGGGAGGGGTACAGGGCACTGGGGTGAATGTAAGAGTATGGGGTATTGTGGGGACTAGGGCACTTGGGGGATTAATGTGAGAGGATGGGGTATTGTGGGGGCTAGGGCACTGGGGGGGTTAATGTGAGAGGATGGGGGTATTGTGGGGCTGAAGTGGGGGAGGGGCAACAGGGCACAGAGAGTGAATGTGAGAGGATGGGGTATTGTGGGGGAGGGGATACAGGGCACTGGTTGGTGAATGTGAGAGGATGGGGATATTGTGGGGGCTGGCGCACAGGGGTTGATGTGAGAGGATGGGGTATTGTGAGGGAGGGTGGACAGGTCACTGGGGTTGAATGTAAGAGGATGGGGGTATTGTGGGGTCAGTGGGACAGAACACTAAGGGGTGCATGTGAGACGATGGGCTGTTGGGGTGTGGGTGGGGGACAGGGGAGGTAGGGGGCTTTTTTTTACTTGTGAGCTCCTTAATACTTTAATAATAGATTAATATTTCAGTATTATTATAACAAGGGCACAGACAGACGGCCGTATAACTCATGCAAGGATCACACTGCAATCCTCGGACTTGGTGGTACCGCTCCTGACATGAGCGCGACTGCCATGTATAATATATGGTATATACAGCGTAGTGTCGCATACACTGCTGTATTATACAATATACAACAGTTCTAATGCTCCATACCTAATATGCAGGATAATGTACAGTGTATATGATGTAACCTGTATAAGATGCGACATTGGCTTGCCCCCCCTAGTTTTGATCCTGGGTACGCCCATGCCCCTCCCTGATATATATGTCTTCCATCCTGGTATTTATGTCCCTCATTATGATATATATATATATATATATATAATATAGCCCTACATCCTGGTATATGTCCCTTATCTTGGGTCTGATCCTGGTATATATATCCCCCATCCTAGTATACAGTTATATGAAAAAGTTTGGGCACCCCTATTAATCTTAAGCTTAATGTTTTATAAAAATTGGTGTTTTTGCAATAGCTATTTCAGTTTGATATATCTAATAACTATTGGACACAGTAATGTTTCTGCCTTGAAATGAGGTTTATTGTACTAACAGAAAATGTGCAATCTGCATCCAAACAAAATTTGACAGGTGCATAAGTATGGGCACCTCACCAGAAAAGTAACATTAATATTTAGTAGATCCTCCTTTTGCAAAAATAACAGCCTCTAGTCGCTTCCTGTAGCTTTTAATGAGTTACTGGATCCTGGATGAAGGTATTTTTGACCATTCTTCTTTACAAAACAATTCCAGTTCAGTTAAGTTTGATGGTCGCCGAGCATGGACAGCCCTCTTAAAATGATCCCACAGAAGTTCAATGATATTCAGGTCTGGGGACTTCGATGGCCATTCCAGAACATTGTAATTGTTCCTCTGCATGAATGGCTGAGTAGATTTGGAGCGGTGTTTTGGATCATTGTCTTGCTGAAAGATCCATCCCCTGCGTAACTTCAACTTTGTCACTGATTCTTGAACATTATTGTCAAGAATCTGCTGGTACTGAGTGGAATCCATGCGTCCCTCAACTTTAACAAGATTCCCGGTGCCGGCATTGGCCACACAGCCCCAAAGCATGATGGAACCTCCACCAAATTTTACTGTGGGTAGCAAGTGTTTTTCTTGGAATGCTGTGTTTTTTGATGCCATGCATAACGCCTTTTTGTATGACCAAACAACTCAATCTTGGTTTCATCAGTCCACAGGACCTTCTTCCAAAAAGAAATTGGTTTCTCCAAATGTGCTTTTGCATACCTCAGCCGACTCTGTTTGTGGCGTGCTTGCAGAAACGGCTTCTTTCGCATCACTCTCCCATACAGCTTCTCCTTGTGCAAAGTGCGTTGTATAGTTGACCGATGCACAGTGACACCATCTGCAGCAAGTTGATGCTGCAGCTCTCTGGAGGTGGTCTGAGGATTGTCCTTGACTGATCTCACCATTCTTCTTCTCTGCCTTTCTGATGTTTTTCTTGACCTGCCACTTCTGGCCTTAACAAGAACTGTCCCTGTGTTCTTCCATTTCCTTACTATGTTCCTCACAGTGGAAACTGACAGGTTAAATCTCTGAGACAGCTTTTGTATCCTTCCCCTGAACAACTATGTTGAATAATCTTTGTTTTCAGATCATTTGACAGTTGTTTTGAGGAGCCCATGATGCCACTCTTCAGAGGAGATTCAAACAGGAGAACAACTTGCAAGTGGCCACTTTAAGTAGCTTTTCTCATGATTGCATACACCTGGCTATGAAGTTCAAAGCTCAATGAGGTTACAAAACCAAAAAAAGTGCTTTAGTAAGTCAGTAAAAAGTAGGTAGGAGTATTTAAAACAAGAAAATGATAAGGGTGGCCATACTTATGCACCTGTCAAATTTTGTTTGAATGCAGATTGCACATGTTCTGCTAGTACAATAAACCTGATTTCAAGGCAGAAACATTACTGTGTCCAATAGTTATTAGATATATCAAACTGAAATAGCTGTTGCAAAAACACCAATTTTTATAAAACATTAAGCTTAAGATTAATAGGGGTGCCCAAACTTTTTCATATAACTGAATATCCCCTGTTCTGCCGCTGTTCTTTAATGTATAGAAAATAATTAAACCATTATACTCACCAGAAGTGAACATAAAAGTCTTGGGGCCCCATAGCAGAAGTATATTGCATTTCCCATAGTCCACCATATAATATAACACACAGCCCATAGTCTTCCCTATAGTATAATGCACCCACCATAATCATCCATACAGTATAAAGCGCCCCCTTTAGTCCTCCATATAGTATAATGCACAGCAGCCCATAGTCATCCATGTAGTATAATGCGCAGCCCATAGTCCAACATGTAGTAACATGCAAAGCTCATAGTTCCACATGTAGTATAATGACCAGCCCATAGTCCTACATGTAGTGTAATGCACAGCCCATAGTCCTCCATATAGTACAGTGCACAGACTATAGTTCCCCGTATAGTATAATGCACAGCACATAGTCCTCCACATAGAATAATGCACAGTCCATCCTGATATATGTTCCCTATTCTAGTATATGGCCTCCATTCTGGTATATACTATAATAATGTGTGGAGGACTATTTGAGGCCCATAATACTGTATAGAGGACTACATGGGATCCATAATCCTGTATGGAAGACTCATAATACTGTATGGAGGAATATGTGAGGTCTCTGTAGGGCCAATATGCTTTTAGGAGGGCTGGGCCATTGTATTGTTTGGAGGGCTACTGGGGCTATTATAAAATGTGGATGGTTGTGTTGGGGTTACTGAGTGAGGGGTGTGGGGCAATTATACTATCGGTTGTGTGTTGATCACAGTTGAGGCATCAGACTGTGTTGGGGTCACCATACTTTGCAGGGGGAAGGTGGAGGGAGAGAGGAGTACTGTAGGATCATCATACCTTGTTTGTGGAAGTTAGTGTGGAAGAATTCACTGTGGGGGTATCCCACTGTGTTACGGAGGGGAGCACAATAGTTGGTATCATACTTTACATACTTTATGGGGGCAATGGAAGGGCCATCTAGGGGCTTCAATAGGAGGGAAATTACTTTGTAAGGGTTGAAAATGTGTGAGATACAGTATGTTCTTCTGTGACACAATCAAATATTCTTTTTTTGTTTTGTTTTTGTAGGGGAGGACAATAGGAACTTCTGCTAGGGGTCTTCTTGATTTCTATGCATGCCCCTAGTGAAAGGTAATTGCAAGTTCTATTCCTTGGGGCCAAGACAAGTGTGGTGGTTCTGGAATGTATGCAATATGTAATGTGAACTACTTTCCAACTAGATTGATACCTTGCAGGTCTCACTCTATGGCATGTTACCTCCTAGACCCATTGTTTCAGCAGATTTCACCAAAGTATGACGTAGGTAGGTCCACACACCTGTCAATTTTTTTTATACAGTTTGTGTTATAGTCTTGCAGCAGGCATCATATGAGCAATAAAACTATTAAGTAGAGCAAATTCAAAAGTATAAAACATATTTGATACAACATTTCAGGTCATCAAACCCCAGGCTCAGCAAGGGTATTTGTGTCTTTGAATTTACATGTAACAATCACATATATATACAAACTTTATGATTAAGATAAAAACAAACAAGAAGAGAGAACAAAAAGGAAGTGACAGAAAGGGGATGTAGAGGGGAATTCACGTTAGGATTGCTCAGAATTACTAGGAGAAACACACAACGAGAAGTCACGTTGCTCAATGAATATCAGATGCAATAGTAATTGCCCAACATTTATCAGGGTGAGAAGAGGAAAGAGAATTTACAACTCAAATACTGCATGTAGGGGTGGTTAGAGGACAGGCATTTTCCCACTTAGCTAAAAGTTCAATGTTCTGGAGTATGTGGGAAATGAAGTTACTGGTGCTTATAAAACTGACATGATCTCCATCATCCTTTGATTGTTTCTGCCCCATTATAGAGGTAGGGCAAATGCTTTTTCAAAGGCCGGCTTTCACAGTACAAGTGTCTGTAGAAGAAATAGGAGGAGGTTCCAGGATAGTACCTCCAGGGACCCCAGGATCATTAAGAGTAAGAACACAAAGTTTTATTTGGTAGTCTTGATTTTTTTTATAATGAAAAGCATATCCTCTACTTTGGACCAGAAAGCATGAGGAATGGGGCATTCCTATGACATGCATGGCAATTGCAAAGGGAGCTGCCAGCATCAAATCCTCATGGTTAAAGTACCCAAGTACATTCAGCATGGCAGTACAAGCCATTAATAACCTCATTCATAGCAGCCAAGGCGTGTAAATGTGTGAATATCTGCACATAGTGCTCATATTCTTTACTTCCATTTTTTCATAATTTGCATATTACTAACATGTCTATCCATCCTGTGATTTCCATAATTGATTTTTTTCTTTTTAGTGTTGCAATTTCAGTGTTTAGGAGTGTATGTACCATTGTGTCCCGAGACTGTTCATAATGCCAACATCATGGACAGATACAAATGAGGGTACAACTGCCATCTTGTTATAATTGGTTTCCTGGGCTTTACAGGAGAATGAGCATTAATTGTACAGTGTGAGCAGCTGCAAAAGATTGTTCACCTTCAGGAGCTGGATGACAGACACAGCCCGACTCCCCGTAGAGATTGTTTCATCCATCATTTCTGTCCAGGCCTATTTCATGAGTTTATTTTTTTTTTAATTCTGTGGAAGCATGGTAGAAAAGCAATGTCTGACTTTCATGTGTTCATTATCATAGATTTTTGATGTATTACTTTTGTCAGATTCAAGCTATTTCTGTGACCATTGTGGGTTTTTCTGTCACTAAATGAGGGGTACCAACAATTTTGACCACGTGTGTATAGTGTATGTAAACTTCTGGTTTCAACTATATATGGTATGATGTCCCTCAGCTCCGCTTTATATATGGTATAATGTCCCTCATACCCTCTTTATATAGTATGATGTCCCTCAGACCCTCTTTATATAGTATGTGTGACGTCTGTTCACTGCAGGTCTGAACTGCAGGTAAGACAGCACCCCGAGAAACCCCGAGACCCTTTACTATACAGTGATCTGGAATTATAGCGAAGCCCAGGGGTAGCTGCCTATGAGAGCAGTGGACCGGAGTAGGAAGGACGCTAGGAAGGGAATAAAAAGCGAGACCAAATGCGAAGTCAGAAGTCCAAGGGTCAAAACCAGGAGGGCGGCAAAGGTACAAAATCGGCAGGCAGAAGAAGGGTCAGAAATTCAGGCTAAAGTTAAAGTCAAAACCAGGTGGGCAGCAACGGTACAAAATCGGCAGGCAGTAGAACAGTCAGAAATCCAGGCAAAGGTCAGAGATACAATAGCAAAACAAACTAGCACACTGGGGAAACCAAGACTATATCTGGCGGCCTACAAGCCAGGCTCCAAGGCATTTGAAGGGCATGGCTACCTCTCACAAGCTCACAGTCTGATGACCTCATCTGGACCGCCCCCATAACCAGGCCAGATGGTGATGCATGACTGACACCAACCACTTCACCTCTGATAGAAGAGCGAAGCCTGCACCCACCAGACACCTGCGCAGGGACCCCCTCTCTGTCACCAACATTACCCACAGGCGAAACATGGCGATAGCGCAGCGACAGAGGCCGGTGTCAAAAGGAGCGGAACCATATGACACCGTTCTCCTATCACCAGCACCACCAGCCGAAGGAGTCCGGCGCCTCCCAGCAGCCGAGGCAGGAACACCAGCCACTGAATCCAACGGCGACGTGACAGTATGATGTCCCTCAGCTCTGCTTTATATACAGTCATGGCCAAAAGTTTTGAGAATGACACAAATATTATATTTTCACATGATCTGCTGCCCTCTGGTTTTTATGTGTGTTTGACAGATGTTTTTATCACAGACAGAAATATAATTGCAAACATATGAGTAACAAAAGCTTATATTGACAGTTAGAATGAGTTAATGCAGCAAGTCAATATTTGCAGTGTTGACCCTTCTTCTTCAGGACCTCTGCAATTCTCCCTGGCATGCTCTCAATCAAACTTCTGGACCAAATCCTGACTGATAGCAGTCCATTCTTGCACAATCAATGCTTTCATTTTGTCAGAATTTTTAGGTTTTTGTTTGTCCACCCGTCTCTTGATGATTGACCACAAGTTCTCAATAGGATTAAGATCTGGGGAGTTTCCAGGCCATGGACCCAAAATCTCTATGTTTTGTTCCCTGAGCCATTTAGTTATCATCTTTGCTTTATGGCAAGGTGCTCCATCATGCTGGAAAAGGCATTGTTGATCGCCAAACTGCTCTTGGAGGGTTGGGAGAAGTTGCTCTTGGAGGACATTCTGGTACCATTCTTTATTCATGGCTGTGTTTTTAGGCAAGACTGTGAGAGCCGATTCCCTTGGCTGAGAAGCAACCCCACACATGAATGGTTTCAGGATGCTTAACAGTTGGCATGAGACAAGACTGGTGGTAGCGCTCACCTTGTCTTCTCCGAATGAGGCGTTTTCCTGATGTCCCAAACAATCGAAAAGGGGATTCATCAGAGAAAATAACTTTACCCCAGTCCTCAGCAGTCCACTGCCTGTACCTTTTGCAGAATATCAGTCTGTCCATGATGTTTTTTTGGAGAGAAGTGGCTTCTTTGCTGCCCTCCTTGAGACCAGGCCTTGCTCCAAGAGTCTCCGCCTCACAGTGCGTGCAGATGCACTCACACCTGCCTGCTGCCATTCCTGAGCAAGCTCTGCACTGCTCGTAGCCCGATCCCGCAGCTGAAACACTTTTAAGAGACGGTCCTGGCGCTTGCTGGTCTTTCTTGGCGCCCTGGAGCCTTTTTGGCAACAATGGAACCTCTCTCCTTGAAGTTCTTGATGATGCGATAGATTGTTGACTGAGGTGAATCTTTCTAGCTGCGATACTCTTCCCTGTTAGGCCATTTTTGTGCATTGCAATAATGACTGCACGTGTTTCTTTAGAGATAACCATGGTTAACAGAAGAGAAACAATGATACCAAGCACCAGCCTCCTTTTAAAGTGTCCAGTGGTGTCATTCTTACTTAATCATGACAGATTGATCTCCAGCCATGTCCTCATCAACACCCACCTGTGTTAATGGAGCACTCACTGAAAAGAGGTTAGCTGGTCCTTTTAAGGCAGGGCTGCAATGATGTTGAAATGTGTTTTGGGGGATAAAGTTCATTTTCTAGCCAAATATTAACTTTGCAAGTAATTGCTGTTAAGCTGATCACTCTTTATAACATTCTGGAGTATATGCAAATTGCCATTAGAAAAAGTGAAGCAGTAGACTTTGTAAAAATTAATATTTGTGTAATTCTCAAAACTTTTGTCCATGACTGTATGGTATAATGACCCTCAGACCCTCTTTATATAGTATGATGTCCCTCAGACCCTCTTTATATATGGTATAATGTCCCTCAGACCCTCTTTATATAGTATGATGTCCCTCAGACCCTCTTTATATAGTATGATTTCTCTCAGACCCTCTTTATATAGTATGATGGCCCTACAGCCAGATCATATGAAAAACAATAAATATTACACTCCCTAATCCTGACTGCCGGTATTGCAGACTCCATCTCCTCTTCTATGACAGGCCTGCAGAGTGGAACGATGCAATGACGTCATTGTGCGGCCTGCATGAGTAAGCTGACCGCTGCTTACGAGATGGACAGTGATAGGGTAGGGTGTTATGTTTAGGTAGCTGAGAAAAAGCAAAAACGGTAATACACCAGAGAGGCTGGAACCTATTGGATTGCAGTAACCTGAACTAACCACACAACTAGAGGTAGCCGTGGAGCGTTCCTACGTTGATCCTAGACGCCTCGTCACAGCCTGAGAGATAACTACACCTAAATGCAGAAAGATGAAAGCTATCTGCCCCGGAGCAGATCCCCAAAGAAAATAGGAAGCCCCCAAACATATAATGGCGGTTAGACAAGAAGATAGCACGGACACAGACAGAAAATAGAATGAGCAAACGTTGGGGCCCAATCTGTCTAGACAGAAAAGTACAGGAAAGAATTCTGACTGCAATCCAACAAAAACCCTAAAAAATACCAGCACTTCTGATTGCCAAAAAACCTGAGATCACACTATCTCTACCACCTAAATCAGATCTCTGGTGTAACAAAACAAAGCCACAGCCACTGAAAAAACAGGAAAAAACAAATGAACAAATACCAGTGGCTACAGATAAATTGAGAGGAGCACAGGCCCCAGGAGGGGACCCAGCTGACTTCCACAAAAGTGCAGAAAAGTAAGAAAAAAGCAAGCACAAAAAGAAAAGCAGAAAATATCTTATCTGAAAGCAGCAGGTGCAGGCAAGACTCCAGCAACTTCCAAATGAACCAGGAACCACAATTGAGACAAGAACAATTGATCACCGGCAACCATCATGGGAGGGAACCTCCCTTATATCAGTCCAGTCGTTATCCCAGATTGCCATTCCTAGCTGAAAGGTTCAGTACTGTCTGTAACCACCAGAGGGAGCCTCTGCTCAGAAACCATTTCTAGCACATTCACAACAGTAGGGAGCTTGTGTCTTGCTGCTCTATTATGGGATTTAACTCTGTTGGCGTCATTTGAACACTGACACATTTCAATGTGGCGGTTGCAGGAGATCCAGGGCTTTGGGCAAGATGTTTGTGGCTGGAGCCCCGTGTCTTTCATATAGTGACGCATCTGGTGATTGGTATCTACTGCGATATGGTCACAGTATTGGGGAAATATCGGTCATTTTGATAATGTTTTTTTTTATTAACTGTTAAATGTAATTCAGTCATTGTATAGTGGAAGGTTTATTGTGATATTATTGTTACTATTGGTCTTTATACAGAACGTTTTGTTATGCAGAGGTAATGGTCATATATTATGTACTCCCTGTGTAGTGGTTATGGTGGTGGACATTGTGTGGCGGTATTATTTTGGTCTGTTATTGTGTGTTTTAAGATTAGCAGTGGTATATATTGTTACATGTGTAAAGGGATGGCCGCGGGGCCCATGCACTGGAAGCTGCTATGTATTTTACCTCTGTAGTCTCCATTCGCCTGCGGTGTTCTCCTCACGTGAGGAAGCGTACAGACCAATTAGAGTCAGAGTCCTAAATCACGTCAAACAGTTCTGCTTTATTTTCCTCTGGACACAGCACATCCAAGACACCATAAGCACGTCTTAATCGATACCAGCAATATTCTTCACAATTCTGCCTCTTCTCTCTGGCACACCAGAATGGACCGATAAGTATTGACGGGACGAGGAGCCCGGTGAAAACGGCACTTCGATCTCTTCCCCTAGAGACACTTCTAACCAGCATAAGAAAGACACATCTAATAGGTCATCCACCCCTCTCTGGTTATCCTGCCGGATACTTCTGATGGCCCACTCACTTCTACGCTTCAGCACATCCTCTTCTGCTGAGCGTTCCCACAGTGGTTCTTCCACTGGACTACTGCTGTGTAAACCCACTCACTTTGGGCCCACACTACCACGGTGAATCCTTCACCAGCTTCTTCAGGGGTTGCTGGTCCCCTCTTCTTCCTACCCTATGCTCAGGGCCCAGGAATGTGGACGTCCTCACAGTAGCAAGGTCCACCCCCGACTAATCTCCGCTACGAGAACTTCCTGATTCCCGCTTGGAGGCAATCTTTCCCTAGCAACAAATCCCTAACTATTGTCCCTAACCAAATAGATGTGCTGAATGCCCCCATCTAGTGGCCAAACCCGAATACTGCACTGACGTCTTTTTATAACTAACTGGATCTCTAATGTGCTCCCATTAGTGATCCCTCGCAGATAACAGTTAACCCGACTATATACACTATTCTCCTAGTGCCCGCCTCTAATGACCCCCAGGAAGCACTGACCACCTGTCACTAGACCCCCACATATATACCTACATAGCAATATACAAAGCACACATATAGATACACATTGACACAATTAAGGAGATGAAACCTTAAAGGGTTAATACCCTTCCACCTCCTTACACATGTATAGATCCTCTTTTAAGTAGTGGGACGGGGATCTTATGGGAAGATGTGCACTTTTGGGCTTGGGCCCCAGATCTTTTAGGGCCCTGGCAACGCCCCTGGTGATGATGATATGGCTTGCACAGTTTCCAGCTCCATGCCTGCGGCAGATTTTATTCAGACTGAGGTCCGGCATTTGGATTCTGCAAACCCCAATTACTTGCTGTTGTGGCATGCTAGGACTTGTAGTTCCACAATAGAAGCACTTATATGAATCAATGGCCGCCCCTCCTCGAGTCCCGAATACAACTCGTGACTGAGAGATTTTCCTCAACCACAAAACTTCCTCATTCAGTAGTCCCAGCCTGGAGCTCTGCCCACTCAGGGAATTCCCACCTGCTCCGTGCAGGGGACCTATGGCGCTCTTTCCCCTGCTCTCCGCCCCACTCCTCGTCTCCTCCCACAGGGGAGGAAAACTGAGGGGGGGAAGTTGTGCTGTTTGCAAAGCCCGCAGCTGCCGGTAACGATCGGTGATACTGCTCGTCCTGGTGTCGGTGCTTCTCCCGCAGGTGGCTGACCTACTATATGCGGCTGCGGCCGTCCAGCTCTGTGTGCACACGGCCCTAAGCCGCCGTCTAATGCCTCCATCCATTCATGGCTCTTACAGGCGCTGAGATGGGCTCCATGTTCCGCGGGGAGGAGATGTGCCTGGCCCAGCTGTTCCTGCAGTCCGGCTGTGAATACCAGAGTGTCAGTGAGCTGGGCGAGCTGGGGCTGGTGGAGTTCCGGGACGTAAGTACATGGTGCGGGCTCTGCCCCGTCCCCCGCGGTCTCTGCCCCCCACCTCTGGCAGGCTCTGCCCCCCCCCCCGGTCTCTGCCCCCCCCCGGTCTCTGCCCCCCCCCCGGTCTCTGCCCCCCCCCCCGGTCTCTGCCCCCACCCCGGTCTCTGCCCCCCCCCCCCCGGTCTCTGCCCCCCCCCCCCGGTCTCTGCCCCCCCCCCCCCCCCCGTCCTCTGGCGCCTCCCCCCCCCCCCCCGGTCTCTGCCCCCCCCCCCCCCGGTCTCTGCCCCCCCCCCCCCTCCCCCACCCGGTCTCTGCCCTAAACCCCCTCCCCCCGGTCTCTGCCCCCGTCATCTCTGCCCCCCCACCTCTGGCAGTCTCTGCCCCCATCCCCCCCCGGTCTCTGCACCCCCCATCCCCCCCGGTCTCTGCGCCCCCCATCCCCCCCCCGGTCTCTGGCCCCCCCATCCCCCCCCGGTCTCTGCCATCCCCCCCTCTGCGTCTTTGCCCCCATCCCCCCGGTCTCTGCCCCCCATCCCCCGGTCTCTGCCCCCCATCCCCCGGTCTCTGCCCCCCCATCCCCCGCCTCCTGCCCCCCCCCATCCCCCCCGCTCTCTGCCCCCCCCATCCCCCCCGCCTCTGCCCCCCCCATTCCCCGGCCTCTGCCCCCCCCATTCCCCGTCTCTGCCCCCCCCATTCCCCGGCTCTGCCCCCCATTCCCCGTCTCTGCCCCCCCATTCCCCGGTCTCTGCCCCCCCCATTCCCCGGTCTCTGCCCCCCCTTCCCCGGTCTCTGCCCCCCCCATTCCCCAGGCTCTCTGCCCCCCCATTCCCCGGTCTCTGCCCCACCCCCCCCGCCCCCCGGTCTCTGCCCCCATCCCCCCCCCCCCCGGTCTCTGCCCCCATCCCCCCCCCCCGGTCTCTGCCCCCATCCCCCCCCCCCCCGGTCTCTGCCCCCATCCCCCCCGCCCCCCGGTCTCTGCCCCATTCACCCCCCCTCCCCGGTCTCTTCCCTCCCCCTGGTGGACTCTGCCCCCCATCCCCTGGTCTCTGCCCCCCCCAGTTGTAAAAGACGTGCAGATAATGCCTTATCCAGGCAGGGATTGCTATGTAAGCATTTGTCTGGGCTGCTGTTTTGTTGCTTTGTGATTTAACCCTTGCAGACACAACTTCCACTCTAGGTGCAACCACTTGTGTCATGATTATTTTTTTCCCCTTGACTAACTAAAGGAGTGCAGTCAGACGGCCGTATAGATCGGACCGTGGTGCACGGACTGGCCGGTGGCTCTCCCGACCCGAGCGGGACAGCTGCATAGGGATATATGAAGTGTCAGGAGAGCCTCGGCCAGTCCGTGCCCTGCAGGCCCATCTCGCTCCTGTTATATGGCCGTCTGTGTGCCTACGGCGAGACCAGTCCTGGCTGAGCTGCACAGTTTGCACTTGGCGCTCACTAACTCATCCATCAATACAGGGGCAAAGGCTCGCTCCACCCTGCTGTGCCCACTGTCCGGTGTGTCCGCTCGGGTGGTATATGGCTGACCCCAGGCACGATGGAGGCCGAGGCATGTGCTGACCATAAGACCCACTGTATAGGAATCTGCAGTCTCATGCCGGCTAGACGGTGTCCTGGCGTTGTCAGCGTTTCACTCTGCGCCACCAATATCTTTTTGGGTGCTTCTACATAATGACTCCCCACAAGCCCAGGACACATTAAGACTGCATACTGGTTTAACCTATGAACCCTATACACCAAAGCTGGTGTTTCTTGATACTTCATATTGAAAGGCAACCATTTTTGATAAAGGCCAGGTTGGCCGAAATGTCAAAGTCAAGTCGCCACTATATTTTCAATAAATTTTCACCAGATGCAAATTGAACAAATTACGTGTGCAGTGGTTTTTCTCTTTGATTATTGTTGGACCATCTGGTTCCTTCTCACTAGCACCGTATAGGGCAACCTTTTAGTCGTGTGCGGACCATTTATCTAGTCCGAAGTGAACTGAACATCTCTAGTGCTTGGGGCTTCGCTATTTGGGGTCTTTTTTTGGTCAGGTAAAACAAAAATTGTGCACTCTTCTTTTTTTTTTTTGGTCCAAAAAACTGATAGAATGAATGCCTTTTTAGGAAACCTAAAAACCGGATCAATCGCGTAGCTGGAATTCCCCCCAACCCATCAATGCTCCCCAAACAGATCATGTCATGGAAAGTGTGAAACAGGAATTAGGTTCATGCGTCTGTGGACCACTGTGAATTACGGGCCATGAAGTATGGACTGGCCGCAAGTTTCTTGACCCGAACTTGATACCTCATAGTGCACCCACAGTATGCCGATAAGGGGTGTGGGTAGGAGACCTGCAACCTGTCCATGCTGTATGGTCCATACTTGACCTTCTGTCAGACGTCTGAAACTTGGTAGCGGAGAGTATTTTACGAGGGGAGTCTGCTGGTTCCTGGAATATTGAGGTAAGGGTCCATAATTCTGTTGCTTTTCTGCCTTCAGCTCAATCAGAACATTAACGCCTTCCAGCGTCGCTATGTGTCGGAGATCAGGCGCTGTGATGATATGGAGACAACGTTTGGTGAGTTTCTGCCACTGTCCCATAATTTCATATGGATTTCGGACACGATGGCTCACAGTTGTCCTCCTCTCAGGGTACCTGGAACAGGAACTGCGCAAAGCTGGTATGACGGTTCCGGACTCCTCCGAATCGCCACCTGCCCCTTTACCTAAAGATGCTCTGAGGATACAAGAGGAATCCGAGCAGCTGGCTAATGAGCTAAAAGAGGTCTCCAGCAATAGACAAACCCTGCGAGAACGTCTGCGGGAGCTGCGGGAGTATGCCAATATACTGCGGGAAAGTCAGAGGTTCACTGGCCCCCTGGTGAGCACCCAAGCGTGGTACTGTTTAGTAGGTTTCTGCCACTGCCTACCCATCTTCTGCGATCAGTTATCACTCAGTATTCAGCACTCGCCAACGCTCCTACACTTAGGCTGGCCATAGACCTTAGATGGCTGTTGTCCGACTCCTGCTTCAGCCGGGCATTTGACCGTCGGCCATCTAGGCACTCTCTCCCATACACAGGATCGCTCCGGTGTTCTCTATCGCGAAAGCTGGTGGCTCGGAGAGAACAGTGTGTTTGGAATCTCCCGACCATCAGTGGCTGATCCTGTCCATATCCTTAGTGTAATGTGTATGGGTGGGGTGGGGGGACTTTACTGTATCTAGTAAACGTCAACCTTTTAGGCATGGAGATCTCCAATACTATGTATTATATAGAACTTTGCCTTTATTAAACGGGGGCATACAAATCCTATGGGCTGCAATGTGTCAGAAGCATTACAATATAACAATCTAATAAGTGCAAATTCCATTCTTTTTTTTTTTTTTTAGACTTGCCCCTATTCCGTAGCACTAATCCAGATATGCTGTCGGTAAGCTAGAAATAAATGATCAGGAGGATAAGAGGTCCTCTTCTCTCCCATTCATAAGCCCAGAAAGGAAGAGACCATGGA
>JARQOD010000003.1:270748219-270772329 GCA_033576555.1 Oophaga sylvatica | reverse complement strand
CCGACACTCGCATGTGAAATCCACTCGGGAGTGGAGTGCGCGGCTGCATGTAGTTCTATGCAGCCGCTCGCTCCACTTCCGAGTGCCGGCGCCAGAGCTGGGATTTCACATGCGAGTGTCGGACGACTTCGTCGCATGTGTGATCCCGGCCTAATAGGGTGAGGTGGTGCTCCAGGTGGTCGTCCACTATGACAAAAACGGGGGACACAGCTCTCTTGCCAAATGTGTCCACAAGCCAGGATTCAAAACAAATGACTGGGTATTTATTGTCCCTTGTTCCTTTTCAGGCATCCCCACAATGCGCAGGTTGTTTCGCTGTAACCCATTTTTGAGGTCATCCAGCTTATTAAGAAGCATATTAATATTCTGCTTATTTTAATCTCCTTCTGCATGCCAGGAACAATGTCCTCCACCACAACAACCCTTTTCTCCAATTCCGCCATCCTGTCATTGAATTTATGCATATTCTGTCTGAAATGATTGATGTCCTCTTTAATTTCACCAACTTGCAATCAGATACCATCTATAGTGGGGCTACAGCTGTTAATAGCAGTGTCAGTTTCTTTGAGGGTTTCTTATCTCCCTCCTGTGGCAAACCCCCATCTGTAAACATGGGCCTCCTCTTGGGATCTGACTCTCTCTACCATAACTGCTGCTGAGGAAGTGGCTCCGTTACCTCATGCTGTAACTCCATAATGTCCTCCTCGCCATCCGATCCCCACTGTTCCCGAGCTGTTTGCGCTCTGTAAGGTGAGCGGGGACGACGTCAACCAGCCAGGCGAATCTCCCCAGTTTAGCTGTCACGTTCTCCACCATCCTGATACGGTCAGGGCTGTTGTGAGGAGGCGACACCTTGGATGCAGCAATGTTACAGTCCCTCTCCTTACTGCGCGTCATCCCTGCCGCCAAACTGCACCAGACACCTTCCCACATGACTGGGGTCTCCTATGTACTCTGTGCTCTAGGCTGATGGTGGTATACTACCAGGATGATGAGTGGGAGATCAGCTCCACATGTCCACCTTACATGGCCACCAGGACACAACCGCCCCTGCACAATCTATTTCAGCCAATTTGTGTTCCTTCCATTCCTAGACCTGACGTTTGTCGAAACAGACCTTTTTTTAACTACATGTGGGGTATCGCTGTGCTCGTAGGAAAGTGGATAACAAACTGTGGGGCCCACGTTTTGTTGTTGCCTCTTGCAAAATTGAAAAAATTGGTACTAAA
The DNA here is from genome assembly GCA_033576555.1 of Oophaga sylvatica. Taxonomy (NCBI): domain Eukaryota; kingdom Metazoa; phylum Chordata; class Amphibia; order Anura; family Dendrobatidae; genus Oophaga; species Oophaga sylvatica. The sequence continues at coordinate 270,771,100 of JARQOD010000003.1, read as the reverse complement.
GAAACATTTTAGAGGTTAAATTTAAATCTGTTTTTTTTTTTTTTTTTTCTTCATTTCACTCTGCATTAATTTCTGTATAGCGTGTGAAGGGTTACATTTTTTTCTTGATCCTTAAAAATCTGAATAGGTCCCTAAAGGAAAAGGTTTTGTAAAATTGTAGAAAAATGAAATTGCTACTTCTCTGCCCTTATCGCCCTATTTAAAATGCTTTTCACAGTTTTAAATATTTCTTGAATAAAGATTTGTAGACTTTATTATATTTGGTCTATAATTGCTTTCCTCTGCTTTGGGATTATATGTAATTGCACTGACCAGACGAATCATATTTATAGGTCATCTTTGCCACACATTAATAAACAAAAATATGGCAATATTGCTATGTTGTTTTTTTTTTTTTTATTTCACTGCACTTTGAATTTTTTTTTCTTTATTACATGGAGCATGTTCTAATTTAAAACTCCTAATCCTGCAAAAGGGAAAAAACACAAGCCCCCATGGCTATATCGATGGAAAAATAAGTCATGGAGTGGCTGTGGTGGAAAGGTGTTAAAGATTTTATTACTTTTTTTATTATTATTTTTTCCCCTAAATTTGTATATACAATTCTATATTTAACCCTTTCAGCTTCATGGCCGGAGTCATACACCCATGGCGCATGAATTCCTTTGAGCGTCTGTTGTGGCGAGCCTGCCGAGGGTACCTCATTATCAACTTTGTGGAGATGTCTGAACCTATGGAGGACCTTGTAACAGTAAGTTGCTGCTGATGCTTCTGTTCTGTTAGTGGGTGTAGGAATGGTACAGCACTTATTAGACGACTGACCCTCCATCCAAAGATGCACAGCTCCAATAGATGCTGATGGCTGATCATTCCAAGCGTCAACTAGTGGAAAGTGGCCCTTTTATTCAGGGCTGTGGAGTTGGTAAGCCAAACCTTCGACTCCTCAATTTCCATGACACTGACTTCACGACTCCTACTCCACCAAAATGGGCTCCAACTCCGACTCCACAGCCCTGCTTTTACTGGAAGTGGCTGGGTTCATGTTTATACCCAGGTTATAGCCTGTTATAAGGCGGACATAGATGTTTGTGGTTTAATATTGCAATCATGTGGTCTGACTGTATTGTCCCTGATTGTTCGAACTTTCAAGATGTTAGTTTTAGATTGTTCTCCGACAAGTATGTAACTACCAGTAACTTTGTGGGAAGAAAAGCATGTGTCCATGATTAAGAAACTCTGTCGTTCTGTTTTGTACAGGGGGAGAGTGTAACACAGATTATATTCTTAATTTCCTACTGGGGGGAAAAGATAGGAGAGAAGGTTAAGAAGATTGCAAACTGGTGAGTGTGCATACAGAGCCTTACTAGCTTAATGTGAGTGGATTCCTGCAATCCCTTGTTTCTCATCCCCGTTGTTTTTTCTCTTTTAGTTTCCACTGTCACGTTTACCCCTATGCGGAAGATGAAACGGTCAGGCTTGACACACTGAAAGATCTCTTGGTGCGGATCCAAGACATGCAGAAGGTGAGCGGTCAATCTTATCATTATTAATATAATAATGCCACAGTTTCCTTTTAGGTTTGCTTACATTTTAGCAATGCTAGTTTCCCTTGTTACCTGCCATGTGGCTAAAGGTGGTCTGCCGATGAGCCCTATCGAATACCATTGTTGCCTATGTAACAAAAGAAACAAACTGAGGACTCCTGGGACATAAAAAGGATCATTTTGGTAACAGAATTTATTTCATGCTCAAATGCATTTGTTGTACAATTTCCCATCCCCAGTTGGTTATTATGGAGTCTCTGGGTTCCATTGTGTCCATTTTTTGGAACAGAAAAGTCCTATTTGTATTAGTCACAGGCCTAATTGTGACCCCAGCAACGTGTCCTCTAGCTCAGAAGGCTAACTATTGAGTGTTCTGCTCTGCTACAATGTATCACTTCAGATTCCAGGCTGTTGGTTAACATTTGTGCATTACCGATATGTTAAAACTCAGACGGACTTAACAAGACAGAATCCGCTATTCAAGATATTGTCAGTCACTGACCGCAAAGGAGTATCTTAGAAAAGATTGTGTAACTGAGCATCAAGCATTTTAGAAAGTTAATGTTTAGTGTTTATACCATGATTAAAGACACTCGGGCATTTTTGTTTGCCTGTAGAATGCCGCTCCAGGTATTATATTGAATAATGTAGGGGTTTTAGTTGATATGATGTGTTTTGGTTGCCTGCCAACATGGTTCTGTCTTATATGCTGCCCTAATGCAGAATACATTTCATATAGTCTCATAACAATAGTTTGCTCCTTTCTAATGCTTGCCAGCGCTACGGTCAGTGTCTGGCGCTGGGTACAGTAGAGACTCAGTTTATCGTCCGTGAAGAGTTTGGCGCAAATTCAAAAAGTACAAACACAAGACCCCATAATGAACTGGGCCCAAAGTGTTTCACCAGTAACCCATTAGAGGACTTCCAGTTTTTCTCAGTGTTAAACCATGCTACAAAGTGCCAACCAGAGGAAATGACTCTTCGGGTCTGCTTCCATGGACCGACCTGCCGCTCGATACAACTGCTGATCAGCGGTTGCTTGAGTGTCGGTTACACAGGCAGACTACAGTAATTGATGTGCACTGAACTATCTGTCGCTCGGTACACAGACTGCCATGCTTCTCAGTAGTGCTGCACTAAGGCTTGTTTTACCCAATAATCGAGTGTTTTGCTTGTTCTTTGGGTGATCAGCAACCTGTTTCCACAACAGGATAACTGGGAAATGATCTTAAAAAAAAAAAAAAAAAAAAACCCCGGATTTAAATCACGCCGATTTAAATCAAGATTTAAATCAAATGATTTTTTTCTATTTAAATCAGATCGATTTAAATCGTGATTTTAATCATGATTTAAATCACTGATTTAAATCAAAAGATTTTTTTAATATAAATCACGATTAAAATCTAAAACTTTCAATCATTGTTCAATTAACTCCACACTTCTAGCTTGGTTTCACTTTCTGTAGCTTGGTTTCAGTTTCTTTTTCCATTCAGTTGACATGCCCAAACTTGTTGGATAGTCAGTCAGCAGTACTTGGCTGTAGTAACAATCAAACTTCAGAAGTGATCTGCGTGAGCCATGGCAGGTCGTAAGAGAGACCCTATTTGGGTTCATTTTGTTGAGATGCCAGCAGAGCTTGGAAAGAAAGGTGGGAGAGCAAAGTGCAAATACTGTCAAAAGGATATCCAAGGACTTGTTTGCCGTTTGAAATCACATTATGAAAACTGCAACCAGAAGGGAAATGAAGATGTTGATTGTGATACAATTAATGTCAATGAACCAAGGACCAAGCTAAGGACTAAGGACCAAGCATTAAAAGAAGAACACTATTTAGCCAATATCTTGCATCCCATCTACAGAGGGAAAAAACTATCTGAGGCGGAAATCAACTCTGCAATGGAGTGGCTCGCCAATACTAACCATGACATTGTGGCAACTGTGCTGAAATTGAAGTGTGAATCTGCACCATTTCAAAAATACATGTTTGCAGATAACGTCGTTAATGAACTAAAACCACTGGACTGGTGGAAGTCGCAATCACTTGTTCTTCCAGCGAAGATAATAAATGTAGCTACTCAGCTACTGACTGCATCGGCTTCATCGGCAGGAGTAGAGAGATTGTTTTCTTCATTTGGTTTTGTGCACACAACAGTCCGAAACCGCTTAGGAACTGCTAAAGCAGGACAACTAGTTTTCCTATTAAAAGTCCTAAATAAACAGTAGGCTTAAAGGACTGATGTATTCACTGAAGATGTTTGCTTACTTCAAACGTTAGAGATAGGCTATTGTTAAAAAGTACTTACTCTCTGTAGTTCAATTCTGATTGTTTAATAGTGCAAATAAAAATTATTAGGTTTAATAATCATCAACTGTTTTAATATTTTTATTTGTGTAAAATAATTTGATTTGCAAAAAGACAAAGTTTTGCTTGTGTACAACTTGATTAAAAAATCCTATTTAAATAAAAAAAATCCGATTTAAATCAAAAAAAATCCGATTTTTTTGATTTTTTTAAAAAAATCATGATTTTTATCCACCCTGCTTACACCGCTGATATTGAATTGCTCGGTACGTCCCACACGCAAGAACTGTCTGATTACTTTATCTGTAACCTATATGCAGGGCAGATGTTTCTCTCTTCAGCAGTCAGATACTTATCATTTTCCATTCTGCCACAGGTGCTGTCCCAAACAGAGGGCTTCCTGACACAAGTCCTTACCCGGGCTGCTTCAGTTTTGCATCATTGGAAAATCTCCGTGAGAAAAATGAAGCACATCTATCAGATTCTGAACTTGTGCAGTGTGCGGGAACGATGCCTGATAGGTGAAGTGTGGTGTCCAGTGGCTGATCTATTCGTACTCCAGGGAGCCCTCGCTCGAGCATCGGTGAGATTATATTTTGATAAGCAACTATAAATTTTATTTATTTTTTTTATTTTTGTGTGGAGGAGACCAGAAAGACTTTTTTTAATCTCACTTCTGGCAAAATATCAAGAAGTGATAACAGAGGAAAACCTAAGCAGTTTTTCAAATGCATGCAACTAAGAAAAAGGTGTAATACGCAGCCAGATGATCGGTCTTTAGCAAACGTGTCTGAAGAAATGCCACAGCATGCCTCCATATAAGAGACTTCAGGTGCCCATACACATAAACCTGGCTCGGCTCAATGTCTCTTTATGGGCGAGCGGCGTACACCACTGGCAAGGGCTCGTCTCGCTGGAGAATGAAGGGTTTGGGCATTTTAATTCAAACTACCAGGCTGTTATCGCTCTTAAACTGTCCAATGTCTTGATAAGTTTGCAGTCACACTATGACTACCGTACAGCAGTTCTTTTAAGACTAGCATTTTGTACACCAGCCTGTCCATTGCAGTAAGAAAGGCATTGGCGATACGTCCTGGCGACTAATGGCCATAGCTCAGCTTTAGCAGTGATCCAGGGCTCATGTTCAAGCTCAGATTCTCGCCATAGTCATAGGCCATGTACACACGTTCAGTATTTGGCCAGTATTTTACCTCCTCATGTGTAAGCCAAAACCAGGAGAGAAACAAAGGAAAAGTATAATAGAAACACGTCACCACTTCTGTATTTATCACCCCTCCTGGTTATGGCCTACACATACTGATGTAAAATACGAAGTGTGAATGTGGCCTTACAGTGAGAGTTGGAATGACTGCTATAGCGCATGCAGCCCTTACTTTAATTCATGATATATCAGGCTGGATTGCAACTTAAACTGCGATTTTGACCTCACTTAGGTGAGTTTCCACGGTCAGGAAACGCTGCGTGTTTGGCGCTGTGCGCTGGCGCAGCGCCAAACACGCAGCGTCCAGATGTTACAGCATAGTGGAGGGGATTTCAAGAAATCCCGTCTCCACTATGCGTAACAATACGCAGGTGGCAAACCTGCGTAACGGACATGCGGCGCGTCTTTTTGACCGCAGCATGTCCTCGCGTATTGCGGCGACGGTGCGTCGCCGCAACATAATTAACACAGGGCTATGTAGCCCTGCGCTCTTTCCGGAGTGTTCCGGAGGTGTCCTGAACACCTCCGGAAAGATCGCGCGTCAGAAAGGGGGCGGGGCTTAGACGGAGCGAATTCCGCTCCGTCAAAAGCGCTATGGTTCCGGACCGTGGAACCATAGCCTAAGAAGCTTAGAATCTCGCTGTTGCTGCCGCAGCCCAATAAAAACTTCACCTTGTTCTTCATAAAAAAAAGAAAAAAAAATCTTCATACTGCTGCGCTCAATTAACAGAAAAGTTACTCTATAAGGACGTTTTTCCCGGAATATGCTGCAAACCTAGGAAAACATGGAATAAAACTATGTAAAGTTGTTACTTTTGTTAACCATACTGACCCACCAATGAAAGGTAATATATCACTTAGGTCACACAGGCAACTCTCTAACTGGGGGCAGTGGAGACCATTTTCACTATCTGCTGCATATTCATTTTTTGAAAGCCATTTTTTGTGTTTGTCACTATTCTTGATAAATTCCTTGAAGAGAAGTTTCCAAAAACTGGGTTATTTTCTGGGGCTATTCCTCTTTACAAATACCTTGTGCTCTGTAATATGGTGATAGGAATCCATTACAACAAAATTAAGCTCTAAATGGTGCTCCTTACCTTCTGAGCCCTGTCGTGTGGCCAAACGGTAGTATACGACATCACACAGGGCATTTCCATACCTCAAATACATTACACTTGTTTGGTGTCTTTTTGTTTTTGAAAATAAAATATTTGGGGCTAAATTTAAATGGAAAAAAGAATTAATTCCACTTTGCGTTAAATAAATATTGCCAAACTTACTAAACACGATTGTGAATACTACTTATTTTTTTCATGGTGTAATTTGTTTTGTGTGGGAGTTAATATACCTGCCCCTTAAAGGAACTTGAGAACTGAATTGACCGCCTCAAATAAATTTGAAATATTGCTCCAAAGTGTATAACCAACCTAATGTCCCAATAAAAAATGCATGTAAAAAAATGCAAAAATTTGTTAAAATATCAATTTTTTAAAGACTTTTTAAACAGAACGTGTTCTAAATTTACTATTTACGTAACATACAATGTATCATAAAAAAAAAAAAATCTTTCAGAATCAAAGCGAATGTTAAATGGATATTCCCATCTCCAAGATCTGATCCCAATATGTAGTAGGTGTACTAATAATTAATAATATTATTCCTACTACGTATTGGGATCGGATCTTGGAGATGGGACTATCCATTGAAGGTATTCCATAGTTATTGCTACATAAGGGACACATGCCAGATGTGATTTTTCCACTGTAAAATCTGACTCTTTTAGTTTCTCCAGGTCTAGTGATTATATCAAGATGCATAAAATGTTGACATAGGCCTAGGTGGTATGTACGGCCTCTGCATGATAAACTAAAGTGTATGTTAACACACTGTATGCCCTTCTAGGTGGACAATGGTAGGGGAGGAGAATCGTTTTGTCACCGGATCCCCTGCTCTGTCAGTCCTCCCACCTTAATTCGCACCAATAAGTTCACCTCTGGATTTCAAGGAATCGTGGATTCATATGGTGTAGCCAGTTATCAAGAAGTCAACCCTGGTGAGTGACCCCTACTGGTTGGATGTAAAGGGTTATTACCAGAATCGTGATGCGGTCTAATAATTATGTACATTTATATGTGCCAATGTACTATAGTAATTAGGTCTGCCCATTTTGCCAGTATTTCCCTGCCAATGAAGCCATGCAGCACTGTTCACTCTCCAGTTGTCAGTGGATCCATCCTCCATTGCCATAGGATGAACATGCGCAGTGTTTTCCTGCTCTCCCATAGTTTGCCTCTATCGCTGTTTGGCCAAGCACCTGCTCCTCATCTGAGTGCGAGTTCACACTTAACATTCAAGACTGCTGAAAAATTTCTGCTGCTGAAATCTGCTCTGCTAACCTAGTACTTGAAAAAATTAGCATACATGCCTCGTACACCCTTATTCCTGAGCACACATTTTATCTTTGGACATATTTATCTATTGAGCCGCGGCGTATGTGAGTTCATATGTAGATCGATCGTCCGGCTTTCAAAGAAAAAAAAAGAACTTTTTTCACATATTAGAAAAAAACTGGTGTGTGAAACTGGCCTGGGGCCACGTTCACACGTTTGGCTTACAAATACTGATGTAATAACCTGACCAAATACTGAACATGTGAACAGGACCGAATAGTGATAAACTGGTGTAACTAAAAACAAAAAAACAGAAAATTACCAGTTTGTCTCTGTACTGTACAGCAATCTATACCCCAGTGCATCTCCCCCTTTTGTTCACTGATATGCAAATGGTGAGACCTGCACGTACACTGGCTATATTCACACATGCCAGTATCGGCAGTAGCTGCCATTTAATCATAGCATGGACTCTCCTAAAGGTACTGCCACACTAAACAATCCCGCTAGCGATCACAATAACGACGCATACTAATGCGATCGCTAGCGGGATTGTTTCTATATCGCTAAGTGCGGCCACATTTAGCGATATAGTTAATGGCGCTATCGCCGTTAGCGATCTTCTTAACGACTTTAGCGGTACAAAAGTACCGCTAAATCGCTAAGAAAAGGTGCCACACTAGCGATATATACTTACCCAGCGGGAGCGCCGACGAGAAAATAGGGTCCAGAACGATTCCAGCGACGAGCGAGATCACAGCAGGAAGCTCGTCGCTGGAAGCTGCCGCACTGAACAACATCGCTAACGGGATCGCTAAATAGTGACTTTTTTAGCGATCCCGTTAGCGATATTGTTCAGTGTGGCATACCCTTAACTCCACTAATGTCTCAAACTTGCAAAAGAGAATCGACCATGAACTGACTGGCCTGCATCTAGTCTAACGTTCTAGAATTAGAAATCTTTGGCTACTACTACTGTCCTGTGGATGCATGCAGGAGAATATCTGCAAGATTACACAACAGGAAGAAGGGGAATACTGTTGATTCTTCCCTTGTGGATAATCTTATCACAGTCCAAACTGTGATGTCTTGGTATGCAAAGGAAACTTGAACCAGAAACTGGGTGCGAAGGAGGGCAGAGGGAGAGCGAACAAGAAAAGCTTAGTCTTTGTTGGACTATGTGTTTAAAGGGAAACTGACAGCTGATACATGCTGCCCGAACCACAGTGGATTTAGAATGTCTAAATTTATCTAGATAGTAGGTGTCTGTAGATGTCACATGTAGGAAATCGGGTCACAAAACGGTCTCTAATCCAAACCTGACCAGTATCGGTCAAAAAGCGGAAACCTAATTTGTTTAAAGAAGGCTTCTGTTCTTATTTCAGCTCTCTACACGATTATAACCTTTCCATTCCTATTTGCGGTGATGTTTGGAGATGTCGGCCATGGACTCCTCATGGCCCTATTTGCCCTTTGGTTGGTTCTTGGTGAGAACAACCCGAAGCTTAAAAACGCTGACAATGAGGTAAGAAGCCTTAGCATGTGGGGTGGGCAAAGTCTTTCAAAGGAGACCTTCATCTTGTCATAAACTTACCTTTGCAGATTTTTTCCATGTGCTTTGGTGGCCGTTACCTAGTCCTCTTGATGGGAGTGCTATCTATATACACAGGCTTTATTTACAATGAGTGCTTCAGCCGGGCCACTGTGATTTTCCCTTCAGCCTGGAATGTGACTGAAATGGCGGGCGCGAAAACTGGACGTAAGTAGGCTGTTTTATCTGAGCACTTTCAAGTGTCGGTGCAGTTTGTTAACATTTCTGTTTCTCTAAATCAGAATTGAATTCTTGTCTACATCCACTCCTGCTCCGCTGGACCCCAACATTACCAGTGTCTTCACCGCAGTATACCCTTTTGGCATTGATCCGGTGAGAACATCTTCCTTAACTCTTTCCCGCCGCAGCTAGTTTTGGCTTTTCTTATAAGTGCATGGGTTTTTTTGTTTTTGTGATGCAAATATAAGTGTTAATAATATTATTCCATCAAATCATATAAGGTCTCTGGGGAATATTTTGTTTTGTATCCCCACTGTAACTGGGGCATCTATAAGAACCTCCCTTACACGGAATATTTGCACCCTGCTTTGCCAGGTGTCACTGGACCACGTGATCTGGGTCTGCTAGGACACTGCAGCTCTGATACGTTGGCAGAAACCTGGCTATCCATGTGATCACTAGGTCTTTCAGAAGCCTCAGCAATGTTGATGCTTCTGTTCGCTGCGTAGCCCTCATTGAGTGTTGTGTAGACAGCAAAGGAGAAGATAGAAGCTGTAATGAACAGCTTCTGGATTCTCCCCAGGGTCCACGGCTGTGTCTGACAGCTGATGGCTAGACCTGCTCCTGCTAGGTTATAGCATGGTGTTAACCTTTGGCATGGGTTGAAGCCTAGGACCAAAGAAGGTAAATTTGCAGCACTTGGACGTTGTCATTAAAGGACTACGGTATATATGTCTGTTTTTGTTATTTTAATGAGGGCTCTTTTCCATTGTTTTGTAAGCTAAATATTCCAGCAGTGAATGTGTATTTATACTATACTGTTTGGTTTAAATAGCCCCTTATTAAATACCTTATTGGAGCATGTTGAAAAGAATGGTGAATGAAGACTAGGGGTGCAGTTCTGCTCCAGAGAACACTGTAAGGGTACACTCGCACTAGTGTATAACTCGGACAAATGCTGTGCGATGATTTATCGGATAGCACTCGGCCAATGTTATATTAATGATCCTTGCAGATCTGCGATTGAGATTCTCCATCAGAAAATCATTGCAGCATGCCACATGTCTCCTATATTTGGCTCGCACCCATACAAGTCTATAGGTGCATGTGGAACATCGGACTGCACTCGGATGACATCCCAGTGCAGTCTGATGTACGCTCAGAGACAATGGAGGAGATGGAGAGATTACGTTCTCCGTCTCCTCAGCACCTGTGCTGTGATTTTTCTCATGCTAGAGAATCTGAGCACTGACACTGCAGATGAGACTCTGACAGAGTTTGAGCCGAGTTTTCAGTAGCATAATTGGCCCAATTCGTCTGCAAGAGTGAAACGACACCCATGTTGAGCGTACCCTTAATGTAAGGCTCCCTCACATGTCCAGTAATCATCCATTTGAAATGGAGCCATTGTTTTTTTTGTTTACTGGAATTTGTAATCTGGTTTAGCTGCAATTTTTTTTTTTTTTTTTTTTTTTTTTTTCACCCTGCTTCTTTTTTTTGGCTAAAATGTGACTGCTGGATTAGTTTGATAAATCATGGACGTCAACATGAACAGATCTGTTTTCAAGTGCATCAGTTTGAAACCAGTACACTATGTTGCCTTCAGCCAAACGATGCTTTGACGGACGGCCATTTCTGCAGTCTCTCCCATACATGAGCGTTTGTTTTGGCCGAGTGCCCCCCTGTACTCACTATGGAAAAGAAGCCAATTGTCATCTCTATCAGCGGCTTATCTCCGTGCCCCCGTACAGATTAGTGTCTGTCAATTCCATTGATATTGGCAGGTGCCGCCAACGTTGGTCTAAGGCATACATGTTAAACTCTGGCCCCAGGGCCAAATCTGTCCCACCTGCCCCGGCATCGCACTTGCAACTGTATAGGCATCCTGGATGCTGATATAGTTGAAAACCATGATGGAGGGAGCATGAACTGATGCTCACTCCTCCATCATTCTACTCTTGACATCTCAGCGCAGCGGGTATGATGGTGTCACTGTTTTGTGCCAGCTGTGCTGAGCAATGAAGAGCTTGGGAGCGGTCGCTGCCGAAACTGGTGCAGCGGGGAAGCAAGGAGAGGTGTATACATAATAAAATATGTATTATCATTTTATTATCAATATATGTTTTATTGTGGGGCCCACTATATTGCATGGTGGAGTATGAGGAGCCTTTTTACTGTATGGAGGGCTATGTGGGGATTACAGTTGGGGCATCATACATTACCAATGGGGTTGAAGGGGAGTTACAGTAGGGTCATCATACTTTGGGGGTATCATACAATGTTTGTGGGGCACTTCTGTTGGAATCATACTTTATGGGGCAATCTAGGGGCTTCAGTGGGATAAAAAATTACTTTGCAAGGGCTGCAAACTTGTGAGACGTTCTTCTGGGACCCCACCAGAAGTTAAGGTTTCCTTTTTTTAGGGGTGGCAATTAGATCTTCTGCTATGGGGGCCCCATGATTTCTATGTGCACCCTCTAGGAAATACCCGATGCTCTGGTCATGTGATCTGACTTTTAAGATCTATTCGTTAAAATGTACTATGTTCCTGGGACAATCCCTTTTAAATTTTTGTCCATATGAAAAAGGTTCATCGTTATATTTGATGAGGAAAACTTCCTCAATTGTAGACTTTTTTTTTTTTTTTTTTTTTTTTTTAAATCTGAAGGTTGGCCCACGACTTTATCAAAGTTTTTAATTTTGGCCCTCTGTGTATTTGAATATGACACCCCTGGTCTATGGCGTGTGGGCTCTTTAGTGTGTTCAGCTAAGAAGTCATATTGCCACACAGTGTTGGATTGGTGAAACTACTGGCCAGTCTGAGTTACATTTTACCCTGATTGTGTTCATGTTCTAGTTTTGGACTAGCCGATGGGTGGCACATGAACTAGAAACTTCTAGTGCACATATAATAAGCCAAAGAGGTTCTTAATATTTAATGGTGTTTTTCTCCCTTCATTTCAGATCTGGAGTCTTGCTTCAAATCGCCTGACATTCCTAAACTCCTTTAAAATGAAAATGTCTGTCATTTTGGGGGTTTGCCACATGTCCTTTGGAGTTTTTCTAAGCATCTTCAACTATATGTAAGCTTTACTATAATTTAAAACTAAACCTGTCACTGTGCAATTATATGTTATGCCTGCATCCTTCCCACAGAATCTTGGGTCATTTAATCCATATTTTAGTGGCACTTTTTTGGGGGAGCAGATTTGAAAATGGATTTTGGTGGTCATGAAGAAAATCTAAAGCGTGAAAAACAGTCATGTATTTCCTTTATTTCCCCCCCGCGATTGCCTGTTATCAGCAAAAAAAAAGTACCCCCAAAAAAAGTATCCATGAAAAAAATGCAAAAGTTACTTTAACCCCTTCACTATCTTGGACGAGGTTGGTAAGGACTTGCTGACCTTGGACGTATGTATACGTTCTAGCCTTAATGCGGCACTGCGACCACATTAATTAACTGCTGAATCTTGCAGCAGGGCACCAGGAGTCGTCGTCACGCGTGGTGGCACCGTTCACTCCCTTTCCCCCACAACAACGAACCCTGTGATTGGCTGTTCAATTCTGAACAGATCATGGTGATTTCAGTGTTTCATACAATGAAATTGCCTGAAACATTGATATCAAGCCTATGATCAGTGCTGTAACAGCAATCGTAGGCTGATTGTAGGTAACACCAGCGTCACCACCCCTGGCACTGATTGTGTGACCGGTATCAATATGCAGAAAAGCAGTCTGAACCTTAAATAACCGCTCTGCACTTCCTCATTCTAGTGTCCGACGTGTGCAGAACAGTTACTTGGCTGTACTGATGGGATTTGTGGCGCCACAGACCAATTTTTGCCTGTGCCATCACTGCTGCTGTACTTGTTCCGATGAGAAGAAAGACGTTCCTGAGCCTTTCCTGACCTGTTCTTAGCTTTTTCCTAACCCCTTCCCCACCCCTCCTTCTGCCTCCGATTTTTGGCAGGTTGTTTTTTTCTTTTTTGTTCATGTCCGAGCGCTGATCAGTGACGCAAATCACTGATCACACCCATGCTTGCTGTTTTCCAAGACTTTTTCTTTTGTCTCTGTCCTCCCCTACCCCCCCACTCTTTTTGCTCCACCTCCGTGCGCATCCTGCAGCCGCTGAGCTGTAACAGACTACTGATCAGCATGTGTGCTCTCTTTTGGCAAGGACTTTTTTTTTTTTTAATCCCCTTTTTGTACCACTTTAGTGCATGCTTATTGCAGCCGTAAAATAAGTAAATTAGGGGCAGTAAAAATATATTGCAGTAATCAGCATCTACTACAGTGTTTTTTTTGTAAAACTTGGTATACACACATACAGCATACATGAAAAAATGTCCTGCTCGTCCCAATCGCTGTACTCAGTGGACGAGGCATATGTTTTCCTTGACTCTGACACTGATAGTGAGGGAGAAGGATCCAACCTTCCTTTTTTTTATTTTTTTTCCATCCTCCTCCTTTCCTCAAGTGATACTGAACTGCCACACAGAGCCCCAGGATGGAAAATGAACCAGCACCCACCGTTACTGACCCCGTATGGACTTCCTCTCCCCACTACCCCAAAAATAACGAGCCTGTCACGGGGTTAGTGCTACAGTGTGGAGCCAGAAGACCTTGGCGTCTGATTGCTCCTACTCCGGCACTGAGAAGACGCACTTCTGCCAGAACACGGGTTAATCGGCCATGTTGGAAAAACTCTGTGCTCGCAGCTGAGCTCAGTTAGCCACTCCTTTCCCCTTTATAATCTGGGTTCTGATGCAAATCCAAGTCAGAGCTAGCATTTGATAGATGGCTAACGGAGGGAGAGGAGTTCATATGAGAAGGAGTTTTGGAGGAGTTATCTGTGATTGTTGTGTGGTTTGTAAGTGTGGTAATTCCCTTTACAACTACACAACTTGCGTATGCCAACATGATGCACTCTACACAATTTATGTATATACCACTGCATTATGTAATTCACATACCAGGAAAACACTAGATCAATTCCAATATAGGGTCACTTGTGGAGGATTTCTCACTTATGCCAGCATGAAGCATGCTACACTACTCGCGTGTGCCACTCAGGGCCGGATTACTAATAAGGCCAATTAGGCCATGGCCTATGGGCCCCTGAGCCTCTGGGGGCCCATAGGCCCCCACTGTCTGCCGGCGTTCGTGGGGCACACTGGTGCCTGCAGCCACACAGGACTCTCCGCACGGCACTAGTCGCGGGTAGTGGGAGCAGCACAAACACAAGGCACATGGCATCGTCATGGTTAACTGAGCGGGCGTGTCCGTAGGCGCATCACGCAGTAGGCGTGTCATGGAGTCACGGTGGGCGTGGTGCTCTCAATCAGTCTGGTCCCGGAGCTCCGACCGGAGCGGCCACGGGAGGATGCTGCCCGGCCGGAGAAACGTGTATGTGCTGCTGGATGTGCTGTGCGTGGGTAAGTAGCGTGGGGAATGTGGCACAGTGTTGAGTGTTTTGGAACTTTTCCTGCTTCCACGTATCACCTGGTTACCTCCGCAGGCTGTGTGCGGCTGTGCTCCTCCCTGCGCGCCCTCTCCTGTGTGCTCCATGGTATAGGGTGGCATCACAGCCTCTGACTACAGTGGAGGATGGGGGCATCAGCAAGGTGCAAACCTCATTACTGCCCTTGAGCTGGGGAGGTAACCTGTTCACTGCCGGAGCTGCTCTAGCCCACCCTGGAACATTGGGGTGACAGCTCCCACGCAGTTCTGCACCAGGAGAGGCCTTGTGGGGAGAAGTTCCTGTCCTGTAGGTTCAGGTAACAAGTGAGTGGATTGGTTCCTCTGACAACCACGCTGGTCACAGCCATGATGTTGGCCTGTATTGTATGGAGCCATGTCATATGGGGGAGGTGAGTGGGGTACACTGTAGTTAGAGGGGTATTACGGTGTGAGGAATCCCTGCACACAGCGTAATCTGAAATCCTGGCCCGGAGCCGGTACGGTTCATCACCTGCGTTTGCCTTTGTTGGGCTGTAATCTGAAGATGATGTTTATCGTATTACACACCCACGTGGTAATTTTATGGGTACATCACCCCAATGTATTCTACCCAAGACGTGTATTGCGCCTCACAGAGCCAGGTCGCAGTAGGTGACCTTAGTTACAGGGGTTTATCCTAAGCCACTCAATTCTGTGTGGGACTCAGAAGTGACTGGTGCCATTAACCCCGAACCCCTACCAAACCCATTCTCAATCAATGGGGATAGTGTATCAATAGCATAGGATGCCCCTTTTCCTCTCATGTTTCAATGTTTTGGGTGCAGGGGTTGGACTCTAGACTTGGGGTCCTCACAATCTGACCCACTTATGATTGTAGAAGAATACAAACTTTTGTTGTCCAAAATGTTTTCCACATCACACAGGCACTTTGTGTACCGCCACCCGTGGGAAGGATTTGGGTGTACAGGTAACAATTCAGGTTTTAAAGGTAGACCAGATTTTAGGCCCATTCTGCATGCCTCCTCTTCTTTTTTTTTTTAATCTTTCTGAGAATGCTGAAGAGATGCTTGAAGCAAAAGTGCCAAGTCAAGTTGAGAAACCTGATCTACAAGATTGTGGAGATCTCACCCAGGTGTGTCAGTCAGCCGCAGCGTACAGAGTCCGCACTGTGCTCCCACAGGTGTGCCCATACGTCTGCATGTATGTAATGGACGAGGGCTTCAGTCCAGTCGCCCACTCTTCAGGATGTCAGTCAGCCGCTGTGTACAGGGTCCGCACTGTGCTCTTACAGGTGTGCCCATACGTCTGCATGTATGTAATGGACGAGGGCTTCTGTCCAGTCACACTCTTCAGGATGTTAGTCAGCCGCAGCGTACAGAGTCCGCACTGTGCTCCACAGGTGTGCCCATACGTCTGCATGTATGTAATGGACGAGGGCTTCTGTCCAGTCACACTCTTCAGGATGTTAGTCAGCCGCAGCGTACAGAGTCCGCACTGTGCTATTACAGGTGTGCCCATACTTCTGCATGTATGTAATGGACGAGGGCTTCTGTCCAGTCGCCCACTCTTCAGGATGTCAGTCAGCCGCAGCGTACAGAGTCCGCACTGTGCTCCCACAGGTGTGCCCATACGTCTGCATGTATGTAATGGACGAGGGCTTCAGTCCAGTCGCCCACTCTTCAGGATGTCAGTCAGCCGCTGTTACAGGTCCGCACTGTGCTATTACAGGTGTGCCCATACGTCTGCATGTATGTAATGGATGCGGTCTTCTGTCCAGTCGCCCACTCTTCAGGATGTCAGTCAGCCGCAGGTACAGGGTCCGCACTGTGCTCTACAGGTGTGCCCATACGTCTGCATGTATGTAATGGACGAGGGCTTCTGTCCAGTCACCACTCTTCAGGATGTTAGTCAGCCGCAGCGTACAGGTCCGCACTGTTCTCCCACAGGTGTGCCCATACGTCTGCATGTATGTAATGGACGCGGGCTTCTGTCCAGTCACCACTCTTCAGGATGTCAGTCAGCCGCGCGTACAGGTCCGCACTGTGCTATACAGGTGTGCCCATACTTCTGCATGTATGTAATGGAGGGTCTTCTGTCCAGTCGCCCACTCTTCAGATGTCAGTCAGCCGCAGCGTACAGAGTCCGCACTGTGCTCCCACAGGTGTGCCCATACTCTGCATGTATGTAATGGACGAGGCTTCTGTCCAGTCGCCCACTCTTCAGGATGTCAG
Organism: Oophaga sylvatica; assembly: GCA_033576555.1. Classification (NCBI taxonomy): domain Eukaryota; kingdom Metazoa; phylum Chordata; class Amphibia; order Anura; family Dendrobatidae; genus Oophaga; species Oophaga sylvatica. The sequence goes on along the minus strand of JARQOD010000003.1, from coordinate 270,754,177 downwards.
TCAGCCGCTGTGTACAGGGTCCCACTTGCTCCCACAGGTGTGCCATACGTCTGCATGTATGTAATGGACGCGGTCTTCTGTCCAGTCGCGCACTCTTCAGGATGTCAGTCAGCCGCTGTGTACAGGGTCCGCACTGTGCTATACAGGTGTGCCATACGTCTGCATGTATGTAATGGATGCGGTCTTCTGTCCAGTCGCGCACTCTTCAGGATGTCAGTCAGCCGCAGCGTACAGAGTCCGCACTGTGCTCCCACAGGTGTGCCCATACGTCTGCATGTATGTAATGGACGGGTCTTCTGTCCAGTCACCCACTCTTCAGGTGTCAGTCAGCCGCTGTGTACAGGTCCGCACTGTGCTCCCACAGGTGTGTCCATACGTCTGCATGTATGTAATGGAGCGGTCTTCTGTCCAGTCGCCACTCTTCAGGATGTCAGTCAGCCACAGCTGTAAGGGTTCGCACTGTGCTCCCACAGGTGTGCCATACTCTGCATGTATGTAATGGACGGGCTTCTGTCCAGTCGCCCACTCTTCAGGATGTCAGTCAGCCCTGCGTACAGAGTCCGCACTGTGCTCCCACAGGTGTGCCCATACGTCTGCATGTATGTAATGGACGAGGGCTTCTGTCCAGTCGCCCACTCTTCAGGATGTCAGTCAGCCGCTGTGTACAGGGTCCGCACTGTGCTTTACAGGTGTGCCCATACGTCTGCATGTATGTAATGGACGAGGGCTTCTGTCCAGTCGCCCACTCTTTATGATGTCAGTCAGCCGCTATGTGCAGGGTCCGCACTGTGCTCCCACAGGTGTGCCCATACGTCTGCATGTATGTAATGGATGAGGGCTTCTTCAGGATGTCAGTCAGCCGTTGTGTTGTGAGTCCGCACTGCGGGATGTCTTCAGGATGTCATTAGTTTTGGCCATTAGCAGATTGGTACAGTAGTTTCTGCTTCAAAGAAGGCCTGGTCACCATGACTGAAGGAGATAGCAGAAGAAATTCTTGAACCACTGTCCATAATCTTTGAAAATTCTTGGAGAACAGGAGAAGTCCTAGAAGACTGGAGAAGAGCAAATGTTGTTCCTATCTTCAAAAAGTTGAAGAAGGTGGACCCAGGGAACTAACAGGCCGGTGAGTCTGACTTCTATACCAGGAAAGATCTTTGAACAAATTATTAAAGAAATGTATGCAAGTACCTGGATAAGAATGAAGTGATTAAACAGAGTCAGCACGGGTTTGTAACTAATAAGTCATGTCAGACTAACTTAATTTCCTTCTATGACAGAATCACTGACTGGGTGGATCAGGGAAATGCTGTAGATATAGTATATCTTGACTTCAGCAAAGCATTTGACAAAGTATCTCACACAATCCTTATTGAAAAAATGACTAAGTATGGAATGGACAAGGCAACTGTTAGGTGGATTCATAACTGGCTTAGTGATCGGGCCCAAAGAGTGGTTGTAAATGGCTGCACATCCAGTTGGAAGAATGTCTCAAGTGGGGTACCACAAGGCTCTGTTTTGGGCCCTGTATTGTTCAACATCTTTATCAATGATTTAGATGAAGGAATTGAGGGTAAACTGATCAAATTTGCTGATGACACAAAGCTAGGAGGGGTAGCTAATACTAGAGAAGAGAGAGAGGATTCAAAAAGATATACATAAACTGGAGCAGTGGGCAGCAACTAACAGAATGGATTTTAACAGGGAAAAATGCAAAGTACTACATCTGGGCAATAAAAATGAAAAAAGCATATACAAAATGGGAGGAATAGGGCTAAGTAACAGCACATGTGAAAAAGACTTGGGTATACTAATTGATCACAGACTTAACATGAGTCAACAGTGTGATGCAGCAGCAAAAAAGGCAAATGCAATTCTAGGATGTATCAACAGAAGCATACAGTCTAGATCACGTGAGGTCATTATTGCCCTCTACTCCTCTTTGGTCAGACCTCATCTGGAATACTGTGTCCAGTTTTGGGCACCACATTTTAAAAAAGACATCAACAAACTGGAGCAAGTTCAGAGAAGAGCCACCAGAATGGTGACCGGTCTGCAAACCATGTCCTATGAGGAACGGTTGCAGGATTTGGGAATGTTTAGCTTGCAAAAAAGAAGACTGAGAGGAGACTTAATAGCTGTCTACAAATATCTCAAGGGCTGTCACATTGTAGAAGGATCATCTTTATTCTCATTTGCGCAAGGAAAGACTAGAAGCAATGGGATGAAACTGAATGGGAGGAGACACAGATTAGATATTAGAAAAAACTTTTTGACAGTTAGGGTGATCAATGAGTGGAACAGGCTGCCACAAGAGGTGGTGAGTTCTCCTTCAATGGAAGTCTTCAAACAGAGGCTGGATAGACATCTGTCTGGGATGATTTAGAGAATCCTGCTTTGAGCAGGGGGTTGGACCAGATGACCCAGGAGGTCCCTTCCAACTCTACCATTCTATGATTCTATGACCATGTCCAGTCAGGCTCTACCATAGTTGTGCCTTATACATGCACCTATTATGAATATGGTATGACTTATGTGCCCCGCACCCGGGTTCCCAAAGAATCGTTTTCAGGTACCAAGGTTTTTTTTAATGTTTATTTTTGAGGGTGCTGATTTCAATATACCATTACTTTTACTGAATTGGTTCTTGTTTTTGAGAACTCATCCATGAAAATAATGCATTCCCCAATGAGACTTGTGAGTGATAAATGCAATAGCTTTTGGTCCACCTTTTGACTCTATAACATTGTCTTGGCTAATGACATATCCCATATGATTATTTTGTATTTCAGTTTGTAGTCTTACAATGCTATAAAAGCCACTTTTTGAAGCCAGAATTCTACTGTAATTAATTAAATATATCAGAAACTAAAGCCTAATCTGGCAAAACCAAAGTGATATTCGTAATTGGCACCATATACTTAATATAAAACTGTTCAGACATCTTTGGCACCAAAATTACTATACCAGTGTTACCAGAAGTAATCTCGCCGTGGGATCCTGACCTAATGGGCTTTTGCCTGTATGTCATTGAAATATAGCATGCTTCAGAGGGTATGCTGAGTGAGTGAATCCTCTCTGACGTCTATTTCCCCAAATGGAGGATCAGTTTACAAGTCGCCCCTTTCAGGATTCTCATTCACTTTGCTGGCATCAGGATTGCTTCAGGTTTTGCTAGCAAATCTGCATGTCAAAAATGCACCAAATCTGTAACGTGTGTTCAAGCTCCTTGGGTCGGACTAGTTTAGTATGCTCCTGTTTACCAGGTTGCACTGCTTTTCCTATCGTCTTCTGGGTTGACCTTCGAGCAGGTGCAGCATTTATCATTTAGCATTGAAAGCATGGCCGATTACCCGAATGATAAATCTGCTGCCTGTCTGATGCTGTGCCCTGTTATACAGATGTGTTGTGACTTGTGATGCACATACCAGTGCTATGTTTTTTATTTTATTAAGAATACTTTATTACAGTATTGTTAAGGCCTCATTGTCTCATTCAGGTGCTAAATGCGCAAGTAACAACTAAGATTCTCAGGCACTGTTGACAAACAGCAGTTGGTCTTACTGTGGGCGGGGCTATGGTGCTTAGTGGGTGGGGTCCTGACACATTGTGGGTGGGGCTGAAGTGTAGTGGGCGGGAATGTGGCGCATGGATGAGAGGGGGGCCCCCAAAATTTTACCGGCCTAGGGGCCTCCATTACCTTAATCCGGCACTGGTGCCACTACATTATAATATTCACATACCAGAAAACACTAGATCAATTTCAACATAGGGTCACTTGTGTGGGGTTTCCACTGTTTAGGCACATTAGGGCTCTGCAAATGCGATATGACGCCTGCAGACAATTCCATAAGTCTGCAATCAAAAATGTTACTCCTTCCCTTTTGAGCTCTGCCATGCGCCCATACAGTAGTTTTCCCTACATATGGGGTATCTGTGTACTAAGGAGAAATTTCACAACAATTTTGAGTCTTGAGCATATTTTTTTGTGGAAAAAAAAAAAAAAAAGTAAAATATTCATTTTTAGTTTTTTTTCACCTGAAGTGTAAATAAACTTAAGTGTGGTTTGAGTACCTTGAGGGGTGCAAGTTTTTAGAATGGTTTCACTTTTGGGTATTTTCTGTCACATAGGCCCCTCATAGTCACTTCAAATGTGATATGGTCCCTAACAAAGTGATTTTGTAAATTTTGCTGGAAAAATGAGAAATCGCTGGTCAACTTTTTAACCCTTTACTTCCTAACAAAGAAAAGTAAAAAAAAATTGTGCTGATGTAAAGTAGACATGTGGGAAATGTTCTTTATTAACAATTTTAAGGGCCTAAAAATGCAAATTTGAAAGTTTCAAAATCTTCTCCAAATTATCGACATTTTCACAAATAAACGCAAGGCATATCGATGAAATGTTACCACTATCATGAAGTACAATATGTCACGAGAAAACAGTCTCCTAATCAGTGGGATCCGTTGAAGTGTTCCAGAGTTATTGCCACAAAGTGACAGTGGAATAAATATAGTATAATGCAAGAGGTATGTCAATCATCAAAAATCATATTTGTAATTAAACCTCAAAATTAATTCTTTATTGATTAAAAACTATTTAAAGGTAAACACCCCAATAATGAAAAATCAAAACACACCAAGCAAAAAAAAAAAAAGGTGTACAAAAAACCCCAATAAAAGACTAAGGGGTGGGCTAAACAACCCTAGTATAGATCCTAGGCTGATATCTACCTTGCCGCGGAGGTTGGCACCCTAGGGGGAACGATGGTTTTGGCGCCCCCGCTCAACGTAGTCTGTCCCTAGGTGCCCTATTAATTACTAGTGCCACTAAGGGTACCTCTACCCAGATGCTCAGGGGGCCCCTATAGATAAACAATGATAATGGCTGGCACTAATAGGACCCTAATCCCCTTATAATAAAAACAAGAAATGAGGGGCAAGGTGGGACATTGTAAGACAGTTGCCGATGATACCCAATCGGTTGATAATAGACCGACAGCAAGATGTACAATTATTTAAAGAAGTTGCATAAAATTCACCTCCGATTTTTATCACTTTTAAGTGAATTAAATTTATAATGAAAAAAGCAACTATAAATATTTTTGTCAATTCTAGCACATATTTCTATTGATATGGCTCATATTGCAAACAGATGAGAAACACCACGATAACCATTTCTCAAATAAGGCCACAATCGCCAAATAGAATGACAATAGAAATTGCTGGTATCATGATTTGATATATACGGTACTTATCTGCCCATTGCCCCTCATTCAAACATCAGAACGCCTATATAGATCTATATCGCTATACACCTTGGCACATGCTGTCACTACACAGGCCTCCTGATGAGCCAGATTGGCGAAACGCGTTGAGGCGTTCTGATGTTTGAATTGTGGCCTTATTTGAGAAATGGTTATCGTGGTGTTTCTCATCTGTTTGCAATATGAGCCATATCAATAGAAATATGTGCTAGAATTGACAAAAATATTTATAGTTGCTTTTTTCATTATAAATTTAATTCACTTAAAAGTGATAAAAATCGGAGGTGAATTTTATGCAACTTCTTTAAATAATTGTACATCTTGCTGTCGGTCTATTATCAACCGATTGGGTATCATCGGCAACTGTCTTACAATGTCCCACCTTGCCCCTCATTTCTTGTTTTTATTATAAGGGGATTAGGGTCCTATTAGTGCCAGCCATTATCATTGTTTATCTATAGGGGCCCCCTGAGCATCTGGGTAGAGGTACCCTTAGTGGCACTAGTAATTAATAGGGCACCTAGGGACAGACTACGTTGAGCGGGGGCGCCAAAACCATCGTTCCCCCTAGGGTGCCAACCTCCGCGGCAAGGTAGATATCAGCCTAGGATCTATACTAGGGTTGTTTAGCCCACCCCTTAGTCTTTTATTGGGGTTTTTTGTACACCTTTTTTTTTTTTTTTGCTTGGTGTGTTTT
>JARQOD010000003.1:270585634-270748119 GCA_033576555.1 Oophaga sylvatica | reverse complement strand
AAATCTGGCCTTTATGGCCTTTGTAAAGGAACAAATGCAAAAGTACAAAAAGTCTATAGATATGTTGTTTTACATTATAGTTTTGCAAGACAACTAGGTCACAAGAATATAAACAATAATTCTGCAACTTCAGCTCTTTTAACATGATTATCATAATTATCATATTTACACTAGAACAGCCAATAATCTAGCAGCTTTTAATTGTATGTTAATTGACTAACCAGCCCCTTTTTGTAAACGATATAAAACCTTGAATGAATAATAAATGATGTCTTTGACGAACGTTATACTGACACTTTCGTGTGGACAGTCCTCATTTCGTTTCTGAGCGCTCAAAAAGACTATATAGAGATTTGGACTGGCAAGCAGCAAACACAGAAGGATATTTTTATCCTAATTAAATTTCCATATCAGTGGCGCCTGCACGCGGGCATTGGACGAAACGCACAGAGGACCCGGCCGACCGAGAGACGGGGGTTTTGGCCCTGGCCTTGGGCACACGGGACGAGACTGCAGCTCCATCATAAAGGTAAGAAAACTTTGTCATCTACTTGAATGTTCCCTGTGCCTAGTCTAGCCTACACTTCCAGCCGGTCGGACGTGGTCTCACCGCATTCCCAGGTTGTGTAAAAAGTCCATACCCTTATCCAAAAGCCCTGGGATATAAGCCGAGTTTGGTTGCTGCTGTGCTGTATATGTTTCATGTTTTTTATGTGAACCGGAGTAAGTTGGAACGGTGACTGTGTTTTTTGCTTGCTGATTTCTGGGGCTGTATAGCAAAAGACAATTGCTGCATAAGTTCCCCAGTAAACTTTCACGCACCGGGAGGCCATCCATTCCAATCTGACGTGGAGGGGGGGGAGCTTTGTTTTGGATAAGTCCACGCAGATATCTTCACACATTGAGGAGGTTATCCCAAAAAATTCCAGTTGTGAAGCGAGGGCTTTGTTCGGTTAAGTTTCTGCAGTAACTTTCACGCACTGGGAGGCCATCCCATCAAATCAGACGTGAAGGGCAGGAGCTTTGTTTGGATAAGTTCTCACAATAATTGTCCACGCACCGGAGGCCATCCCAGTCAAATCAGACGTGGATAGTGGAAATTTTGATGAAGGCTATTGCAGTTACTGTGACCGCGCACCAGCCAGGGCGTACGGTACAGAGCGATAGAACCTTGGCCTCACCGCGCTTAGTGCAATTGGTGAGTTATCAGTTACCAGAGCAGCTTATATGTGTCACAGATCATCAAAAGAGGGATTCGTATTCCCCGGGGTCTGTCTCATTGTACCTGTCAACTGTCTGTATCAGGTACTGTCGCTTTAAATCACATCTCCGTGCGGTCTGTCAGTAACTCATTCAGAGCATGTGTGCTGGCTGCAGCAGCGAGGGAAAACCCCCCTTTGGACTCCCCTCCTCTGCTAATCCGTTATCAGGCATTGTTTCTTGGCTTTGATTTTTATTTATTTTTTTTTAAAAGCTAGTTTTTTTTTCTACAGGTTTTAACGTGAGAATTATCAGCAATCAGACTGAACTATATTCATTTTTGCTATTCTGAGGAATAATAATTTTTTTTTTTTGATACGTGATTTCAGTGCCTATAGAGACAGCAAGCAGAGATATAAGGAGGGAGGGGGGAAGCAGCCAGCTGACATTCCAGAGATTTTTAATTAGCTGTTTTAGTAACAAGGGTTTTTTTTTTCAGAGTTTTATGATTAATACGGTTTTTTTTCTCCCCTTTCTGGTGAATTTATTTATTTATTTATTTTTTTGTTTTCTTTTTCTAGAGTTTTTTACTAAATCTAACTTTTGTTTTTTAAAATTTTTCTTTAAGTACATTTTTAAATGATTTTGGAGAGATTTTTTCTCTAAGCAATTTATTTAGAGCTTTATTTCTCCAGCCATTTTTTTTTTCTACAAGCTTGCTTTGAACAAGTCACATAGATAAGGAGAATTACAGGCTGAGGGAGAGAGCAGACACAAACTACGCAGTGGTCTGAGTAGCCCCTCCCGTCGGGCATTCGGCGGAACAAACAGAACCAGAGTGCAGAAGTTTTCAGATTTTTAAATCCACCTTTGTGTAATAGTTTTTGGAATAGACAGTACGTAAGAATCGAAGGGTAGGCATGTGAATAGAATTCAGAGTACGTGAGAACAAATAGACAGGCAGCCTTTACGCTGCATAATGAAATTTTTTTTCTTGTTTTTTGTTATTAAAAGGTAACGGGAAATTTTATTAATAGATTACCATCTGCTATAAAAGAGCAGCGGTGCATCGTGTAAAAGATACAGCAAGTTAATTTGAACGGACCAGGAAGTGATTTTTTTTTTTTTTTTTTATGTGAATAAGTTTGAAAAGGTGTTAAATCGTCTGTGAGAAAAAGTCACTGACATGTCACAAAGAGCAGAATTCAGAGTCACACACATCACATGTCCATCATGTGGAGACACGGGACAGGTTTAGGCTGCTCTCATTGAGTAAGGAGCCTTGTACAGGAAAAAAACCTCCCGCCTCTCTCCACAGGAAGAAGGCATTTCTGTTTCAACCATCCCCTCTCAAGAGTCACAGGGGGGACACCCCTCTCCTTTTTTCTTCTCTCAGTCCCTTTCTCTTTCTCTTCAGATTTTCTCCTCTTTCCTCGCTGCCATCCCTCTCATTCCTTCTTTTCCCTCCATCACATCTCTGACACACCATTTTCTTCATCTTCCTCTTTTTGTATCTCTTCCTCTCCAACTCTCAAATCTTGTTCTTCATCTTCTTCTACTTCTCCCCCTCCATCTTTCTCTCTCTCTCTCCTCCATCTTTCCTCTTCTCCCCCTCCATCACTCTTCTCTCCCTCCCCTCCTCTTTCTCTCGCTCCTCCCTCACACCTCCCTTCTCTTCTCTTTTTTCTACTTGTCATCAACTGGGTCAACGCCCAATCCAAGCAATGTGGTGTCCCTGCATTCAGTGTCTCCAGCACAGGGCACCTTGTCTATCCCAAGCACAGTACAAACATTGCCATCATTATATCAGGAAAGAAAGTGCAGATCTCCCTACCAAAACGCTACATGTAGCCCCCAGACACAACAGTCCACAGCTAGGGCTTCACAGGGGGGGTGGTATAGGCTATAGGGCTGCTAGCATGGAACCATGACACTGATCCACCGCGCCTCAGCAAGGAAGGGGAAATCCCCATGCAGCAAGACAACTTTAAAGCCCAAATCTCACCCAGTGTATGCACCAGTACACCATGTCACTTCTTATCTGATGAAGATGAAGATGCAACGTCACACATGCTGCCCAATACTAGGGAAGAAAACAACAACACCATAGAGCAGGGACAGGTAGAGGCACATCCTATGAGCCCTTCATTCCCAAGCCAGGTGATCAGTATGCTGCCAGACCCGGGATACACCCCATGCCATTTTGCCAAAAAAATGCAGCAGATCCAGCGAACGTATGCAGCAGCCTGGACTGATCTCGGGGACCGTAATGGAAATAAAAAGCAGTGATGCATTCTGGCCAATTATGAGAGAACACTTCAAGCTTCCAACAGAGTTAGATGCGTATGCCTGGAGAAGGACCAAAGCTAATTGAGCAACTCAGAGAATGGGCCAAAAGCAGACAGACAGGACAAAACTCTCAGCCTACATGTCACGAGTCAAGACAAGACAGAGTCTGTGGAGAAGTTCCAATGACAGAGTTAATGCAAGTGTTTCAGATTTGGGCCCATTACCCATGATCAGACACACAGACGGATGTTGGCACAGGCTTTGTGCATGGACTGAGAGAACCAATCAGGAAACCACTGGTAGCAGCCAGGCCTGAGTACACTCAATAGCAATGGATACCCTGCTCACAGTAGCAAAAAGGATTGAGTCCCGCACGGGACAGAAGGAATGTCAAGTGTTACAACTGTGGCGGTTGGTCATTTCCGGAACAAGTGCAGAACACTGACTTCACCCAGAAAAAGAAGAAACACAGAAAGCAGTGAAGAACCCCGTCCATAGGACAAGGCACACCAAGTCACAAGGAAACCCCACCAGTGGGACCAATATCCTGAGAGTGGATGGCGTAGTCATATCTTTTTCTTGTGGAACTCCGCAACCAGAATCTTCTGCTTCCTGCATGGGAAATTGATGGTCAAGTCAGATATTTTCCAGATTATGAAGCCCCTGAGCGTGTGGACTCAGCCAGAACACTCCTCATGTCCCAGTTTGTTGTGTAAAAAAACCTGCACCCTCAACCTATTGGGAGTGGACCTACTGCAGAAGCTGAAAGCGACCAGAGTGTTCCAGGAAGATGGGACCATGACACTTTCTTCACCCCTGACCCAAGAAGAAACAGGAACCTCAAACAACCACACTGCAGACCTATCACAGGAGGTGCTGGACATAGTACCAGAAAAGCCACTCCATCCCCCAGAGTCAAGATGTCTCTGACCAACTGAAGGTCTAAGTGAACTCGCCTAAGAAGACGGCCTGAGAACTTTGACATTGGCCAGGATATTCAACTCAAGAAGGACTCTTCTCGCTTCATGAATGGCAACACCTCATCCAGCTCTAACGCCAGAGGTTCATCTTTTGCAAGCACCAGGAGGTGCCCCCTCAACAACCATTCACCCGGCCTAGCCGGAAAAAGGCCACTCGGCTATTCAAACTTGTGCACAAATACTGACCTGAGACCGAGCTGGGAAAAAGAAAACTACTGATGGCCCGTGCTGAGAAAAAGCAGCCGTTTAAGGAGACGTCCAACAAGAAGACCCCCTGTGACCAGAACAGGTGCTAACACAGTAACTGTCTTGGTGGAGAACAAGAAAGCCAGCTGGTCGTCATCTCTCATGATGTGGATCCTAGTAGACGGCTTGTTTTCCCGCCAGCTCTGCACCAGCAGATGGGAGTCCCCTGCCGCATACTGAAGGACAAGGCCAAACTGGGCTCCTCGCCCATCGGAATCAATCCCAGTTTTCCACAGTGAAGAAAAGACTGTAAACCCCACTGAGTTCGAATGGTGCAAGGCCTGGGCCGCGAAAGAGGCTACGGTATTTGAAACCCCAACAGTGCTGAACCATCACACTCTGCTCTCAAGACCCAGTCACCGCAACGGTATTCACGGTGATCAACCTGGCCAGTACCTTCTTCAGTGTTTCCCCTCCACCTGGAGGCCTGCTTTCACGCACCAGTGCAGTGCATATGGACAATGTTGCCTCAAGGTGCTCAAAACAAGCCCTTTAAGTTTCACCAAGACAATGTCCTCCATCCTCGTCAACTGGATTGCAGAATATGCAAGAGTCCACTCTTCTACAACACGTGGATGACTTTCTCTTTTGTGTGGTTGACATTGACACCTGCACAGTCCTATTCCTTATCTCTCCTACTCTACCTGGAAGAACAGCAATGCAAGGTTGGAAGAACAAAGTCCAGTGATGCCAGAAGCAAGTTACATCCCTGGGACACTGTATTTGCCCACAAGACGAAACACATGTCAAAAGACTGAAGACCACTGTGGAGAAGATGGCTCCCCCAACAACTCCAAGAATGCTGCAGGCCTTCCTGTCTAGTGTCGTATTGCAGAACCTGGATCCCTGATGCCTCAGTCTAATGCAGCCTCTGTGCGCTTGCATCAACGCAACCCCGCTCCTTCTATCAGACGTAGCCTTCAACCCATTCAGGAGATTGGAAGAACTCCACAGTCTCAGCGCCCAATACCAGGCCTACCTGACTATGAAAAGTCTTTCCGTCTTACCTGATGGAAGAATAAAAGGTCATGCTACTGGAGTCCTGGCACGGATTCACGGGGGAAAACAGAGACTTTTAGGCTGCCTCTCAGCCCGCTTGGATCCAGTTGCAAGAAGAGCACCCTCCTGCCTGATGGCAGTATCTGCAGCACACACCCTCCTGGACAAGGTTGCTGACATCACTTTTGGACAGCCATGGAAACTCTCACTCCACATGACATCTTGGCAATCTTCAATCAAGCTCAACCAACAGTAAATCTCTCCACCGCCAGGCAATCTTTGTGGCGCCTCTATTGCCTTTGTCTCATAATGTCACCGTCTCCAGACCTACAGTCCTCAGCCCGGCCACTCTACTTCCCACTCCCAAGGGGGTATACTTGGATGGCTCCAGAAGAAGTTTCAACACAGGAAGTGCAGTGACCAGCAATCAAGAAATCCTGTGGTCCAGAAGTCTGTCACCTAGCCTGTCAGCCCTGGAAGCAGAATTGATAGCGCTGACGAAGGCCTGCCAGATGGCAGAAGGCAAGACTGCAAACATCTACACGGACTACAGGTACTCGCATGGCATAGCACACGACTTTAGACCCATCTGGGGTACAAGGGACTTCATCACAGCAAACGGGACAACCGTGAAGCATCATGGAGCCTTCAGGGACCTACTGGGTATACTCCAACTTCCAAAATGGTGGCAATTTGAAAAATCAAAGTGCATGGAAAACTGAGAACAGAAGAGGCGTGAGGCAATAACATGGCGGACATGGCAGCCAAAGGAAGACAACATGGAGAAGTGGGAGAGGTCGAGACCCGGGACGGCTACTACATGACGACTGAAGACAAGAAACCTGACAAAGAGACGTCCTGGAATCTGCTCAAGAAGTTACAAGACCAAGCTCCAAAAGGAAAAGAGCTGACTGGGAAAAAAGCAACACGTGAAGAAGGAAGGCTATCAATAATAGACTTCAAACTCTCCCTACCACAAAGTATGCACCCTATGTGGTTTCCAATGGGTACATGGACCCACATCCACATATCAAAGACACAGATGAATGATCTGATTGGGCTTACTGTTTCGCTTCAGGGATCTCCACCTAACAGCCAAATTCACCAGCAGCTGTCTGACCTGCGGCAAATGCAGCCTGGACGTATGGAAGAAAGACCCCCTCACCTCATCTGGAAAGACCACTCTACCAGCTTCAAAGGATCCAATAGACCACATCCAGATATCGCCAAGTGAAGGATTCAAATACGCCATTGTGGTCAAAAGAAGTATTTTCAAGATGAACAGAAGCCTTCCAAGTCAGCAAAGACTACTGCAACGAAGCTACTTTCGAAAAATAGTGTGCAGATACGGGGTTCCAGAAATGATAGAAAGTGATCAGGGACCCGCATTCACAGCGAATCTGACACACAAGACCCGATTAGCAGTAGGGTCAGATTTAGGCCTACACACTCCTTACCACCCCCAGAGCAGCAGGAAGGTAGAAAAAACTGAATGAAACACTTAAGAATAGAATGCTGAAAAATTGCCCAAGAGACACGCAAACCATGGCATGACACACTCCCTATTGCACTGTTTAGCGCAAGGCACACTCCCAAGACCCAGAAAAGCTGTTTCGTGCCTGCATCTTCTGCTAACAGATAAGACATTTTCTTCTTTTAGTTTTTTGGTGCCTGCATTTTGTCCTGCACTTCTGTGGGGGTCTGCCGGGTCCCCTTCGGGGGCTTATGCTCCTCTCAGTTTAGTTCAGCCACTGTTTGTTCATTTGCCTTTTTCCAGTTTTTTCAGTGGTTGCTGTTTAGTTTTTGTTACACCAGAGAACTAATTTAGGTGGTAGAGGTCGTGTGATCTCAGGTGTTTTTGTAATTAGTAGAGTTGGTACTTTTCAGGTTTTTTGGGGTTGCAGTAAGTGCCTTTCCTATCCTCTTCTATCTAGACAGATTGGGCCCCAGCGTTTGCTCATTCTATTTTCTGTCTGTGTCTGTATTTCCTCTTGTCTAACCGCCATTACATGTTTTGGGGCTTCCTATGTTCTTTGGGGATCTGCTCCGGGGCAGATAGCTTTCCTTTTTCTATCTTTAGTGTAGTTAGCTTCTCAAGCTGTGACGAGGCGTCTAGGACCAACGTAGGAACGCTCCACGGCTGCCTTTAGTTTGTGGTGGTTAGTCAGGGTACTGCAATCCCATAGATTCCAACCTCTCTGGTGTATTGCTTTTTTTGCCTGCTCTCCTCAGCTACCAAATCATAACACTTATGTAATTGAATTGGTCAAAAAACTAATGTCCATTCTCGAGTTTTTCTCCTCACTGCCAGATTTGATGATCCTGTCCAAGAGCCCCAGATGACATCAACCTCTGTGTAACTAGAGGGAAAGCCTGTTTGGATCCACGTATCGCATTGCAAGGAAGCTCCAGTACCAGGAGAGACACTAAGCCATGAAGGATGTCGTGGATGCTCTGACTGACCAGACAGATGACCTACCTGATGAGTTCAAGGCCAGAGACCAAGTTAAAGCAGGATTTGAGTCACTATAAACAAAAATGTTGATTGGATAAATTACATCTATTATAACCAGCAGAGATTTGTTAACTTCACCATAGATGCTGTAAAAGGTTTGGCAGCACAGTTAGGCCCCACTTCCATTATGGCATTCCAGAATAGAATGGCTTTGGATATGATTCTAGCTGAGAAAGGAGGTGTTTGCAAAATGATCAAAGACACCTGTTGCACCTACATCCCAGACAACACTGGCCCAAATGGTAAAGTCACAATGGCAATACAGAAACTTAATGAGTTATCAGAGGAACTGAAACAGAACTCAGGTGTCACTGACCCATGGGATCGATACTTTGGGTGGATGAGTGGGTGGCAGAAAATGTTGGCACAGGTTGGGACAGCCATATGGGGGTTCTCATTTTTGCATTAATTACTGGTTGCTGTGTTATTCCTTGTATCCGCAGGATAATGGAAAAAACTGTTCAGGAGACAACCAATTTGATGCCACTCACCATCTTAGACCTCGCACCAGTCCGGATGGAACTGCCTGGCTTGACCAGATCTCCGAACTACCTCCAGACTGAGAAACACATCCTTGATGAAACATCCTATCAACTATGAGATTATGATTGCAAACACATAAACCCCCGACAGGGACAGTCCTCCTGACCGCCCATTTGCGAAAAGTCTATATTCGTGGGGGGAGACATGCGCTAGGCATATTCTCAACCCGCCGGCAGCACAAAAGAGTTGCAGCGCTTTGGGCCAGGAGCAGGTTTTTAGGGCAAGTGGTATCTAAGGGGGGACTGTCATGGAAATATATATGTATTCCATATATTCAAAGTATATTCACATATATGTTTCACAGTTCACAGTTAGATAGATCTCACTTGCTAAAAAACCTTGTGCTCACATATTTCTAGGCCAGCTATAATCAGTCGTTTTAAAGAAATCTGGCCTTCATAAGGCCTTTGTAAAGGAACAAATGCATGAAGTACAAAAAGTCCTATTAGATATCTGTTGTTTATATTATAGTTATGCAAGACAACTAGGTCACAAGATATAAACAATAATTCTGCAACTTCAGCTCTTTTAATCATGATTATCATAATTATCATATTTACACTAGAACAGCCAATAATCTAGCAGCTTTTAATTGTATGTTAATTGACTAACCAGCCCCTTTTTGTAAACGTATAAAACCTTGAATGAATAATAAATGTATGTCTTTGACGAACTGTTATACTGACACTTTCGTGTGGACAGTCCTCATTTCGTTCTGAGCGCTCAAAAAGACATTATATAGAGATTTGGACATGGCAAGCAGCAAACACAGAAGGATATTTTTATCCTAATTAAATTTCCATATCAGGGTATATATGTATCTCATAACCAATGAGAGACTTGTGACCACCTTCAATTCATATATCGCACAGTGCAGTGATTGGACCCATACATTGTAATTAAACAATTAATTGGTTGCTTAAAAACCTTACATATCCACCAGATGAAACGTGTGTGTTGTCTCGGTAAAAACGCTGGCGCAAGGAGGTCAGAAATGGACATCACAGGGGCGAAATGTCGCAAAAGATAATCACATCCGGTTTCGGAAAGACGGCGTAACGTCACTTCCGGTTGACGTTCATCCATAGTAACTAGTGGGAAACCCCACACGAGACATCACATCCTGTTAGTATGTAGTTATAGCAACACCAGAATGACGCACTGAAGTGTATATTCATTATCACATCATAATGCTAGTAAAATCCGTATGGTAGACAAACGGATAAACCGTGCAATAAGCGATCAAATAATCATGGGAAACGGGTCAGGAACAGATATGCCAATAGCATCATTTCTCACAATATTTTGTATGGTCAAATGTCATCAGTCCAAAAAACCGCACCGAAAACGTCAGGAAGTATATATAAATCTGAATACTGCTGTAAAAATAAAACAAATGTTAAAGAGGACTTATGCAAAATTCCTAAACATAAAAGTATACATATATATATATATATATATATATATATATATATATGTGAACACTTATATATATGTAAATAAGTGCATATAAAAACTGCATATAATGCAATCAAGACAAGGAGAAAAAACACCTAAAGTGACATGTGCCTTATATCTTATAGGGCTGCATAATGCAGATTTTGCCCGAATGCAAAAGCCTAAAGTGCTAAGTGCCATGTGTAAACAAAAAAACATATAAGATAATAGATATGTAACTAAAACACATTATACAACATATACTACTAAAAATATATAATTAAAATGACATGTGCTGAACAAGAACTATGAATATAATTAAGTGCAAATATTGTGACATAACCCAAAGGCCAGCAATTGGCCATATAACGGAAAAAAAAAATAAATAAATAAAAAAAAAAATATATATATATATATATACACATGTAAACAAATCCATAATCATACCCAGATGGATATAGTTATAATT
The DNA here is from genome assembly GCA_033576555.1 of Oophaga sylvatica. NCBI lineage: Eukaryota > Metazoa > Chordata > Amphibia > Anura > Dendrobatidae > Oophaga > Oophaga sylvatica. The sequence goes on along the minus strand of JARQOD010000003.1, from coordinate 270,737,441 downwards.
AGCACTAAGTCCTCAACTATATAAAAGATGTTTATACACAATAATCTAATGCTCATTATAGGTAGGAGAGTCCATCATATAACTTCCTTAATGGTATAATAATACTCATTATTGGTAGGAAAGTCCATCATATAACTTCCTTAATGGTATAATCTTCGAGGAAATGTCGTTGGACGTGCAATACGAAGCATGAGGTCTTGATATCACAACAATACCCTAACAGAACAACAATAAAAACAAATAATAAAAAACAATTAAAAAATATGATAAAAAGCCAGATAAAACCAGCAGAAGACAGCTATTGAAGTAATATAACAAAAATACAAAAAATCTAAATTGGCAAAAAAGAGACAAAACTATTGTGATCATTCAAGCCTAGGGGTATCAATGTGTCCAATCTATAGATCCACCTCAGTGGTGGCATTCTCGATATCCAAAACATGCTCACGGACTCTACGTCGGAGTTCACGTGACGTCATCCCAATATAAATGAGGCCGCACGAGCAAGTTGCATGATATACAACTGCCTTAGTGGTAAATGTGATGGTATGTGTGATCTTAAAGGTTTTATTATTTCTGGAATTCGTAAATTCCGTTGTTTCACAAATATTTTTACAGGCCACACATTTGCCACATTTGGTGCATCCCCATTTAGGACCTCTAGACCCAAAAATGAATTTGGAACAATCATTATGGTAACTGTGAACCAGTTGGTCTCTCAAATTCACTGATCTCCTAAAAGTAATAGTGGGATTTTCACTGACAAATTTAGAGATGGTACCATCCATGCGTAGGATATGCCAGTGCTTGGTGATGGCATCCCTAATTTCACCACACCTAGAGTTGAAATCTAGCACACATCGTACCTGATCCTCTTTTTTTGTGGTTCTCCGATTGTACAGAAGTTCAACTCTATCACTCCTCTGGGCCCTTTGATATGCACAAAAAATGGTCTTTTTTCCATATCCACGATTTTTAAAACGTTCACAGAGATCCGCTGCCTGTTTTTCAAAAGAGTCACTACTCGAACAAATTCTCTTCGCACGTAAGAATTGCCCAGTCGGGATATTCCTAATGAGATGCAAAGGATGTTGTGAGGAAGCAAGTAACAATGCATTGACTGATGTATTTTTTCTAAATAGGTCAGTTTGTAATACACCATCCTTGTCAGCATAAATGGTAATATCCAAGAATTCAATTCTTTTAACATCACTTTCGTATGTGAGTTTTATATTCTTGGAATTATCATTCAACACACAAAAGAATTGGTCCAATTTTCCCCGGGTCCCTTGCCAAATCATAAGTACGTCATCAATGTACCTCCACCAAGTCACAAACTTGTGACTTAATTGGTGGAGTGCAATTTGAAAAATCTCCCGTTCCCAAAGGCCTAGAAATAAATTTGCATATGAGGGCGCACAAGACGCCCCCATTGCAGTCCCCTGTACTTGGAGAAAAAATGACTCCCGATATACAAAAAAATTATGTGTCAAAACAAATTCCAAGGCCTTAATAAGAAAAACACAAATTCTCATCAAGATGACTGTTGCCAATAAAAAAGTCACTGCTTCTATACCATCATGGTGTCGTATTGATGTGTATAGTGACTCCACATCACATGTAACGAGAATCATGTTTTCCTCCAATTGTATGCCGTCCAATTTCTTCAAAGTGTCAGTGGTATCTTTAAGAAAGGACGGTAACATTTCCACAAGTGGTTTTTAGATAGAAATCAACCAATTTTCGAAATTGGGTCTGAGATATTATTAATTCCAGATACGATGGGCCTACCTGGTGGTGTCTTTGGGTCCTTATGTATCTTTGGCAGCAAGTAAATACTTGCTATCATGGGGTCATCTACCCACAGACCCTCCATCTGTTTAGGTGTTAAAATGCCTTCGGTTACAGCTTCTTGTAGGAGGTCATGGAGTTCATTCCTGAATTTAGAGCTTGGATTAAAAGTTAGTCGTTTGTAGCATAGTGGGTCTTTCAGTTGCCTCATCATTTCTTTCTCATACGCCGCAGTTGACCATACCACCACATTACCACCCTTGTCTGAGGGTTTAATAATTACCTGTTTAAGGTTCATCAGTTCCTTAAGAGCGCGTCTCATCTCCACTACGATTATCCTGCTTAATGGTTTCAGGAATTTTTTGAACTTCCTTCATAACTAGTTGTATAAAGAGATCAATGACAGGTACGGTGTTAATTTGAGGGAATTTCTTAGATTTTTCAAGGAGGTATTTATGGTATTCATCGCTTATGGACTCTCCTGTCTCCCCAGCCAATTCCTCTAAAATCTGGATTGCTTTCGTCTCGGCTTCTGTTGGAATATGATCGTCATAATCTTGATTAGAATATAATTTTTTGAAAAATAATTTCCGTGCAAAAAGTTGCAAATCTTTAAAAATTGTAAAACGATCAGGGGCAGAAGATGGTGAAAAGGTCAAACCCTTCTTAAGTAAATTCACTTGGGCTTGTGACAAGACGACATCAGATAGATTAATTACCTTCATGGAGTTTTGCTGTGGTTCCTCCTCATGATCAGAATGAACATTTTTAAGGTGCCTTCTGGTGTTATAGCCTCGGAACCGTTCATCCTTTCTTCTCTGATTAAATCTCATATGGTAATTACCATCCTGATTAGTTGAAGATGTACCAGCACTAGATGTACCTATAGATGCTGATATAGGACCACCCTTATCAAGGGTGTCATTATGACTCCATTTATACATCTTATTATCATTTCTGTCCTGTAGATCTCTTTGAAATTTTTTATTTTTAGTATTTGAGATATCCTTCTCCCATCCATCACAACACTCGTCCATCTCCTTTTTAAACGTCTCAAATTCCTCTTGTGGACATTCTTTTTGAAGTTTTTGCACTTAATTATTTTCATAGTTCTTGTTCAGCACATGTCACTTTAATTATATATTTTTAGTAGTATATGTTGTATAATGTGCTTAGTTACATATCTATTGTCTTATATGTTTTTTGTTTACACATGGCACTTAGCACTTTAGGCTTTTGCATTCGGGCAAAATCTGCATTATGCAGCCCTATAAGATATAAGGCACATGTCACTTTAGGTGTTTTTGCTCCTTGTCTTGATTGCATTATATGCAGTTTTTATATGCACGTATTCACATATACATAAGTGTTCACATATGTATATATATATATGTATACTTTTATGTTTAGGAATTTTGCATAAGTCCTCTTTAACATTTGTTTATTTTTACAGCAGTATTCAGATTTATATGTACTTCCTGACGTTTTCGGTGCGGTTTTTTGGACTGATGACATTTGACCATACAAAATATTGTGAAAAATGATGCTATTGGCATATCTGTTCCTGATCCGTTTCCCATGATTATTTGATCGCTTATTGCACGGTTTATCCGTTTGTCTACCATACGGATTTTACTAGCATTATGATGTGATAATGAATATACACTTCAGTGCGTCATTCTGGTGTTGCTATAACTACATACTAACAGGATGTGATGTCTCGTGTGGGGTTTCCCACTAGTTACTATGAATGAACGTCAACCGGAAGTGACGTTACGCCTTCTTTCCGAAACCGGATGTGATCTTTTGCGACATTTCGCCGCTGTGATGTCCATTTCTGACCTCCTTGATGCGCATGCGCCGGCATTTTTACCGAGACAACACACACGTTTCATCTGGTGGATATGTAAGGTTTTTAAGCAACCAATTAATTGTTTAATTACATTGTATGGGTCCAATCACTGCACTGTGCGATATATGAATTGAAGGTGGTCACAAGTCTCTCATTGGTTATGAGATACATATATACCCTATCTGGCCAGTACCCAACCACCCCTGGACGAAGCATTTCAGAGCGAAACGCGCGTCGGGTGTGTGGTGGGTCTCCCGGTCTCCTTCCTATTTTGGTAACCATGCCTTTATTTTGCTTATAGTCAATGTACCATGTTTAATATGCACCATTATAATCTGCCATATGTTATTACTTACAATAGAATCATAGAATGGTAGTGTTGGAAGGGACCTCCTGGGCCTTCTGGTCCAACCCCCTGCTCAAAGCAGGATTCTCTAAATCATCCCAGACAGATGTCTATCCAGCCTCTGTTTGAAGACTTCCATTGAAGGATAACTCACCACTTCTTGTGGCAGCCTATTCCACTCATTGATCACCCTAACTGTCAAAAAGTTTTTTTCTAATATCTAATCTGTGTCTCCTCCCATTCAGTTTCATCCCATTGCTTCTAGTCTTTCCTTGTGCAAATGAGAATAAAGATGATCCTTCTACAATGTGACAGCCCTTGAGATATTTGTAGACAGCTATTAAGTCTCCTCTCAGTCTTCTTTTTTGCAAGCTAAACATTCCCAAATCCTGCAACCGTTCCTCATAGGACATGGTTTGCAGACCGGTCACCATTCTGGTGGCTCTTCTCTGAACTTGCTCCAGTTTGTTGATGTCTTTTTTAAAATGTGGTGCCCAAAACTGGACACAGTATTTCAGATGAGGTCTGACCAAAGAGGAGTAGAGGGCAATAATGACCTCACGTGATCTAGACTGTATGCTTCTGTTGATACATCCTAGAATTGCATTTGCCTTTTTTGCTGCTGCATCACACTGTTGACTCATGTTAAGTCTGTGATCAATTAGTATACCCAAGTCTTTTTCACATGTGCTGTTACTTAGCCCTATTCCTCCCATTTTGTATATGCTTTTTTCATTTTTATTGCCCAGATGTAGTACTTTGCATTTTTCCCTGTTAAAATCCATTCTGTTAGTTGCTGCCCACTGCTCCAGTTTATGTATATCTTTTTGAATCCTCTCTCTCTCTTCTCTAGTATTAGCTACCCCTCCTAGCTTTGTGTCATCAGCAAATTTGATCAGTTTACCCTCAATTCCTTCATCTAAATCATTGATAAAGATGTTGAACAATACAGGGCCCAAAACAGAGCCTTGTGGTACCCCACTTGAGACATTCTTCCAACTGGATGTGCAGCCATTTACAACCACTCTTTCGGTCCGATCACTAAGCCAGTTATGAATCCACCTAACAGTTGCCTTGTCCATTCCATACTTAGTCATTTTTTCAATAAGGATTGTGTGAGATACTTTGTCAAATGCTTTGCTGAAGTCAAGATATACTATATCTACAGCATTTCCCTGATCCACCCAGTCAGTGATTCTGTCATAGAAGGAAATTAAGTTAGTCTGACATGACTTATTAGTTACAAACCCATGCTGACTCTGTTTAATCACTTCATTCTTATCCAGGTACTTGCATACATGTTCTTTAATAATTTGTTCAAAGATCTTTCCTGGTATAGAAGTCAGACTCACCGGCCTGTAGTTCCCTGGGTCCAATAGTTGGTGATATGTGTGTACTTTAAAACTTTCATACTTTTTGCACTAATGTGAGTTGTGCTGAACTAGTAATATGATATAGCTATAAGCCCAATAATATTGGAGCCATTAAGTGATATATTTTGGTGCTTAATTATGAATACCTTGAGATGATGATATTTTGGTATGCATTGTCTATTGGAAGCAGCCTGGTTGAGTCCCACTTGTTTCCTGTACTTGTGGTATTGCCAATTTTAATTGTTTTTTGTATTATGCGTCAATAAAGATTATGTTCTTTCTCATACTTGGCTTGTTATGAGGTTTTTGCTTTTGGTGTTTTATCTTTTTACCTCATGGCCATATAAAGGGATATACTTAGGTGTGTTTTGTATCTTCTTATTACAGATTTTCGGTGGCTATCCCAGTCCAACATAGACTTTAGAAGCAGAGATGCTTCTTGTACCTTACATGCTCAGAGTGTTTTTGGCAATAATGTTCCACCTGTCCAGGAATCAGTTCAGAAGACAGCATTGAAAAAAACTTTTAAAAATTTATTAAACCGCCGTACTAGATTATGGTGGAATAAAATCTCTTTGGAGAACTACATATCAAAAAATTTAATTCCAAGAGGCTTACGAGTCCAAATCTTTCTCTCTTTTCCGGTCAATGATACAACCATGCGGTCCCGATGGGAAGCAGCATGTAATACATGCTCTAACACGTTTATGACCATTTTGATTGACATCAATGGTAGATCTATCACTGATTTAGGCCTAGAAATTGATGAGATTTTTAAAAAACTTCAAAAGGAATGTCCACAAGAGGAATTTGAAACGTTTAGAAAGGAGATGGACGAGTGTTGTGATGGATGGGAGAAGGATATCTCAAATACTAAAAATAAAAAATTTCAAAGAGATCTACAGGACAGAAATGATAATAAGATGTATAAATGGAGTCATAATGACACCCTTGATAAGGGTGGTCCTATATCAGCATCTTTAGGTACATCTAGTGCTGGTACATCTGTATCTTCAACTAATCAGGATGGTAATTACCATATGAGATTTAATCATAGAAGAAAGGATGAACGGTTCCGAGGCTAGAACACCAGAAGGCGCCTTAAAAATGTTCATTCTGATCATGAGGAGGAACCACAGCAAAACTCCATGAAGGTAATTAATCTATCTGATGTCATCTTGTCACAAGCCCAAGTGAATTTACTTAAGAAGGGTTTGACCTTTTCACCATTTTCTGCTCCTGATCGTTTTACAGTTTTTAAAGATTTGCAACTTTTTGCACGGAAATAATTTTTCAAAAAATTATATTCTAATCAAGATTGTGACGATCATATTCCAACAGAAGCCGAGACGAAAGCAATCCAGATTTTAGAGGAATTGGCTGGGGAGACAGGAGAGTCCATAAGCGATGAATATCCTAAACACCTCCTTCCAAAATCTAAGAAATTCCCTCAAATTAACACCGTACCTGTCATTGATCTCTTTATACAACTAGTTATGAAGGAAGTTCAAAAAATTCCTGAAACCATTAAGCAGGATAATCGTAGTGGAGATGAGAGACGCGCTCTTAAGGAACTGATGAACCTTAAACAGGTAATTATTAAACCCTCAGACAAGGGTGGTAATGTGGTGGTATGGTCAACTGCGGCGTATGAGAAAGAAATGATGAGGCAACTGAAAGACCCACTATGCTACAAAACGACTAACTTTTAATCCACTCTCTAAATTCAGGAGTGAACTCCATGACCTCCTACAAGAAGCTGTAACCAAAGGCATTTTAACACCTAAACAGATGGAGGGTCTGTGGGTAGATGACCCCATGATAGCGAGTATTTACTTGCTGCCAAAGATACATAAGAACCCAAAGACACCACCAGGTAGGCCCATCGTATCTGGAATTAATAATATCTCAGACCCAATTTCGAAATTGGTTGATTTCTATCTCAAACCACTTGTGGAAATGTTGCCGTCCTTTCTTAAAGATACCACTGACACTTTGAGGAAATTGGACGGCATACAATTGGAGGAAAACATGATTCTCGTTACATGTGATGTGGAGTCACTATACACATCAATACGACACCATGATGGTATAGAAGCAGTGACTTTTTTTCTTGGCAACAGTCATCTTGACGAGAATGTATGTGTTTTTTCTTATTAAGGCCTTGGAATTTGTTTTGACACATAATTTTTTTGTATATCGGGAGTCATTTTTTCTCCAAGTACAGGGGACTGCAATGGGGCCGTCTTGTGTCGCCCTCATATGCAAATTTATTTCTAGGCCTTTGGGAACGGGAGATTTTTCAAATTGCACTCCACCAATTAAGTCACAAGGTTGTGACTTGGTGGAGGTACATTGATGACGTCCTTAAGATTAGGCAAGGGACCCGGGGAGAATTGGACCAATTATTTTGTGTATTGAATGATAATTCCAAGAATATAAAACTCACATACAAAAGTGATGTTAAAAGAATTGAATTCTTTGATATTACCATTTATGCTGACAAGGATGGTGTATTACAAACTGACCTATTTAGAAAAGATACATCAGTCAATGCATTGTTACTTGCTTCATCACAACATCCTTCGCATCTCATTAGGAATATCCCGAATGGGCAATTCTTACGTACGAAGAGAATTTGTTCGAGTAGTGACTCTTTTGAAAAACAGGCAGCGGATCTCTGTGAACGTTTTAAAAATCGTGGATATGGAAAAAAGACCATTTTTTGTGCATATCAAAGGGCCCAGAGGAGTGATAGAGTTGAACTTCTGTACAATCGGAGAACCACAAAAAAAGAGGATCAGGTATGATGTGTGCTAGATTTCAACTCTAGGTGTGGTGAAATTAGGGATGCCATCACCAAGCACTGGCATATCCTACGAATGGATGGTACCATCTCTAAATTTGTCAGTGAAAATACCACTATTACTTTTAGGAGATCAGTGAATTTGAGAGACCAACTGGTTCAGTTACCATAAGGATAGTTCCAAATTCATTTTTGGGTCTAAAGGTCCTAAATGGGGATGCACCAAATGTGTGGCCTGTAAAAATATTTGTGAAACAACGGAATTTACGAATTCCAGAAATAAAAAAACCTTTAAGATCACACATACCATCACATGTACCACTAAGGCAGTTGTATATCATGCAACTTGCCCGTGCGGCCTCATTTATATTGGGATGACGTCACGTGAACTCCGACGTAGAGTCCGTAAGCATGTTTTGGATATCGAGAATGCCACCACTGAGGTTGATGTCCAAAATTTGAAACCCATCCCTCGACATTTTAGAGCTGTACATGGATGTGACCCTAAAGGATTGACAGTAAAGGGTATTGATAGGGTTTTCATTGGCCTTAGAGGTGGAAATTGGAAAAGATTATTGGCACAAAAGGAGGCCAAGTGGATCTATAGATTGGACACATTGACACCCTTAGGTTTTAATGATCACAATAGTTTTGTCTCTTTTTTGCCAATTTAGATTTTTTGTATTTTTGTTATATTACTTCAATAGCTGTCTTCTGCTGGTTTTATCTGGCTTTTTATCATATTTTTTAATTGTTTTTTATTATTTGTTTTTATTGTTGTTCTGTTAGGGTATTGTTGTGATATCAAGACCTCCTGCTTCGTATTGCACGTCCAACGACATTTCCTCGAAGATTATACCATTAAGGAAGTGATGTGATGGACTCTCCTACCTATAATGAGCATTAGATTATTGTGTATAAACATCTTTTATATAGTTGAGGACTTAGTGCTAATTATAACTATATCCATCTGGGTATGGTTATAGATTTGTTTACATGTGTATATATATATATATATATATTTTTTTTTTTTTTTTCTTCGTTATATGGCCAATTGCTGGCCTTTGGATTATGTCACAATATTTGCACTTAATTATATTCATAGTTCTTGTTCAGCACATGTCACTTTAATTATATATTTTTAGTAGTATATGTTGTATAATGTGCTTAGTTACATATCTATTGTCTTATATGTTTTTTGTTTACACATGGCACTTAGCACTTTAGGCTTTTGCATTCAGGCAAAATCTGCATTATGCAGCCCTATAAGATATAAGGCACATGTCACTTTAGGTGTTTTTTCTCCTTGTCTTGATTGCATTATATGCAGTTTTTATATGCACTTATTCACATATATATAAGTGTTCACATATATATACAGTCATGGCCAAAAGTTTTGAGAATGACACAAATATTATATTTTCACATGATCTGCTGCCCTCTGGTTTTTATGTGTGTTTGACAGATGTTTTTATCACAGACAGAAATATAATTGCAAACATATGAGTAACAAATGCTTATATTGACAGAATGAGTTAATGCAGCAAATCAATATTTGCAGTGTTGCCCCTTCTTCTTCAGGACCTCTGCAATTCTCCCTGGCATGCTCTCAATCAACTTCTGGACCAAATCCTGACTGATAGCAGTCCATTCTTGCACAATCAATGCTTTCATTTTGTCAGAATTTTTAGGTTTTTGTTTGTCCACTCGTCTCTTGATGATTGACCACAAGTTCTCAATGGGATTAAGATTTGGGGAGTTTCCAGGCCATGGACCCAAAATCTCTATGTTTTGTTCCCTGAGCCATTTAGTTATCACCTTTGCTTTATGGCAAGGTGCTCCATCATGCTGGAAAAGGCATTGTTGATCGCCAAACTGCTCTTGGAGGGTTGGGAGAAGTTGTTCTTGGAGGACATTCTGGTACAATTCTTTATTCATGGCTGTGTTTTTAGGCAAGACTGTGAGAGAGCCGATTCCCTTGGCTGAGAAGCAACCCCACACATGAATGGTTTCAGGATGCTTAACAGTTGGCATGAGACAAGACTGGTGGTAGCGCTCACCTTGTCTTCTCCGAATGAGGCGTTTTCCTGATGTCCCAAACAATCGAAAAGGGGATTCATCAGAGAAAATAACTTTACCCCAGTCCTCAGCAGTCCACTGCCTGTACCTTTTGCAGAATATCAGTCTGTCCATGATGTTTTTTTCTGGAGAGAAGTAGCTTCTTTGCTGCCCTCCTTGAGACCAGGCCTTGCTCCAAGAGTCTCCGCCTCACAGTGCGTGCAGATGCACTCACACCTGCCTGCTGCCATTCCTGAGCAAGCTCTGCACTGCTGGTAGACCGATCCCGCAGCTGAAACACTTTTAAGAGACAGTCCTGTCGCTTGCTGGTCTTTCTTGGGCAACCTGGAGCCTTTTTGGCAACAATGGAACCTCTCTCGTTGAAGTTCTTGATGATGAGATAGATTGTTGACTGAGGTGCAATCTTTCTAGCTGCGATACTCTTCCCTGTTAGGCCATTTTTGTGCATTGCAATGATGACTGCACGTGTTTCTTTAGAGATAACCAAGGTTAACAGAAGAGAAACAATGATGCCAAGCACCAGCCTCCTTTTAAAGTGTCCATTGGTGTCATTCTTACTTAATCATGACAGATTGATCTCCAGCCATGTCCTCATCAACACCCACACCTGTGTTAATGGAGCAATCACTGAAAAGAAGTTAGCTGGTCCTTTTAAGGCAGGGCTGCAATGATGTTGAAATGTGTTTTGGGGGATAAAGTTCATTTTCTAGCCAAATATTGACTTTGCAAGTAATTGCTGTTAAGCTGATCACTCTTTATAACATTCTGGAGTATATGCAAATTGCCATTAGAAAAAGTGAAGCAGTAGACTTTGTAAAAATTAATATTTGTGTCATTCTCAAAACTTTGGCCATGACTGTATATATATATATATATATATATATACTTTTATGTTTAGGAATTTTGCATAAGTCCTCTTTAACATTTGTTTTATTTTTACAGCAGTATTCAGATTTATATATACTTCCTGACGTTTTCGGTGCGGTTTTTTGGACTGATGACATTTGACCATACGAAATATTGTGAGAAATGATGCTATTGGCATATCTGTTCCTGACCCGTTTCCCATGATTATTTGATCGCTTATTGCACGGTTTATCCGTTTGTCTACCATACGGATTTTACTAGCATTATGATGTGATAATGAATATACACTTCAGTGCGTCATTCTGGTGTTGCTATAACTACATACTAACAGGATGTGATGTCTCGTGTGGGGTTTCCCACTAGTTACTATGGATGAACATCAACCGGAAGTGACGTTACGCCGTCTTTCCGAAACTGGATGTGATGATCTTTTGCGACATTTCGCCGCTGTGATGTCCATCTCTGACCTCCTTGATGCGCATGCGCCGGCGTTTTTACTGAGACAACACACACGTTTCATCTGGTGGATATGTAAGGTTTTTAAGCAACCAATTAATAGTTTAATTACATTGTAGGGGTCCAATTACTGCACTGTGCGATATATGAATTGAAGGTGGTCACAAGTCTCTCATTGGTTATGAGATACATATATACCCTATCTGGCCAGTACCCAACCACCCCTGGACGAAGCATTTCAGAGCGAAACGCGTGTCGGGTGTGTGGTGGGTCTCCCGGTCTCCTTCCTATTTTGGTAACTATGCCTTTATTTTGCTTATAGTCAATGTACCATGTTTAATATGCACCATTATAATCTGCCATATGTTATTACTTACAATAGCTTGGTGATATGTGTGTACTTTAAAACTTTCATACTTTTTGCACTAATGTGAGTTGTGCTGAACTAGTAATATGATATAGCTATAGGCCCAATAATATTGGAGCCATTAAGTGATATATTTTGGTGCTTAATTATGACTACCTTGAGATGATGATATTTTGGTATGCATTGTCTATTGGAAGCAGCTCGGTTGAGTCCCACTTGTTTCCTGTACTTGTGGTATTGCCAATTTTAATTGTTTTTTTGTATTATGCTTCAATAAAGATTATGTGCTTTCTCATACTTGGCTTGTTATGAGGTTTTTGCTTTTGGTGTTTTATGTATTTACCTCATGGCCATATAAAGGGATATACTTAGGTGTGTTTTCAGACATATGTACTAGCAAATATATACTGTGCCATGCGCGACTGATAAATATGGAATCGTTATATCAAAGCTTATTATACTACTTGCTGGGCGCATGCGCATTAATTGTTCTTATCTTGACTAAATACTCTGGTAGGATAGTGGTAAAAATACTTTCTACGATGCGTCCTTAAAAAGATCTTTATATGCTGTTATTACTTTCATTGTACTAAAGCTGGTCACGCTGCTCGTGGGGCGCATGTGCAGTATTTACTCCTGGGGCGTACATACAGACATCTGATCCATTAATGATAAGTGTCTCTGTTTGCGCATGCGTGATGCAGTTGAGCGGCGCTTTTTCCACACTTCCTGAGACTCTATGCCTCTGGATCTATGGCGATACCAGTAACGCCGATGAATATATGCTGATCGTTTCTAGGTGGAGACCCAGCTGGTATGATTTAATCACTTAGGATAAATATATAATGAGACACCTTATCTTAAACTCACTGAAGGGTATGCCACACTAAACAATATCGCTAACGGGATCGCTAAAAAACGTCACTATTTAGCGATCCCGTTAGCGATGTTGTTCAGTGCGGCAGCTGCCAGCGACGAGCTTCCTGCTGTGATCTCGCTCGTCGCTGGAATCGTTCCGGACCCTATTTTCTCGTCGGCGCTCCCGCTGGGTAAGTATATATCGCTAGTGTGGCACCTTTTCTTAGCGATTTAGCGGTACTTTTGTACCGCTAAAGTCGTTAAGAAGATCGCTAACGGCGATAGCGTCGTTAACTATATCGCTAAATGTGGCCGCACTTTAGCGATATAGAAACAATCCCGCTAGCGATCGCATTAGTATGCGTCGTTATCGTGATCGCTAGCGGGATTGTTTAGTGTGGCAGTACCTTGACCCTGAGGAAGACACTAGTAGTGTCGATATGCGTGGGTCCCTGTGTCCACATGGTCCGTGGTGTGCAGTAGCTACTTTGCATGTGTTAGGGGTAAGGATATTAAGCTGGGTGCATATGCACAGCTTTATTGAATTGGTCTCACTAGGCTTTGATGTGCAAAGATCCTGAGTGCTTAATTAGCATTTAGCAATTAGCATACAGTACTATATTGTTTAAGGTGGACTGTGATAATATATATGCTAAACATCCAGCACACCTTTGTGTACGGAGGTATGGACAACTGCTAGTATTATACTAATCATTTATGTGACTCAGTCTTTGTCTTTGAGGACTTTTTAATGGTTTTTAATAGTGTTTTGTCAAGTGTGGTGTTTCCTATAATAAAATTGACTTTGCATTTTAAACATATTATTGGTGATCCCTGTTGATTTATGCATACTTTTCTCTTGGTTTTTAGTTATTCCTTGTTGGTATGCAGTGGGTGATCCCAAACCTATGATGATCTTGACGGAGCCCGTTCAATATCTGTACTAAATATCAATGTTGGGCTTTGTGGAAATGTTTTTTTTTAGGTGAGGTTTTCCTATACCCACGATTAGAGTGCGCCACCATAGTTGTAATCAGGGGTTAGGGGCCCACTCAGATGTTTCCCCCCCTCCGAGCTGAACCCCTAGCTATGCCTCTGCTGTGAGGGCTATCTTCCCCCCAAGCAGGGGTCCCCCAAATTTAATGCCTCCGCATTTCTTTTTCTGGTCCCCACATTTGTCTGTCTCCTAGGGGTCTTTTCCAACTATACTGTATCTCCTCCCCCTAAAATATATCTTCTATGATTGAAATGCTAAAATTAGGGAAGCCCTTCTTATTGTCACTTGCTTTTTTCAAGATGTCATCCAATACTGGGCCAAAACAGGTATTCTCTATGACAGGGAATGGAACAAAGTCTAGATTTTGATTGAATGTTACCTGGCCAGCATTTCAGCCATAGAGCTCAACAAGCTGCATTAAGCCCGGGTCTCACATAGCGATACACCAGCGATCCTGACAACGATCAGGATCGCTTGTGTATCGCTACATGATCGCTGCTGAGCTGCTAAACAGGCAGCTCAGGGCAGCGATCAGCACAGTGACACTGCGGGTAACATCGCTTAGTTACCCGCAGTGTACGTTGGATACCAGCGCCCTGATGCAGGGAGCTGGTAACCAAGGTACACGTCGGGTTTCCAGGTGCTGCGCGGTGCCTGGAAACCCGACGTGTACCTTGGTTACCAGCTCCCTGCATCAGGGCGCTGGTATCCAAGGTACACAGCGGATTTCCAGGCACAGCCCCGCGCCTGGCAACCCGCTGTGTACCTTGGTTACCAGCGGATCGCTGATCTCCCGCCTGTCACACGCAGCGATGCGTGCCTGTCAGCGGGAGACCAGCGATCAAAAAAATGTCCTGACATTTCTGACACGACCAGCGATTCAAAGCAGGGGCCTGATCGCTGGTACGTGTCAGAAATAGCGAGATCGCTGCAGAGATCGCTGTTTAGCAGCGATCTCGTAGCGATCTCGCTATGTGAGACGGGCCCTTTAGATGGAGCAGTTGCCTTGGCTGATAGCAGCACTGAATCCGTTGAAGAATGAGTCAGGAACACTGCTGCCCTTTGCATTATAGAAATATCGACAAGGATACTTTCCCTTGCTGTTTTATTCTTCTAGCTGGCTTTCCATATGGCCCTGCTCTACCATAAGGGACCCAGCTGTAAAGGAAATGGCTGGCTTAAAAGGAACCCACACAAGATTCCCAAGTTATCTTTAAAAAGACTTTCCACCAAACTATCAAGGGGTCTTTCAGAGCTTCCATATCTTCAAAGAGTAACACAATGATTCTTGATTGCTTTTGAAACGGCCACATCAATTTTTGGAGTTTTGTCCCATATAGCTGGAGTCCTCCTCAAAGGGATATTTGCAATTTGAGGTTGAGTGCAAGGACCCCTTACTTTCAGGCTTTTTCCATTCTCTTTTGATGCGAGACAGAAACTTTATCATTCATGGGAAAGTTTCACGTCTGCTGTTCCCTCCAACCAAATATGTCCTGGATTTGGGGCTTTGAGTTCTTTTGTGTCCTTAGTGGGCCTTAATTAGCTTGTCTGTTTCTGCGACAGGAACACACTGACAACCTCTTTCCCCGTCATCTGAAGACAAAATGCTCCCTTTCTGACATGACCAGCTGCCCTGAATCCAAAGATACAGTTCTGGTGTTCTTTATGTTTCTTCCCTTAACCACTTTATTGTGAATTGGGGACTTAATGGTACTTTTAACTTTGGCTATAAAGATCTTATATACAGTGCCTACAAGTAGTATTCAACCCCCTGCAGATTTAGCTGGTTGACACATGCGGAATTAACTTGGCATTGTGACATTTGTACTGTAGATCAGCCTGGAAGTGGGAAATGCACTGCTGCAAAAATTTTTGTTTTAATTTTTTTTTTTTTTAAAAAACGTTAAAAGTTAATTCAGAGTGTCATTTATTATTCAACCCCTCAAACCACAAGAATTCTGTTTGGTCCCCCTAAAGTATTAAGAAGTAGTTCAGGCACCAAGAATAATGAGCTTCACATGTGTGGATTAATGATCTCTTTTGCCAGCCTTTTCTGACTATTTAAGACCCTCCCCAAACTTGTGAACAGCACTCATACATGGTCAACATGGGAAAGACAAAGGAGCATTCCAAGGCCATCAGAGACAAGATCGTGGAGGGTCACAAGGCTGGCAAGGGGTACAAAACCCTTTCCAAGGAGTTGGCCCTACCTGTCTCCACTGTTGGGAGCATCATCCGTAAGTGGAAGGCTTATGGAACTACTGTTAGCCTTCCACGGCCTGGACAGCCTTTGAAAGTTTCCTCCCGTGCCGAGGCCAGGCTTGTCCGAAGAGTCAAGGCTAACCCAAGGACAACAAGGAAGGAGCTCCGGGAAGATCTCATGGCAGTGGGGACATTGGTTTCAGTCAATACCATAAGTAACGTACTCCACCGCAATGGACTCCGTTCTAGACGAGCCCGTAAGGTACGTTTACTTTCAAAGCGTCATGTCAAGGCTCGTCTACAGTTTGCTCATGATCACTTGGAGGACTCTGAGACAGACTGGTTCAAGGTTCTATGGTCTGATGAGACCAAGATCGAGATCTTTGGTGCCAACCACACACGTGACGTTTGGAGACTGGATGGCACTGCATACGACCCCAAGAATACCATCCCTACAGTCAAGCATGGTGGTGGCAGCATCATGCTGTGGGGCTGTTTCTCAGCCAAGGGGCCTGGCCATCTGGTCCGCATCCATGGGAGGATGGATAGCACGGCCTACCTGGAGATTTTGGCCAAGAACCTCCGCTCCTCCATCAAGGATCTTAAGATGGGTCGTAATTTCATCTTCCAACAAGACAACGACCCAAAGCACACAGCCAAGAAAACCAAGGCCTGGTTCAAGAGGGAAAAAGTCAAGGTGTTGGAGTGGCCTAGTCAGTCTCCTGACCTTAACCCAATTGAAAACTTGTGGAAGGAGCTCAAGATTAAAGTCCACATGACACCCAAAGAACCTAGATAACTTGGAGAAGATCTGCATGAAGGAGTGGGCCAAGATAACTCCACAGACCTGTGCCGGCCTGATCAGGTCTTATAAAAGACGATTATTAGCTGTAATTGCAAACAAGGGTTATTCCACAAAATATTAAACATAGGGGTTGTATAATAATTGACCCACACTTTTATGTTTAAAATTTATTAAAATTCAACTGAGCAACATAACTTTTTGTTATGTAAGATTTATGCTTCTGTTAATAAATCCTACTCTCGTTTGCAGTTTGAAGGCTCTAACTTATTTGCATCTTATCAAACCAGCTAAATCTGCAGGGGGTTGAATACTACTTGTAGGCACTGTACTAAGCGAAGTTAGGAGATTCCTCACAGATAGTCTTCTCTATGCAAGACTGACATAACCTCTTCTCCCATGAACTTGGTAACATCATCTTGCACAGTGCATATTCTCTGTGCTTGGTTTTTGCCACACATTTTGTTTTTTTTTCCTAAACAAGGAATGTGACAAGAAATGGAGAACTGGACCTACCGGTATTTCAATCTCCAGATAATCCCTTAGGACACACCACAAGGTAGCCTTCATTGACTTACGCAGGGTCAGGATCACAGAGGTTGCAAATAGTCTATACGAACCAATAGAAACTCATTTGCAAAATAAAACATAAGGTAGGGGAAATAATCACGCTGTCCTAAGAGACTACCTGGAAATCAAATTACTGGCAGGTTAAATTATCCTTTTCCAGTACATTTCTCCAGAAAGCACACCAGCAGCAAAACCAAATAAATAGCACGGAGTAAGGTGGGGGGTACAGAAGCCCTAAAGGACAAGACCAAAGGGGATAGCAACAATCATGGCCATTCTTCGATACAAGGGGACAGTAATTATCCCCTATCTGGACAGTCTCCCGCTCAAAGGTCCGTCCTTCTGAGACAATTGCCAGAACTTTCAGACCATCTTGGACACCCATACCCGTCCCCTCCAGCTGGCCCTCATATCAGCTTGGGACAAGAGGATCTCTTCCCTGGAACATCTCATTCTACTGCCTCTCCGAGCGAGGCAGTTGTTGGCATGGTGGATTCTCTCACCCTCCATTCGACTAGAGAGATCATTCCTTCCTCTCCACTGGCAAGTTGTCATGACCAATGCCAATCTCCTCGGGTGGGGAGTGGTCTTCCTTTGCACACAGTCCATGGTCGCTAGAACTCTCTGGAATCCTCTCTGCCCGTCAACCTACTGAAAATGAGAGCCATCAGGCCATCTAGTTCGCATTCAATCCGACGAGTGGGACATGCAGCAAGTCCGTTAAGTTGGGATGTCTCACAAATTCTGGTTTAGGCCAAACGACGCGTGCCAGCAATATCAGTAGTGCACATTACGGGTGTGGACAATTGGGCCATCAATTTCCTAAGTCGTCAGAGTCTCTCCTCAGGCGAGTGGTCCTCGTGTTGGGACCAGATCTGTCAGAGGTGGAGCACTCCCGACATCAATCTAATGGCTTCTCGGATGAACCACAAGGTGCCTCGCTTCGTGGCCAGTTTTTTGGGACCCCTTGAAGGTCCGTTATGACACCTTGGTCAATCTGTGGTCTCAGTTTCAGCTTTCTTACTTCTTTCCACTTCTCCCACTGATCCGGAGACTCATCAAAAAGACCAAGGCGGAGGCAGTCCAAGTAAACCAGGCAGCTCCAGACTAGGCCAGAAGAGCCTGGTACGCAGAGTTTGTCAATCTGCTTGCAACGCACCCTGGAGACTTCCAATCCATCCAGACCTACTCTCACAGGATCTCATCTTCCACCAGAATTCTCAAGTCTCTGAATTTAGGGGAAATTAGGGGATTCCTCACAGATAGTCTTCTCTATGCAAGTCACTGTAGTGTCTGATATATATGCATGTCAAATATTTAGCATAAATGTTGTAGACAAAGTCTACGTCAGAAAACAGAGTGCGACACCCCACTGCTGTACCCCAACACCAATAATTAAACACAGTAACTGTATTAGATGAGTTATACTTATAAACTCCGCAGACATAGAATAGGTATTAAATACCTCTTCTTGCACAGAAAAGGATGGTGGTATCCACTTCCAAAACTGTAGTGAGGACTGCTGTAGACCAATAAAAAATTTGCCTGAGCTTAACAAAACAGGACTACAGATGGGCAAACAAGAACAGTAAAGTTCGGGATCTGTACCGAACACCTACTGTTTGAGCACGGACCCCGAACACTGACTTCACCAGTGTGTTACTGTTCAGGTTCGGTACCCCGAACACGAATCTTTCTTGCACTGTCATGCACATGACCGCACGAGAAACACCAGCGGCTCTGATCGGTGGTAAGATTATTACCACCGGTCAGAGTGCAGCAGCTCCCATGCTAAAAAGTTTATCTTCGGTCACAGGACAATTACTCCCATCAGCCTACGCCTGCTGCCGCTAACAGCGAGAGCAGGCGTCGGCTCATGGGAATATTATCTGGTGGCGACCGTGTTATAAATAAATGAAAAAAAAAATGACGTCAGTTCCCTTGTATTTTTTTTTTTATAATCAACCAGGCAAAACTGACAGTTGTGGGCTGCAACCCTCAGCTGTCAGCTTTATCATGGCTGGTTAACAAAAATAGAGGCGTCCCAACGCGCTTTTTTTTTTAAAAATCTTTTAAAAAAAACTGCATGGGGTCACCCATATTTTTGACAACCAGCCAACCTAAAGCAGACAGCTGGGGGCTGGTATTCTCAGGCTGGTAAGTGGCCATGGATATTGCCCCCCTAGAAAATGTGCATCTAATAGATGGTGCATTGCACGGTTCTTTCCCCATTTGCTCTCTGGTGGTGGTAAGTGGGGTTAAAGTCACCTTTGTATTGTTCAGTGACATCAAACCCATGGAGAGGAGTCTATAAGATGCCTATCCATTACTAATCCTATAGTTATATTGTAAATAAACACAGTCAGAAAAGTCCTTTATTTGAAATTTAAAAAACACCCATTCCATTTAAGCCATGGTCTCCTGGAAAAAAAAACAAATAAACAACAATATCTCTTACCTGTCGGACGTTCTGTCCCATGCCGTAATCCATGTCCGGGATCAATAGTTTTCAACCTGAACGGTGCCAAGATGCAACCATCCAGGCTGAAAACCACTGGAGAATGAGCTAGAGTGCTGTGTCAGTGACTAGTGGTGACGTCATTGAGGTTACCACAAGTCACTTCAGTGCGAGCTGGGACAATGAACTGTGGTTACCTCAGTGAGATCACCTCTAGCACAGTGAGAAAGTGTCACAGTGCAGCACTGAGCTCAGTGACTCAGTTCACCACAGTTCCTTGGCCCAGCTCACACTGAAGTGAGCTGGGAATGCAGCCTCAGTGACATCAGTGCTAGTAAATGAGGTTGCACTCACAGCAGCTCATTCTCCAATGGTTTTCAGCCTGGATGCTCGCATCTTGGCACCGTCCAAGTTGTAAACTATTTATCGCAGACATGGATTATGATGTGGGACAGAATATTGTACACGTGAGGGATATGTTTTTTATTTTTTTACAGTAGACGAGGGCTTCAATGAAATGGGTGTAAAGCGAATAACTTTATTTTTACATGTTTCTTTATTTCAAATAAAGGATTTTATACTGGCCGTGTTTATTTAAAATAGAAATACAGGATTCGTAATGGATAGGAGCCTTGTAGACATCACTTCATTACTAACCCGTGGACTTGATGTCACCGGACAACACAAAGGTGACCATAACCCACTTTCAGACACCACAGTGCAAGTGAGAAGCAACCGCTAGCGATCCGATAGATGCTACTGCACAGGCGGAGTCATCTTGGAGGAGGCAATTTTTCTTTCTCTGGCAAGATGGCGCCGCCTGCACAGTACCACCTATCGGAACGCCGATAGCTGCTACTGCGCAGGCAGTGCCATTTTCACACTTTTTTTTTTATTTATGTATACCATAAAAAAATAGACATTATAGATGCGATCATGCTGCAGTGCAGGTGCCACCGCCTGCCTGCAAAATGTAACTTTTTTTAAAAATATATATAATATTCATTATGTAAAACTAGGGGGGCAGTTGACTGAGGGATCAGTGACCTGTCAGAAGCCATCAGTATGAATACCTAATCAGAGCACCACATGAAAACACCCCCCATAGGTCGCCCAGTAGCACGAGCATATTAACTGAAAATATATATTAAGACTTACCTTTGTTGGTAGTCTAATTTTTGTTCTCATTTGGCACCCCTTGTATATCCTAGCCCCCCCACTCTCCCCTATGTGTGTTATCCTGAAAGTGAACCTGTCAGCAGGATTGTGAACAGTAACCTACAGACAGTGTCGGGTCAGCGCCGTTATACTGAATAAAATGATACCTTGGTTGACGAAATCCGTCTTGTGGTTATTTAATCTGTATTTTACAGTATACATGAGTATAGTTTTTTTTAACAAAGAAAACATTTCAAATTGCTATTAAAACTATAGCTTGCATATTTGGTATAAGAACATTGATTTTTGCTGACGACTTTTCCCCACCCACGGCCAATGACGGACCGGTTTCTCCCTTTATACACACGCAGGGAGAGACTCGTCATTCAAGAGGAGTAAGCAGGGAGAAGCCACCATGGCACTGTGGACCCACGTTTTGACCAGCCTGAGATCAGTCAGTGCCTGATACACGCTGACTGTGAATAGTGCAGCATGCAGGCTTGGACTGGCCCATAGGGTGACAGGGGAATCCCCCAGTGGGCCCCTGTGCAGATCTGTGCTCCCCAACACCACTGTATGGGCAGTACTTGGCATAATTCACGTGGTTCACTTTGCACACAAAAAAGCAGCATCTCATCATTCATTAACCAAACTACCCAGTTTATTATGATATAGAGATAGAGGTAAATTTATGAACGAGGGTCGTGTAATATTTGTATGCAGGTGAAAAGTGGGCACCCCAAACTCAATGTTACTGGTGGGCCCTTAGCACCCCAGTAAGGCACTGGCAGCATGTATCAGCTGTCAGGTTGACTTTAAAAGTTGTAAACTTGTTTTTTTACAATAACAAGCAGGTTATTAAAAGAAAAAAAATGTATTGCCATTTTCTGTAATGAGTATTTTTTTTTCTGTTGATGAACTGCATTTTGAGCCAAACTGTAGTTGTTATACCATTATTGGTTACACACATTTTGATTGCTTTTTTATTGCATTTTATTAGAAAGTACATGCAATGAAAACTTGCAATTCTGCGGATTTTGTTTTTGATTGGCGTTTATTAAATGGGTTATATAATTTTATATTATATCAGAACTCCATGGACACAATTATAAACAAATGTGTTTTTTTAGTGTATTTTTGAATGGGCAAACTAGAATTAAGCCGATGCGTACATAAAAAAACAACATGGAACAGCTGGTCAAAATGAAAAGGTTACTAAAGGTTTTCCCAAGATTAGCACATTGATCATATAGCCACATAATAGGTCATCAATATCAGATCAACTGGGGGCTCCTACAGCCCGCACCACCACTGATCAGCCGTTACCTGCTTCAGCTGCGACTAATCCGAGACCAGCATGTGTAGGGATAGAGACCCTGATTCCACCGGTATCTCACTTACTGGGTTGCTTGTTGTACACGGTTTTATCAGCAGATGATCACTAGAGAACCAGTAAACCCGCTGCAAAGTAGTGCTCCATATTCATGAGCTCTGTCAAACCCCACCTCTACAACTGACTTTGCATAGTCAGAAGACATTCTATGAGTAGTGTGGGTGGGCTATACGGAGCTCAGAAAACTGATAGCTCTTCAGCAGATAAAACTGATTTTTATCAAAATGGAAGCCCTGTAACATCACTGCAGTCAGCATCTCTGCCCCTACATTTTGCTGCACTAAGATGGGTTAGCAAAAACTGGGTGACAATTTCCTTAAACGGTGCAGAACTTCCTTGTAAGGCCAGGGTCACACTTGCGAGTGTGATGCGAGAAACTCGAACAAGTTTCTCGCATCAATATACTGCATTCGGGACCAGAGTGTGAGGCTGCATAGAAATACATGCAGCCGCACATTTCGGTCCTGAGTTCCGGGTGTTAATGCGAGAAACTTGTGTGAGTTTCTCCCATCACACTCGCAAGTGTGACATCGGCCTAATTTACAGCATATCACTGCAAAGCCAGCAGTTGGTGTCGGGACGTGGTTACAGCTGCTGCTCACTATGTAGTAGCAGTGACCGACACCACACCTCCATGACTGAAAGCCTGAGGCTTCTGGGAGCAATGAGGTTCATTTCCCCCCTGTAGCCGGGCTTTCAGTACAGCAGCTGCACGGCTTCAGAACGCTATTAACCTGCAGATGAACGCCATAGCTGCAGGTTAATGGTGCTTTCCATATTGTAAACCCCTTAGAAATAACAGAATTTCCATTTTCTGGGCCATATCAATCCTACTCCACCCCCAGCGCGCTCTCTCTCTCTGGCTATAACCAGCATGCCCTCCCTCTCTGGGTATCCCAGCACGCCCTCCCTCTCTGGGTATCCCCAGCACTCCCTCCCTCTCTGGCTTATCCCCTGCACTTCCTCCCTCTCTGGCTATCCCCTGCACTCCTCCCTCTCTGGCTATCCCCTGCACTCCCTCCCTCTCTGGCTATCCCCTGCACTCCCTCCCTCTCTGGCTATCCCCTGCACTCCCTCCCTCTCTGGCTATCCCCTGCACTCCCTCCCTCTCTGGCTATCCCCTGCACTCCCTCCCTCTCTGGCTATCCCCTGCACTCCCTCCCTCTCTGGTATCCCCTGCACTCCCTCCCTCTCTGGCTATCCCCTGCACTCCCTCCCTCTCTGGGTATCCCCTGCACTCCCTCCCTCTCTGGGTATCCCCAGCACTCCCTCCCTCTCTGGGTATCCCCAGCACTCCCTCCCTCTCTGGGTATCCCCAGCACTCCCTCCCTCTCTGGTATCCCCTGCACTCCCTCCCTCCTCTTGGGTATCCCCTGCACTCCCTCCCTCTCTGGGTATCCCCTGCCTCCCTCCCTCTCTGGGTATCCCCTGCACTCCCTCCCTCTCTGGGTATCCCCTGCACTCCCTCCCTTCTCTGGGTATCCCCTGCACTCCCTCCCTCTCTGGGTATCCCCTGCACTCCCTCCCTCTCTGGGTATCCCCTGCACTCCCTCCCTCTCTGGGTATCCCCTGCACTCCCTCCCTCTCTGGGTATCCCCAGCATTCCCTCTCTCTGGGTATCCCCAGCGTGTTCTCTCTCCCCAGCGCACCCTCCCTCTCTTTCTGGCTATCCCCAGCGCACCCTCCCTCTCTTTCTGGCTATCCACAGCACACTTGCTCTCTGGCTATCACCAGCGTGCTCACTCTCTGGCTATCCCCAGCACACTTTCTGGCTATCCCCAGCACACTCTCCCTCTCTTTCTGGCTATCCCCAGCATTCTCTCTGGCTGGCTATCCCCAGCACACTCTCTGGCTATCCCCAGCATGCTCTCTCTCTGGCTATCCCCAGCATGCTCTCTCTCTGGCTATCCCCAGCACGCTCTCCCTCTCTTTCTGGCTATCCCCAGCATGCTCTCTCTGGCTATCCCCAACACTCTCACTCTTCCTGGCTATCCCCAGCACTCTCTCCCTCTCTTTCTGGCTATCCCCAGCACACTCTCTGGCTACGATACGATACACTTTATTGATCCCGGGGGAAATTACAGTATTACAGCAGCAATACAAACAGCAGTACATAAAATATTAGGACACAAATCTTGCACAGGTGTACCAACATTACATAATAAATAAAAGTGTGTAGTTCAGGTATATATAAGATAATGTTAATTGACATTAGTACACCAGCCATCAGTCATTATTTTCTACCACCCTTAGGAAATTATTATACATCCCCATAGCAGTAGGTACAAACGATTTCCTGAATTTCTCCTTCTTGCACCTTAGTAGGATTAGACGGCTGCTGAATGTGCTCTTCTGATTCAAGAACAGCTCGTATAGTGGGTGTGTGTTATTGTTCATTATTGCCCTACACTTCTCCTGAATTCTATCCTCCAATACCTCCTCAAAAGAGTCAAGATGGAGGCCAACAGCTGCGCTTGCCTTCTTGATAAGTTTGTGGAGTTTATTAGCGTCAGCTACTCGCACACTACTGCCCCAGCAAATGATAGCAAAAAAGATGGCGCTTGCTACAACGGACTGGTAGAACATCTCCAGCATTTTACTGCACACATTGAACGACCTGAGCTTCCGCAGAAAGTACAGTCTGCTCATTCCCTTATTGTAAACCTTTTCTGTATGATACCTCCAATCGAGTTTACTGTCAAGGTGAACCCCAAATATTTGTAGCTCTCAACAATGTCAACTTCCTGGCCAGCAATGGTGATTGGTATGTAATCTTCCTTTTTCCTTCTATAACTCACCACCATCTCCTTGGTTTTCTTTACATTTAGTTCTAGACAGTTAGTCTGACACCAATCCACAAAGTCAGAAACCACCCTTCTATATTCTTCCTCCCCCCGGCCCCCCACAATGCCCCCTACAATCACGGAGTCATCTGAGAATTTTTGGAGGTGACAGAAATCAGATTTATACTGAAAGTCAGCTGTATACAATGAGAAGAGGAAGGGTGACAGCATTGTACCCTGAGGGGCTCCCACACTGCTCCGTACACTGCCAGATACCACCTCCCCCATCCTTACAAACTGCGGCCTGTCTGTCAGGTAGTCACTTATCCAGTTCACCATCCCCTCATCTATCGCCATAGCAGTCAACTTATTACGTAGTAAGAGCGGCTGTAGGGTATTGAAAGCACTAGAGAAGTCAAAGAACATAGCGCGCACTGCAGTTCCATCATTGTCCAAGAACGAATGCATTGTATGTAGCAGAGACGCTACAGCATCATCCACCCCCAATCTCTGCTGGTACGCAAACTGCAGGGGGTCAGTGTAGGCCCTCACCCTCGGGCACAAGTAGGCGATTATTATTCTCTCCAAGGACTTCATAGCATGCGATGTTAAGGCCACTGGACGATAGTCTTGTAGGGAAGTTGGAAAAGTGGTCTTAGGAACCGGCACCAGGCAGGTGGTCTTCCACAGTTCTGGTACCCCCTGTGATTGAAGGCTCCAGTTAAACAGGTGCTGGAAGACAGTACACAGTTGGTTGGCACATGCTCTGAGGACATGTGGGCTGAGGCCATCAGCCCAGCTGCTTTGCCAATAACAAGTCTGCTAAACTGTCTTCTCACGTCGCTTTGGGAGACAGTTAAGGCAGGCAGCTTATCCCCCAATGTCAATGCTGCAGATCTTTTCCCAGATCCATCCCCCATTTCTGATGACGCTGTGCTTGTGCTGGTGAATCTGTTGAAAAACTCATTCATTTCATTAGCCCAGGGAAGATCCACTTCCCCATGCTTCGACTTTGCCTTAAACCCAGTTAGCTGTTTCATGCCCGACCACACCTCCATGGAATTGTTCAGTGACAAATTTTCTAATTTAATTCGGAACGCCTCACGGGCATTCTTAATTTTCCCCTTTAAGTCCCTTTGTATCAATTTCAGTTTCTTAGTATCCTTCATTTTAAATGCCAGTTTTTTCTTGTTTAGTAAGTGTTTCAATTCTTTTGTAATCCAAGGCTTGTTATTTGCATAACATCGAATCTTTTTAGCTGGTACAACAGTGTCAGTACAAAAATTTATATAATCCGTTACTCGCCCGGCAATATCATTTACATTATCATGCTCTCCCCTGTCGCAAATCACCTCCCAGTCTGTGAGGTCAAAACAGTCTCGTAGAGCCTCTTCTGCCTCTGGATTCCACTTCCTAATTAATTTTATTGTGGCTGGCTGTTTACTGACAACAGTTTGGTATGATGGAGACAATAGTATGAGGTTGTGGTCTGATTTCCCCAGGGGGGCAGTGCAGATGATGAATAGGCATCTTTAACATTTGCATAGAGGAGATCCAGTATACTGCTGTCTCTTGTGGCACATTTTACATATTGATAGAACTTTGCAAGAGTCTTTGAGATCATGGCTCTGTTAAAGTCCCCAGAGATTACAGTTAACGAGTTTGGGTGCTTTGTCTGAATGCGGTCTAACACCCCTGACAATACTTCCCCAGCCGCCTCTTGATTTGCGGATGGAGGGATATACAGGACTACTGTAATGCAAATGGAAAATTCTCTAAATAGTAGGGCCTGAGGCCAACTGCTAAGAGTTCAATGTTTTGAGTGCAGGAATTTCTTTAACAGTAATATGACGCTGATCGCACCATCTGTTATTAATGTATAATATCACTCCACCACCCTTCTTCTTACCAGACTTAGCTTTGTCTCTATCAGCCCAGACCATGTGAAACCCTGGAATCAAAACACTTGAATCAGGAACATCCCCATGTAACCAGGTTTCTGTGAAGCACATGAGACTGCATTCCTTGTACTCCAAGTGGGTTTTACACAGAGCTAGAAGTTCATCCGTCTTATTTCCCAGCGATCGTACGTTACCCATGATAATGGATGGGACTGCAGGTTTAAACCTTCTTCTCCTGGACTTCAAGTGCTATAAGTGCTATCCCCAGCACACTCTCCATCTTTTGCTGGCTATCCCCAGCACACTCACCCTCTCTTTCTGGCTATCCCCAGCACACTCACCCTCTCTTTCTGGCTATCGCCAGCACACTCACCCTCTCTTTCTGGCTATCGCCAGCACACTCACCCTCTCTTTCTGGCTATCGCCAGCACACTCTCTCTCTTTCTGGCTATCGCCAGCACACTCTCCCTCTCTTTCTGGCTATCGCCAGCACACTCTCCCTCTCTTTCTGGCTATCCTCAGCACACTCTCCCTCTTTTTCTGGCTATCCCCCAGCACACTCTCCCACTCTTTCTGGCTATCCCCAGCACACTCCCTCTCTTTCTGACTATCCCCAGCACTCTCTCTCCCCAGCGTACCCTCCCTCTTTCTGGCTATCCACAGCACACTGGCTATCCCCAGGACGCGCTCTCCCTATATTACACGTACCCCTTTCTATTTATCAATACAAATTTGGGATTTGGTTACTCATACTGACCTGAAGAAGCCACAACAACTAAACACCATAAGACAATGGCAGAGTTGCATTAGTTTCCACCCTTGTATCCCATCTTTCAGTATAAAATATGATAGAGTGAACGTCAATCAAAACGGGAACTTGTCCAGCAGAAGCCAGGCAGACACCCAGGGCCTCACACACATGGTAACCTCTGCTTACAAGACTTCGCAGCCTTACATGACCTCTATTTATAATATTGAGTGGGTGGGGGGATTACATCACGTGGAAAGCATTAGCCAATCACAGCTTCAGCATACACCATTGTGCACGTGAGGCTCCGAATGTCTTCCGAATGCGACCTTGTGATCGGAAGTAGCGCCACCTGTCGCCATTTTGCATACGGGCAGCCACTTCGTCGCCCACCCTAAAGGGAACACCTGTTTAACCCCTTGGGCCGCGCACGTATAACCGAAGTGTGGCACCGCAAGATGTATAATAAGAGCTTTCTTTTTTAGAGTTCAGTATTTAGACATTATAGACGTCATTTTGTATGCGCCGTCACGACAAGGCAGACGGGTTTACCCTTTATCCGCTGCATTGCACGCTGGCCAATGGCTGCCCTGAGATTACATGGCTGATTGGTTTTACGCCTGCCACGCCCAATACACTCTTTTTTTTAATCAAGGCTCCAATTGGCTTTCCCGCCTCCGGTTTCTGGGCGTGACTTCCCTAAAGCACCTATCAGCGAGCCTATTACTGAGCGGTAGCCAATCAGCTCTTAGCTCTGTATCTGTGTGGCCACTCACTTTCCCGAGCGGCAGGACACACCTTACACACCGCCGGTCGCGTCACTTCTGGTTCGGTCCAAAATGGCGCCTGAGGCGTCCGTCGCCCTGCTCCCTCCTGAGTGCAGCTGAGGCATAGCCTTCCTGAGGAGGCTGCGTGACGTCAGCTGCGCGACTCGGTGACGTAACTTGCACGAAGGGAAACAGTGGGAGGGGCGGTGAGTTCTGGAAGCGGTGTGACATCTCGCTGTGTTAACAACAACAAAGCCTGGAAAGGAATGGGGCTGCCGGGCTGATAGGCACGGTGAGTGGGGGGCGGCTACGTGTAGGCCGTGAGGGAGAGGGCTCTGCCTCCCACGGGCAGTGGGGCTGCGAGTTTCTGGCTGACAGGAATCACTGCTTCCTCTACTGTGAGGCCAGACTGCTTACAGCAGCGGCACGACATAGGTTTGCTCTTATATCAGCTGTCAGAGGATCCTCCGTAGTCCATAGCAATAACATTGCTACATGCACAGTGCCATGCAATAGTATTCACCCCCTTCCCATTTTTCATGTTTTGCTACCTCACAAATTTCAGTGTTTTTTTTTGAGGGTTTGTATCAGTTTACGTAAAGAACATGCCTACTGCTGTGCTGTGAGCATTTGTTTTTCTTTTTTGTGAAGCAAGCAACAAATAGGACAAAAATAGCCCAACTATTCACCCCACTAAAGTCAGTACTTTGCAGAGACTTCTTTTGTGGCAACTACAGCTGCAAGTCCCATTCCTCAAGGCAAAACTTCTTCAGGTTTGAAAGACACATTGAAAGAGGTTTTGTTGAAGAAAATCCCTTTTTTTTTTTTTTTGCACCATCCGTGATCCCCTCGAATCAAACCATTTTCCCTGTCCCTGCTGCTGAAAAATATCTCTACAATGCGATGCTGCCGCCATGTTTCACTGTGGGGGATGATGTTCTTGGGGTGATGAGTTGTGTTGGTTTGGCGCCAGACATAGCGTTTACCTTGGTGGCCAAAAAGTTCAATTTTGGTCTCCTCTGACTACAGCACCTTCTGATTTGGGGAGTCCACTTGTCTTTTGGCAAACTAAAAACGAGCGTTACAATTTTTGTGTGTGAGTAAAGGCTTTTTTATGCCCATTCTACCATAAAGGTAACCTCTATTGGAGTGTACGACTTATTATGGCTGTACGGACAGATACTCCAGTCTCTGCTTGGGAACTCTTGCAGCTCCTTCAGGGTTACCCTAGCTCTCTGTGCTGCCTCTCTGATTAATGCCCTCCTTGTCCTGGCTGAGCGTTTTGGTGGGGAAGCTCTCTCTTGGCAGGTCTGTTGTGGTACCATGTTATGTTCATTTGATGATAATAGATTTGATGGTGCTTCGGGGATCATCAGAGATTGGGAAATTTTTTTGTAACCCAACCCTGATTTGTACTTCTCAACATCTTTGTCCCTGACTTGTTTGGAGATCATCTTTGTCTTCATGGTGTTTGGTTATTGGTGTCTTTTGCTTAATGGTGTTGCAGCCTCTGTGGCATTTCAGAAAAAGTGTGTATACTGACAGACCATAATGAATCAGTGAGCAATTTTCACACACCAATGGCGGCTCCCTGCCGACTTATATATAGGGTTAAAATTTAGCTTTTAGTCCATCCATAAAATCACATAGCCAGGGTACAAAAATGAGTTAGACTATGCAACATTTCGGCCATAACGGGCCTTTATCAAGTCAGAAATGCAAATGGTAAAAATTCAGCCTCAGATCTTGGGAATCTATACTGATAGACCATACGAAACATATGTACACGTGTGTATATTTCACTTGTCAACTGGATTGGGACCTGATCGGTCCCCCATGCCCTGCAACCCACCAGCATTTGTATATTACTTTTTAAGCTCCCTGCCTGACAGTCCTTTTATATTATTTGCAGGTAATGGAGAAGCGAATGGGTTAAATCTGCGCTGCCATGTGGAAAGGACGAAGGATGCCAATCCGAGGGCAATTGGTTTATTTGTCTACTCGTTTCGGAGTACACATACTTCTTCAGGACAACCACGATGCAAATACATTCGGCAGAAACCGATATAAATAGACACAACATTTGAAAAACAAATTGTATTTATACCGCCTTCTGCTGAATGTGTTTGTATCGTGGTTGTCCTGAAGAAGTATGTGTACTCCGAAACGAGTAGACAAACCACTTGTACTCGGATTGGCATCCTTCGTCCTTTGCACATGGCAGTGCCGATTTAACCCATTCGCTTCTCCATTACCTGCACTTTCACTTTTTGTTGCTCTGCAGCAGCCTAAGCGTTATCAGTGGTTGTGCAGACAGCCTGACCAGGTGAGCACCATTAGACTGTTCTTCTGGCATTTTACCCAGATAAGACCCTATTTGCGCTTTGTCTTTCCATTCTTCTTTTATTTGGAACTTTATACTATTTGACATATTACCAGATATTTACAAAAAGTATTTGTAAACTCCGTTCCTAATAGGAAAATAACCTTTTGACTAGTTGATGGACGTTTGTTTCCCCAGACTAGTTGTCCCACTCTGCATGTTATCACGCCCTTGTGGGTGTGGTAACATGATTTCCAAGAGTGTTTGTTTGCTCTCTGCAAATCTTAAGGGTATGCCACACTAAACAACATCGCTAACGGGATCGCTAAAAAACGTCACTATTTAGCGATCCCGTTAGCGATGTTGTTGTGTGCGGCATCTACCAGCGACGTGGCCCCTGCTGTGATCTCGTCCGTCGTCCTGATCGTTCCGGACCCTATTTTCATCGCTGGCGTCCCGCTGGTAAGTATCTAATCGCTGAGTGTGGCACCTTTTTTAGCGATTTAGCGGTACTTTTGTACCGCTAAAGTCGTTAAGGAGATCGCTAACCGCGATAGCGTCCTTAACGATATCGCTAAATTAGGTAGCTACTAGCGATATAGAAACAATCCCGCTAGCGATCTCATTAGTATGCGACGCTAACTAGATCGCTAGCGGGATTGTGTAGTGTGGCAGTACCTTTAGGCATGCAAACTACTTTCTTGCCTACAAGTCTTTGCACCTCTGATGTTGTGTGTACCCCTCCTGGCTTCAGAGGCACACTGCACATATCTAGAAGCAATGGTGAAGCATGATATTCTGCTCCTCAGTTGATGTCCAGCTTCCTCTCTGCTTTTGGAGTTTCGCAGTGCTTATTAATGAAACAAAAACACCATTAATATGTATTAAAACTGTTGCCTGTAAGGCTATGTGCACACGTTGTGTTTTTTAATGCTTACACAACGCATCCCATGCAATTCTATGACATTCCGCATAGCTGTGCTAATGCTGCGTATTTTTCCACGGCGGAATCACATCGTGGAAAAATACGCAGCATGCTCATTCTTTTTGCATAATCGCGGCGATTCCGCCACCATAGGATTGCATTGAAATGCTCACTTTAGGCATGTGGCTATGCCCTCCAGACTCTGGGTCCATATTCCTGTAAAAATTTGAATAAAAAATATAGATATACTCTCCCTCTGTCGGCCCCCGGAGTTTTCCCGCTCCTCAGCGACGCTGCCGCCAAGTTCCGTTCCCAGGGATGCATTGCGAGAATCACCCCAGATGAGACCGCTACGTCATCAGAGGTCATTCGCGCAATGCATCCCTGGGAACAGAACTTGCCGGCAGTGTCGCTGAGGAGCGGGAAAACTCCGGGGGCCGACGGAGGGTGATTATATCCATATTTTTTATTTTTTTGATTATTTTTAACATTCCACATTAGTAAAAAGGTGGTCACACTTGTCAAGCACTATGCGTGACAAGTGTGACCAACCTGTCAATCAGTTTTCCAATCGATGCTACAGATCGCTTGGAAACGCTAGCATTCTGCAAGCTAATTACGCTTGTAAAACGCTTGTGTTTTGCGTGAATACGGAATGCATGCGTATTTCCCGTGGCAGGGAGTTGCGGAATTGCCACGGATATTTCCGCGGCAATTCCGAACGTGTGCACATAGCCTGATAATTTCCAGGTACAGATTCATGAATGCCATCATAATTGGTGAATTACCATATTCATCAATGATCACTCTAAGTATTAGGCTGGCTTCACACTTGCATCTGTACGCGCAGCGTTTGATCCGCATAGATCCGCATGCATCATGCGTACATATCTTTAACATGGTCTACGCATAGACATGCGTTTGTATGCGTTTGCGTATGCATGCGTCATTTTGTGGTGTGCGGCGGTGTCCAGCGAACGCAACATGTTGCATTTTTTTGAAGCGTCTAAAATCTGTCAAATATGCGCAGTCATGCGCATGCGGATGAGTGCGTAAAAAAAACGCATTACTGTCTATGGAAACGCATTGGTACGCAAGGACATGCGCATGGATGCGTTCGATGCGCATGCGGACTTCAGACTGCGCATGTCCAGGAACTGATTACAGCACCTAGAAATATCGAACGCATGCGCATAAACAACGCAAAAACGCATACATACGCAGCGGTTTCTTTTTTGGCGTCATGTGTAAGATGATGCGGATAAAAAACGCTGCGTAAACATGCGTTTGATGCATTTTGGCATGCGTTTGTGTATGCTGATGATACGCTTCGGACATATACGCAAATGTGAACTTAGCCTTAAGGTACTGCCACACTAAGCTATCCCGCTAGCGATCTCGTTAGCGTTGCATACTAATGAGATCGCTAGCGGGATTGTTTCTATATCGCTAAATGCGGCCACATTTAGCGATATAGTTAACGACGCTATCGCCGTTAGCGATCTTCTTAACGACTTTAGCGGTACAAAAGTACCGCTAAATCGCTAAGAAAAGGTGCCACACAGCGATTAGATACTTACCCAGCGGGAGCGCCGACGAGAAAATAGGGTCCGGAACGATTCCAGCGACGAGCGAGATCACAGCAGGAAGCTCGTCGCTGGAAGCTGCCGCACTGAACAATATCGCTAACGGGATCGCTAAATAGTGACGTTTTTTTAGCGATCCCGTTAGCGATATTGTTTAGTGTGGCATACCCTTAAGGCCGGGCTCACACATGCGAGGAATACGGCTGAGTCTCGCATTTTAATTCCCGGCACTGCTGCCGACCTCGGGAGTGGAGTGTGCGGCTGCATAGTAATACATGGAGCCGCACGCTCCGCTCCCGAGGACTGCGGCAGTGCCGGGAATTAACATGCGAGACTCGGCCGTATTCCTCGTATGTGTGATCCCGTCCTTAGCCATGCTTGGGTGACAGTGCCTCTCTTTGCTGTAAGATTGTATAATGGAAAGGTCACCTGAATCCTTGCCAACTAATTTTTAAAGAACAAACATTACTAATGTCCACAAGGATTCAGTTCCTATGTGCTGGGATTATCCATAGAGAAATCTGCAGCAGCAAAGCCGCCCGAATTCTGTGATAACACGGGTTCCACGCTGGTCTCCGTATACTTCACCAACTTACCAAAGCCTACCTTAACTGGAGGCCGGCGGGGACCATGGGAGCGCTGTCTGAGGAGACGATTTTAGTGCCGTTTTGTTCCTACTTTATTCTGATTTTGTGGATTTTCCTGGAGATCTACAATAATTGGGATTTGTTGCTGAGTTTTACTTTCTCAATGGGGAAGATAAGTCAACTTGCTACGTGTTTAACCCCTTCCAAAAATGACAATTTTCCATTTTTGATCTTATTTTTCCTCCCCTTCTTCCAAGAGCCAAAACTTTTTTTAAATTTTCTGTCTTTTGCATCCTGAGCCAGTGTTCTTACTCTTGACACTATTTTGGGATAGAAGTGATGTTTTGTGAACCTTCTTTTTTAGTTGTCGTTGCAGCTGAAACAATGTAGTTCTGGTGTTGTTGATTTTTTTTTTTGGCCTTTTAAGGGTTTTCTGATTGGCTTAACTAACTTTATATATTGATAGATTGGACAATTACATATTTGGAGTTACCAGATGTGTTTTTGTTCTTTTTAACATTTTTTTGATTTTAATAGGGGGAAAGGGAGTGATTCGAACTTTAATATATTGAACTCTGATACATATAGGCTACTCCTGGGGAGGGTAATAATGGTCTTTAATTTTCTACTTTTGTACACAATCTGTCTAACTCTGGATTCGAGGGGTTCAAACTGTTTAGAGATGGTTTTGTAACTTTTTTCATTCTGATGAGCATCAACCATTCTTCTTCTAAGGGCTTTAGAAAACCCTTCTGTTTTGTGCCATGGTAAACTAACACAATTGTGTTGTCAAGATGGGACTGATAGATCCCCTTTCTTTAAAGGGACTCTGTTAGGCTAGTTTCACACTAGCGTTCCTCAGAGGGGAGGCTGTGGACTTCCTCCGTGAAGCTCCGCCCACTGCCGCACCTCCTCCGGTCAGCTCTGCCTATGTCTGCATGGGGCCTGCGTACCTATCTTTAACATTGGGTACACAGGCCGTGCGGCTGTATGCGGATGCATCCGCATGCGTCGTTTTGACGATGCGGCAAAGAAAACAAATTCCAACACGGTGCGTTCGACGCATGCGGACGGATCCGCATACAGCCGTACGGCCTGCATATGCAATATTAAAGATAGCATGCACGAAAGGACCAAAAAACAAACGAAATAAATTCCCAAAAATTATCAAATTGATGTAAAAGTATAAATTTATTAAATAACATAACATACAGGAAATTCAAACAAGAATGGGGAGGAGGTGAAGACCAAAATTGTAAATGCAAAATGAGGGGTGCACCAAAGGAGAAAAGGGTGATGCATGTGATAATGCAGATATATGGGCATAAACGGTCGCAGTCATAGTATGTCATTGTAAGCAAACATTCTGCAAGGTTAAATAATCACTCCAAGAGATTATATACTGCCCAAATATACCCACAGATCAGAACCATCAATTGGTTATATATAAACATGGATCAACCCTTTAATAATAGCGTTATCAAGGTATAGGCAATAACATATCCAAAATGGTGGTTAACCCTAAACAGGGGAAGTCAAAGTAATTACCTATATGGATAGAGATGACAGCGTCTCCTCGGTGCACCCACCCCGACGCGCGTTTCGGCGGTAATGGCCTTTTTCAAGGGGTGGGTGCACCGAGGAGACGCTGTCATCTCTATCCATATAGGTAATTACTTTGACTTCCCCTGTTTAGGGTTAACCACCATTTTGGATATGTTATTGCCTATACCTTGATAACGCTATTATTAAAGGGTTGATCCATGTTTATATATAACCAATTGATGATTCTGATCTGTGGGTATATTTGGGCAGTATATAATCTCTTGGAGTGATTATTTAACCTTGCAGAATGTTTGCTTACAATGACATACTATGACTGCGACCGTTTATGCCCATATATCTGCATTATCACATGCATCACCCTTTTCTCCTTTGGTGCACCCCTCATTTTGCATTTACAATTTTGGTCTTCACCTCCTCCCCATTCCTGTTTGAATTTCCTGTATGTTATGTTATTTAATAAAATTTATACTTTTACATCAATTTGATAATTTTTGGGAATTTATTTCGTTTGTCTTTTGGTCCTTTCGTGCATGCTTTGTCTTGCGATATTTCCCTCTAATTTTTTCCAGATAAATGCCTATTTACATCTATTAATATATTTATTAATGGTAATTTACTCTTTAGGCAATTATTTCCATGAAAGTCGTTTTGTATTTAATATTAAAGATAGGTACGCAGGCCACATGCAGACGTAGGCGGAGCTGGATGGAGGAGTGCTT
Organism: Oophaga sylvatica; assembly: GCA_033576555.1. Taxonomy (NCBI): domain Eukaryota; kingdom Metazoa; phylum Chordata; class Amphibia; order Anura; family Dendrobatidae; genus Oophaga; species Oophaga sylvatica. The sequence goes on along the minus strand of JARQOD010000003.1, from coordinate 270,701,161 downwards.
CAGTGGGCGGAGATTGTGGAGGAAGTACGCAGCCCTCCGCAGTACCTCCATCTGTAAGTGTGAAACTAGCCTTAGCACAGAATGATTGATCAAGATAAGTCCCGCTACTTGGTGCTTCATGGCGGGGCCACACCTTTCCTCTTGCTTGTTTCCCTCTATCTCCTCCCTCTGCTTCTTTGATTGACTGCTCTGGCTTCATAGTGCTATAGAAGGATGGAGATGATGGAAAGGTGTTTATAAATAATTAACCCCGCCGTGATGTATCGAGCGCCTGTACTTGGTTTAAACAGTCATTCTGTGTTGACTGTCCCTTAAAATAAAACAGGTCTCCCACTCATACTTGACTGTCCCCTTAAAGGGAATCTGTCACCCCATTTTTGCCATATCAACTAAAGATATGGCTGAATAGTGCGTCCCAGAAGAAAGCTAGCGGTATTTACCTTATATCCTGATACCCCCGTTTTCATATAAAAATACCTTAGTAAAGTTGGTATTTTGGGCTGCCAATCAAGGCAGTCAGGTCAGCTGGGCGGCGGTTATTCGCTTCCCCCAACCCTCCTCCATTCTTGGCGTACGTAGGTTTTCTTTTTCTTGTCTGTTGTCTTTCCGCGCTTGCGCTGTGTAAAAGTCCCTCGCGCGTGCGCAGTGTTGTTTTCCCAACAGTGGGCCAGCACACTATCACTACCGCGCAAGTAATTTCTGGCACTTCACTTGACCCGGAAGTCGTCCAGTGATTGCTGATGACTTCCGGGCCAAGGAAAGTCAGGAAGTCTGACGCATGCGCAGTAATGTTTTACTACTTTTCCCACTGTTGGGCAAAGAACACTGCGCACGCGCTGGGGCCCTGCTTCACAGCGCAATCGCGGAAACAGTACGCTGTCTGTGATATTCACAGACAGCGTTACGTGACAGAAGCGGAGGAGGGGGGGAGCGAATAACCGCCGCCCATCTGACCTGACCGCCCTGATTGGCAGCCCAAAATACCAACTCTACTAAGGTATTTTTATATGAAAATGGGGGTATCAAGAAATAAGGTAAATACCGCTAGCTTTCTTCTGGGACTCACTATTCAGCCATATCTTTAGTTGATATGGCAAAAATGGGATGACAGATTCCCTTTAATTAAAACAAATTACAAAGTATTTAGTTTTTGATTCATTGAATTGATTGGTTCCTTTCTCTTTGGCTCTAATTTAAGGACTTTAATTTAAGAAAATCCAATGTAGATGTAGTTTTAAGTCAAATAGGTGCAAAAATGTAGAACATTCTGAAGGGTTCACAAACTTTCAAGCACTACTGGTGTGCCTTTGCCATTGTCGTGGATCATAGTGTGCATCTCACTGTTGTGTTGCTGGCTTTCCGTCACTCCTCTTTTACCCCTGCTCCTGCGTCAGACATTATGGACTGAGTGCATGGCATTCATTCTCTCCCACTTTCATGACTTCCTATGGGATAACAAAACACATGCTTATGTAAAAGCATTTCTGGAATTGGTGCCAGTAATTGTTATTGGTGGCTCTTGTGAGAAGTGTCTGTACATGTTGGAATGGTAAATTGTAGGCTGTAGTGCACTGGTAAAACTAGGTAGAGAACAGCCCACACCCAGCGCTATTGCACATTTCTGCCACTTCAGTGACCACATGATTATTCAACCCCTTTTAGTTTTGACTAATTTGTCTTGCAGAACAGATATCCGTGCTCTCATGGCAATGACTCTTGTTTGGGTGTTGAACTCATTGATTATACTCTAATATTGGTAGAGGACTTGTTAGTTCTTTGGACCATGAAAAAACAATTCTGAATCCTCTTTTCCCATAATTCTGCATTGTGCCAGTCCTCTTATTTCTCCTGGCAGTTTATGAATAAATTTACAAATGGGTGTTACCAGTTGCGGTGGTGTCCCTTTGCATTCAGACTGTCCAATCAGAGCAGACAGATATTGTAGTTATGCCCATTTGACAAGAAAATGGTAACTCTCATCTCTAAGGCTAAGTTCACACGTTGTGGAATTGCCGCGGAAATTTCCGCGGCAATCCCGCACTTCTCCCGCAGGAAATACGCACGTTTTTTTATGCTGATTCCCGCCAGAATAATAGCGTTTTGCAAGCGTAATTAGCTTGCAGAATGCTAGCGTTTTCCTAGCGATCTGTAGCATCGCTTGGAAAACTGATTGACAGGTTGGTCACACGAGTCACACATAGTGTTTGACACGTGTGACCAACTTTTTACTATTGATGCTGCCTATGCCGCATCAATAGTAAAAAGATCTAATGTAAAAATAATAAAAAAAATAATAAATAATGATATTCTCACCTTCCGGCGGCCCCCGCAGCCTTCCCGCCTTCAGCGACGCTCCCGGCAACTCCGGTCCCAAGGATGCTTTGCGACAAATCACACCGATGACGTAGCATCTCGCGAGACCGCTATGCCATCTGGGTGATTCTCGCAAAGGACTCTTGGGACCGGAAGTTGCCGGGAGCGTCGCTGAAGGCGGGAAGGCTGCGGGGGCCGCGGGAAGGCTGCGGGGGCCGCCGGAAGGTGAGAATATCATTATTTTTTATTTTAATTATTGTTTTACCAGGGATATGGTACCCAGGGCCTGGAGGAGAGTCTCCTCTCCTCCAGACCCTGGGTACCACCGCACATGAACCGCTTACATTCCGCAAAATTAATGAACATGTTGCTATTTTTTCCGCAAAGCGTTTTTTTCGCGGAAAAAAACGCAACATGTGGCCAAAACATGCGGAATCAATTAACATGTATAGGATGCTTAATGCTTGCGTTTTTATCGCGTTTTTACCGCGGAAAACCGCGGAAAAACCGCGAAAAAAACGCAATTATTCCTGATCGTGTGCACTTAGCCTCAGAGGAGTACGGGGGGAACAAAACCATGCTTTTATCTGAAAATGTTTAGAATTTCATTTATAAACCATACAAGTATTTTATGCAATAGACGTGTCCTAACTACCGTAGTCCCCTGTACTGCACTATAGCCTGTGATAATGATAAATGTACATAACATATTAATCAAGCTGCTGTTGGGTTATGTAAGTATGTTTTTAGCACTGTACACTTGAGGAAAAATCCCGCTGTGTGTGCATGACATTTCAGAAGTCTCATTGATCTTGTACTGTAAAACGCTGTGTATTGTACCCACCAAACACGCAGCAAAAACGCCTGTGGGAACATGCCCTTACAAGTCTAATGAAGTCAATGCAGTGTCAGATTACTGTCTGAACTGCATGTAGGAGTGACTAGAAATAAGGCTATCTTCACATCTGCCTGGGTGGTTCCATCACATTTGACAGATAGTGCTGCATGCCATGCTATTTTCCTAGAGGAAGAGTGGATCCTGGCAAACCCCAGTCTCATTCATATAGAAGTTGGGCACTTTGGTGTCTATTGTATGACAGATCATGTATAGCATTGTGGTCTCTGTCTTGAATGAGCTATTAAATAATGCTCTTTTTTATACTTTGTGCAACTAAGTAGCTTTGATATTCAGGACAGTAAGTTGGGCTGGTTGATTTTTGCCTGAAACGAAAATCTCCTGTCCTCCATGCCTCCTAATTTTCATCTCTATTTTCTTGATCTTTCTTCTGGTCAAAATGCCAAAACATAATTCTTCCAAATAAGGGAGATGTTTGTTGAGTTGTTAAAGAATTTGTCCACTACTTTAGCATTGATGACCTGTCTACTGAGTATTTCCGCTCAGCAGTCGCCGATCACAGCTGATCTGTGGGAGTGTCGTGTCGGAGCCCGACTGATCAGACATGATGACAAGTGTTGATTGAATAGCTTCAGATAAGTCTTTATCCAAATAGCTGTAGCGCTTACCAAATAGCTGCCTTTGTAACCTGGATACCTGGAGCGCTCCCGATGATCAGCTGTTCGGTGCTGCAGCTGCATGTGTCGCGGCTGTGTACCAGTCACAACACATGCATGGATAGCCTGTTTGTTGGGCTCTCCATGCATGTGCTGTGACTGTCACACAGCAGCGACACATGCAGCTGTGGCACCGAACAGCTGATCATCGGAGCGCTCCAGGTTACCGAGACAGCTATTTGGTAAGCGCTATAGCTATTCGGATAAGGACTTATCCAAAGCTATTTGCTCATCCCTAATGATGACCTATCCTAAGGATAGTCATACGTGTTAAAGTAGCGTACAACCTGTTTAAATGGAACCTGTCACCTGTAGAAACAATGGTAATCTGCAGGTAAATAGCATTTTAAGAGTTGCCAGTTCTTGCTCTTACTTTATTCCTGCTGCTTCCCTGAGTATTATTATTATTTTTTTACTCTGCCATACATTTCCAGAGATTTGGGCCTTTTTATTTTTGTGCTAATTTTTATGATCTTTACAAGTGGGTGGTGTTCATATGATAATGATACAGAGTAGCTAGGGACACGTCGCCCTCCCCCAAGATAATTTATGAGCCATGCCTCTTGGAGCTGTTAGTTTCTGCTCACTACACAGTTGGTCATGGGAACTCAATGGTTGAAACTATGCAATGCATTGACACACGCCACAGTGACTTCCAGCCTGATTTGGATATGGATTGTGTACTAGATTTCTCATGACTTTCCCATTGGCTCTCTGTGCAAATGTATTAATATTATTTGGCATCAAGTGCTCATACAGCCATACCACTACTTTCATATATCAAAAGGCGCTGACATGTTCCCTGTAAAACTATCTGATTTAATACAATGGCTCATATATTAGACTTATTGTATTTTGGTAGGATCAATCCTCCTAAGTCTTCTAATTGGGCATATAGGTCATAGGACGCTAAATAACATGATACCTTGATATCTTTGATCTGATGTCTTATTTCTAAGAAATGCATGTTTTTCTTATATGTAAATGACATGTTAAGATCTATGGGCCAGACACTGATCTGCATGAGGCTCTGCCTCCAGAGATTATTTTACATGAAGGTGGAGTTACCAGTGAGATGTGTAATGGCAGCTCTCCTGATCTTACTGCAGAGCTGTGTGTGATTATACCTGACACATCTGCAGGTTCCTCTCAGCTTCCATCTCACAGACAGTGTCAGGTCGGCACCGTTATACTCATTAAAATGATACCTGGGGTGATGAAATCCGTCTTGTGGTTGTTGTTCAATCTTTTTCTGTTAATGAGATTCTCGTGCTTCGGGACGGCCAGTATGTGGGAGGGGTCTTCATGTGGATCTCTGCTTACATATTCATCTGTATGGCATGACAGGTCACTGATCCTTCAGTGATCTGCCCCCTATTTTACATACTGAATATAATGTGTATTGAAAAAAAAAATCCATTCAGCAAGCAGGGCCGGCGCAAGCTCTGAAGCATGATCGCAGCTATAATATCCATTATTTTATTTAGTGATATAAATTTGTTTGTGATAGTGTTTTTTCCTGATGAAATTTTATATCACTAAATAAAATAATTAAATGGATATTATAGATGTGATTATTCTTTTCAAACCATATTATACTCAGTATCTAAATTAGGGAGCAGGTCAGTGAGGGATCAGTGACCTGTCATAAGCCATACAGATGAATGTGTAAGCAGAGCACCTCATGAAGACCCCCCCCCCACAGGCCAACCTGGAGCACAAGCATATCCTTAATTGAAAACTGAAAATACAGCTTAAACAACAACCACAAGATGGATTTCATCAACCAAGGTATCATTTTATTCATTATAATGTCGCCGATCTGACACTGTACGTTACTGTGCACAATCCTGCTGACAGGTTCCCTTTAAAAGGGTTGATCCTACTGACAGATTCAGGTTTTTGCTATGTTATCTGAGAACAGCATGATGTAAGGGTAGAGATCAAATACCAGCCCTGTATTGCTTACTGTGCTGCTTGCTATCATTTTTATACAATCACTGATTTATCTGCTGCAGATATTGCAGTCCTTTCAATGCTGAGCTCTGTATAACCCTGCCCACACTAATGATTGAAAGCTTTGTGTGCACTGTGCATAAGCAGAAAGCAGCCAGTCAGTGGTGGGGGCATGGTTTGACTACCTTGTAGCGGGTTTACTAATCCTCTAGTGACAATCTCCTGATAAAACAGTGATTTATCAAAACTACACTAAAGGTACTGTCACACTAAGTGAGATCGCTAACGATATCGTTAAGGCTAAGTGCACACGTTCAGGAATGTTTGCAGAATATTCCTGAGTAAAAACTGACTTTTTTCGCGGTAAAAACGCACGTTTTTTTGCGCGGATTTTGTGCGTTTTTTGCGCGGATTTTATGCGTTTTTACCGAGATTTTTTTCCTGAACTTTCTAGGTCAATAATATAGCGGGTAAAATGCAAGAATTCCGCGAAATTAATGAACATGTTGCTTCTTTTTCCGCGATGCGTTTTTTTCGCGGAAAAAAACGCACCATGTGCATAAAAATTACGGAATTCATTCTAAATGATAGGATGCTTAATTCATGCGTTTTTGACGTGTTTTTTCCCGCGAAAAAGGGAGAAACTCACAGGAGTCTCGCATGTCAATACCCAGCACTGCGGCCAGCGCTCGGACCGGAGTGTGCGGCTGCATGGAAATACATGCAGCCGCACGCTCCTGTCCGAGTTCCGGCAGCAGTGCCAGGTATTGACATGCGAGACTCGTGCGAGTTTCTCCTTGTCTGACCCCGGCCTAAAGAGGATTCTCTGCAATAGTGATAGCCACACTCAAAAAGTTACCTCCTTAGGAGCCAAAGTTTCAGGCATAAATTAGTATATGTTGACACATGCTTGTGATCACAAGTCTTTTCCCTATAAGGACCCAGAATAATTAATTAAAAGAACTAACAATGCTTCTTCTGTATGAAGGAGGAGGGGTTTGCCTAGTTTCTCCTGAATTATGGTCTAAGCAGGTACTGTTATTATAAACGTTATCCACAGGATTACGAATATACACTACATGAGCATGTTCTAAAGCCAAGCTCACAGTACAAGTAAATGGAGTTTTCAAAATCTCATTCACACTTTGCAGAAAAAATCTTCCCGAAGATGAAAGCGTGGTGCTGATTTAGAATCTGCAGCATTCTCATCATTGTGCAGATTTTCTTAGCAGATTTCATCTTATTCAAAGCTTTGTAATAAATTCGAGTGAAATTATAAAGTGACACATGCAGAGATTCTGCCAATGGATTTGCACTGGAATTGTGATCAAATTCGAAGAGAAAATTTTTTGTGGCGTGTGAACATGGTTCAAGAATTCTCATTGCTAGATCAAAGCTTCATTTTATCTAAAGAAAGAAAGGCTGCAGATGAAAATTGCTCAATGAATTTACTGAGTAAGTGGTATACAGCAGACTGCAGGCCACGATAACTCTGCTGTATACCTAGGTGCTCACAGCCACAATGGCTGGAGGAGTAGAGCAGATCACACCATAAAATAGAAACTTGTGCGCCTTGGTAGAATGCTGTACACTTCATCGCTCAGGCTGATTAATCTACTGCTCCATGCTCATTTTCTGAACCAATGAACTGTGGCTGGGGCTGGACTACGGTAAATTAAATGTATGATTCTGAATCGATCTGGACACAAATGACAAAATAAATGAATTATTGTGATTATTTGCCCATTCCTAGCTGGAGAACAGAGTTTCCAAAGAAACAGAATTCTTGATAAAGTTTAAAGGGAACCTCTCACAATGAACATGTAGTCGATCTGCCAGCAGCACACTATACAGCCTGAGAAAATGGTGAGGTTGATGTAAAGGTTTGTGGTAAAAGGCTTATTTTTGTCTTCACCAACATCTCTGCTCGTTCTGAGCCTTTGAGTTCAGGGTGTGGTCGTACTCCTGGATTGACAGTGCTCCCTTTGTACGTTCATACCAATAACTGTCAGTCACTGATTAGGGCCACCCACTGGACTGCTAAATCCAGAGTGAGCCGACATTTCAGTTAATCGCAAACAAAGTAGGGCTGTTCGTGTTCGTCTCTCTGTGTTTCAAAAAGTAGTAATTGAGTGGGCGCCTCCTGTATAATGATGTAGTGCTAACCAAAGTACGTGTAAGACAAGTGCAATTCAAAAAAGAGGAAAGACGTGCAAAAATTGGTTGCACTTCCTATGTTTAAACCAGTGCCGTGCAGTCAGTATAAAATGGCCAAAATCCTAAAATATATAATAAATTGGAACAGTAGTACAATGCAGGTTATGCTGTAAATGTTTCCATAATAATTTGGGAAAGTTATGAAATGTCCTATATCTGTTCTGCTCCTGATCTTGGCTTTTAGCTGAGATGAATCTTTGCTGCGCTTTATATACATGCTCAGTAGTGACCAGTGCTGGGGAGTCTGAGTCAGCGAAATTGAGGAGTCAGAGGTTTGGCTTACCGACGCCACAGCCCTGGTTTAAACAATGCAAATATTTATTATGTAACAAACACTAAAGCCTAGATAAGACCAAAAGATTTAAAATTGCACTAAAGGTACTGCCACACTAAACGCTCCCGCTAACGATCACGATAACGACGCATACTAATGCGATCGTTTTTGTGATCGTTTTAATGTCGCTAGTAGCTGCCACACTTAGCGATCTCGTTAACGACGCATAAGCGGTTAGCGATCTCCTTAACGACTTTGGCGGTCATTGCGATGTAAAAAACAGCGCACATCGTTCACAAAAGGTGCCAGACACAGCGATATAGGCTCACCAGCGGGACGCAAACGATCAAAATACGGTCCAGAACTCTAGTGAACGATCAGCGAGATCACAGCAGGGGCCACGTCGTTGCTACATGCCACACACAACAGCGTCACTAACGAGATCGCTAAATAGTGACGTATTTTAGCGATCTCGTTAGCGATCTTGTGGCATACCCTTAACCTGTTTTCTAGGCCAAAAATTGACATTGGGATACAACCCACATGGCTGGCATGATAACCAATAAACTTGATGGAAATCCGAGATAAGTATGAATGGACAAATACCCCTGCAGTGACATATAATGTAATATTCTGTAAAGAAGAAATGTGCAATGTGTATATACAGACAATAATTCCAATATTAAATGAATATAGAAAGGACAATAAGCAACAACTATGTGCAACAAAGGCTATGTGCAGAGTCACTCAGGTAACTTGGCTCCTAGAAAAAACCTGAGGAAGCAACCCCAGGTGGCAGTACATGTGGGTCCTCTCTCCCATATGATGCTTTTTCTATGAGCCTATTTACCTGGGTGACTCTGCACATTTTATTGCACACAGTTGTTGCTTATTCTCTTTTCTATATTCTTTTGATATTGGAATTACTTATTGTCTGTATATACACATTGCACCTTTCTTCTTTACTGAATACTACTTGATGTCACTTCAGGAGTATTGTTAATTCATACTTATCTCGGATAGCCATCAAGTTTCCATGGCTCTATTGGTTATCATGCCAGCCATATGGGTTGTATCCCAGTGCCAATTTTTGGCCTAGGAAACAGGTTCTGTTGCAATTATAAATGGTTTTTATATGTGTTGTCTAGGGCTTTCTGCTTGTTGCTAAATTTAAATATTTACACTGTTTATATGTAGGAAGTGCAACTGATCTTTTGTATGTGTCTTTCCTCTTTTTTAGATTGTATCTGCTTGTGTTTTTCAAAGCTAGAACTCTTACCTAGTATAGCCTATGGGGCAGTTTACAAGTTCATTTTTTGAGGGGTGCAAAGTCAGTGAAAAAATCACACTACTCAGATGCCAAGGTAGCAAAACTGTTGTTTTTTTTTTCTCATCCGAGAACAATTGATGAAACTCAGACAAAGCAAATTAAGAAGATCTGTTATGCATGGTTAAAAAGGCTGATTATTCTTGACATATTAACACTTTTCTTTTGGTTACACTCGTTGCCTTGGAGACTGACCACCGCTGCTAGACAGCAGAACGTGTTTAGTACTTACAAACTCTTTTCTATTGAGTTTGTTAGTACTGCTTTGATGCTGGCCAGTACTGTTAAGGTACTGTCACACTAAGCGAGATCGCTAGCGAGATCACTAAAACGTCAGCGATTTTATGACACAGCAGCGATCTCGTTAGCGACGTCGCTGTGTGTGACATTTAGCGGCAATGTGGCCCCCGCTGCGATGTCGCTGATCGTTCATGAAGATTCTGAGCCGTTTTTGGTCGTTGGTGTCCCGCTGGTGAGCCTGAATCGCTGAGTGTGACACCCTTTATGAACGACTTTACCAGCGACGCAGGCGGACTAGGTTTTCCCAACGACCGCAGAGGTCGTTATACAGATCGCTGATGAGATCTTTGTGTTTGGAAGCTAACTAGCGACCATATAGCGATCGCACCAACGATTTTGCCAGGTCGTGTCTGTTGTCGTGATCGCTAGTGCGATCGCTAAGTGTGACAGTGCCTTTAGTGTTCAGTTACTTCCTAATCTCTGCCAGCCTCAGCACAATGCTTGCAAGCTAGACAGCAGCATGGTCTGTCTACCAGGCAACGAGCTGTAACAAGTGTTAATATCTCAAGAACAGCTGCAAATAGGTAGTCAATTGCAAAAGTGCTTGTTGTTACAAATATTATCCATCTACGAAGATGGCAATAATCTTTTAAAGAAAAATTGTACTCTGAATATTTCTGTGATAATTCTCCATTTTCGCCACCTGAATTTTAAAAACAATCACAGGCCTCAGCGGCCCAGTGACAGACCAATGTAAAGATGTTATGACTGGTGCTAACACAGCGGCATGTGTTGGATCCATGGGAGTAACAGCAGGAGAGTGCCTCAATTTGATAATCATTTTCCAGGGTAAAGTTTTTATTTGGGACCTACAAAGTGTCCCAGGGATTGTACAGCTATAAATCACTTCCGTGAGAATGGGGGATGCCTCCCTAAGTGCTGCATAATATCCGTTGATGCCTCCCTAAGTGCTGCATGATATCCGTTCTTCTCAAACTGTAAGCAGCCATCATCAGTTTGGTGATTTTTGAGTGACCCTATGGTGGACACACTAATGTACTGTATAGTAAATATACCTGTATCTGCCTTCTGCCACCATTAATTAATGTGTTTTGAATGATGGCTCCTGCTGTCAGAGGAAGGGCGCTGTTAGTACGTCTGATTCACTACAGTCTGGTAGCTCCAGCGTTGATGTGATCAGTTCTAATTCTATCTAAGGGCAGTGTTTCTCAGACGTCCTAACATCCTATCAGCGCTCTTTTGCGACACAGAGAATCGGGAGGAGCAGAACCGTAGGATGAGACGCCACCAGGAATATTTTCTATACTTGTACAGCGTTTAGTCAAACTTTGACTTTCAACTGGAGGGTCACTTTAAGTGAGTCTTAGTAGGAATTTGACAATTTTTAGATATGCACCAACCCCCATCAAGAGGATTTGTAATATCCAAGGCAAATGCCTTGGATATCCTGGGATGCTGGTGGCATGGCTGGCTAGGCATTGTCCGCTTGCATGGTGTTAGGAAGTATATTATGAAGTACATGGTGGGGCTGTTCAGTTAGGTCCTATTGTGCACCTTTTACCCAGTGTCATTCTTTATAAATGTGACTGTTTATTACATTTGTGTTTACAGGTCACTGATTCTGGTGGAAAGTCCAGTGCTCTCCCTGTGCTGAGGGGGAGATTTTAAGAGATGGAGGACGAGCAAGCTCGTTACAGCCGTAGACTGGTATGTGGCATCTCCTTTTCTCCTTGTGCAGTGATATGGTATTGACCACAAAGCAGGGAATGGGGTGAAATAACTTTTACCGTACGTGCGTGGTGGATGCATCAACCCTTCGGTGATCCCACTGGTCTTTTAGCTGTCCTACAGTGATGACATAGCGACTACTCCTATGTGACAGCTGCAGCCTGTGCCTCCATTACCACAGAGGCCAGTAATTGCCATGTAGCCAGAATGGCATTTTCTTTACAGCACATTTACAAAAGACTGGCTGGAGTCTGAGAGATGCAGCGCTGGATTTACCAGTTTATAATAGGTTATTTTACCACATTCTTTCATTTATGGATATTTGTTATATGTCTGAGAAGCATCTAAGGTTAGATATGTGATTTGACCTTTCAGAGAAGCACTCTCCGTAGAAAGTATGAAGATGATGGAATTTCCGATGAGGAGATCGAGGGCAAGAGAACATTTGACTTGGAAGAAAAACTGCGCAGCCCTAAGTACAACTCCAACTTTATAATCTACATGGAAGGCAGAGGTGAATGCTTGAGCAGTGCAGAGCAGAATTTGTTCTTTGCCTCATTACCCCTGCCACTTACCTTACTCATTAGCATCCATCTTATTCTTCCAGACTTCAACATGCAATTCGTTCAGCAGGGTGGGCTCAGGGACCCGCTGATATTTAAAAGCTCTGAGGGGCTTGGTATCAGGCAAGTAGATTTTCTATGGTCGTCACGTTTGGTAGACCTTTACTAGGTTTGTTTATAATGAGACTTGGGGTGTTTCCGGTGTCCAGTGAAGCTAATATTCTGCCTTTTTTTCTAGAATGCCAGACCCCACCTTCAGTGTGAACGATGTCAAGTTGTTTGTAGGTTAGTAAAGTTATAATATCTGATGCCTATTATTTAAGGGAATCTGTCGCATCTGCCGTTGGACACATTGCTAACGCCATTAACCTGCAGATCAGCCCCATAGCTGCAGGTTAATAGCGTTATTTGATGTGACACATTCTCTTTAAATCCTTACTCTCCCACCCCAACATAGACCTATGCAAGCCTTGTCACTGCTATCTTAACAAAGGCAAATGGCCATCTCCAGTGGATGGCACCTGGGTCACCAGCACTTCTGCGCTGTAGAGAGTGCTATTTGCAAATCTGCACAATGCTGAACATGGTTATTTTTTGTGGATTGATAATATAGCTGCCAAAATGTCCTTTTTGATCGGCAGATTTAAAGGGAACCTGTCACCAAGTTTGTTCTATATGAGGCAAGGTGGGTACCTTACAGCCCTGATAAATATAATTTCCCCCAACTTGACCTGCAAGACAAGAAAGACCTTTCATAATACCCACCTATGCGGCGGATGTTCAGAAGACCAAAGAGCCCGGTTAGCAGTAAATTGTTACATAGTCAACCCACTGTCCGTAGTACATTTGAACTTAAATATTACTGTGCCACGTGTAGGAGAATATATAATTTACCTACTTGACCTGTAATAACACGTTCTTTTCCAGGGAGCAAGCGTATTGTGGATGTTATGGATGTTGGCACACAAAAAGGAATTGAAATGACCATGGCACAGTGGGCAAAGTACTATGAAACTCCACAAGAAGAGCGGGAGAAACTGTACAATGTGATAAGTCTGGAATTCAGCCATACCAAGCTGGAGTACTTGGTTCAAAGACCAGCCACGGTTAGCAGCATGTCTCAAATCTAACTGATCATGATTTCTCTGGACTTTTTTTTTTTCTTTATATATCATTGCCTCTCACAATTAAGATCGTGAGTGGTTGTCAAAAGTGTCTTTTTTTTTTTTACACTGTTCCCTCTCAATTCTCAATAACATACTACTATGTGAAGGTGGGGTGTATGTAGTAGGTTCAGGACCTGAGCCTGCTGCACAGAGAGTAGGTGCCCTTTGTGTTATGCAGCCAGAATATGCTTCTAACAGTATCAATCAGAGCTGGCTCTGATCACTAATTTTAATCTCTGGCAGCAGTATTTAGGTGGTGCAAACATAGTTGGGCTGTCTGTACTGGGGCCCTTATTTCCCCCCGGTTTTTCACCTGCAATTTGATCGAGGTGTGTTTATGGGCTTCCATGTCACCCGGAGGCCTTCCCTAGGCCCCCACTGTGGTCATCTTATTATTCTGTCCTCAGCCACAGGAAGTATTGCCACTAAAGTATTGCAGTATAGTACATGTCATAAAGTGATTACAGATAAGTTCACTATGGGACTAAATAGTACAGTGACAAATACAAAAATTGAAAACATTTCACCCCCCCATTTAACTATTCAGAAATATTTTTGTTATTACCACATCTGCAGAAGTCTAATTTATCAAAATATAAAATTATTTAACCAATTAGAGAGCTGGCAAAATTGGCAATTTCAGTTCACACGTGTCCCTCAAAATGGTGTTAGCAAACAAAACGAAGCATGAAAAAATGATCCCTTCCACAACTCTGTTAGAGTAAGTAATAAAGTTACAGGTCTCAGAGAATGGTGACACAAACCACATTTTTCCCACTTAACCCCTTCACCCCCAAGGGTGGTTTGCACGTTAATGACCGGGCCAATTTTTACAATTCTGACCACTGTCTATTTATGAGGTTATAACTCTGGAACGCTTCAACGGATCTTCGCGATTCTGAGATTGTTTTCTCGTGACATATTGTACTTCACGTTAGTGGTAAAATTTCTTCGATATAACTTGCGTTTATTTTTGAAAAAAACGCAAATATGGCGAGAATTTTGAAAATTTTGCAATTTTCAAACTTTGAATTTTTATTCCCTTAAAACAGAGAAATATGTCACACAAAATAGTTAATAAATAACATTTCCCACATGTCTACTTTACATCAGCACAATTTTGGAAACAAAATTTTTTTTTGTTAGGAAATTATAAGGGTTAAAAGTTGAGCAGCGATTTCTCATTTTTACAACAAAATTTTTTTTAGGGACCACCTCACATTTGAAGTCACTTTGAGGGTTCTATATGGCAGAAAATACCCAAAAGTGACACCATTCTAAAAACTGCACCCCTCAAAGTACTCAAAACCACATTCAAGAAGTTTATTAACCCTTCAGGTACTTCACAGGAGCTGAAGCAACGTGGAAGGAAAAAATGAACATTTAACTTTTTAGTCACAAAAATTATCTTTTACAAACTTTTTTTTATTTTCACAAGGGTAAAAGTAGAAAATGGACAGATAAAGTTGTTGTGCAATTTCTCCTGAGTACGCCAATACCCCATATGTGGGGGAAAACCACTGTTTGGGCACACGGCAGAGCTCGTAAGGGAAGGAGCGCTGTTTGACTTTTTCAAACCAAAATTGACTGGAATTGAGATTGGACGCCATGTTGCGTTTGGAGAGCCCCTGATGCGCCTAAACAATGGAAACCCCCCACAAGTGACACCATTTTGGAAACTAGACCCCCTATGGAACTTATCTAGATCTGTTGTGAGCACTTTGAACCCCCAAGTGTTTCACAAAAGTTTATAATGCCTGGGTGTGAAAACAAAAACAAAACAATTTTCCACAAAAATGATTTTTTAGTCCCAAATTTTTGATTTTTCCCTAGGAAATTGGGCCCCAAAAGTTGTTGTCCAATTTGTCCTGAGTACGCTGATACCCCATATGTGGGGGGGGGGGGGGGTGGGGGAAACTGGGCGCACGGCAGGGCTTGGAAAGGAAGTAATAACGTTTCGGAATGCAGACGTTGATGGGGGTCATGTTCCGTTTGCAGTGCCCCAGATGTGCCTAAACAGTGGAAACCCCCCATAAGTGACCCCATTTTGGAAACTAGACCCCCTAAGGAACTTATCTAGATCTGTGTTGAGCACTTTAAACCCCCAAGTGCTTCACACAAGTTTATAATGCCCGGGCATGAAAATAAAAAATCCTTTTTTTTTCCCACAAAAATTATCTTTGTCACCAATTTTTTATTTTCCCAAGGGTAACAAGAGAAATTGGACCCCAAAAGTTGTTGTGCAATTTGTCCTGAGTACGCTGATACCCCATATGTGGAGGTAAACCACTGTTTGGGTGCATGGCAGAGCTCGGAAGGGAAGGAGCACCGTTTGACTTTTTCTACGCAGAATTGGCCTGACGCCATGTCGTGTTTGGAGAGCCCCTGATGTGCCTAAACAGTGGAAACCCCCCACAAATGACACCATTTTGGAAATTAGACCCCTCAAGGAACTTATCTAGATGTGTGGTGAGAACTTTGAACCCCCAGGTGTTTCACTAAAGTTTATAACGCCCGAGCATGAAAATAAAAAATTATATTTTCTCCTTCTCCTCATTGGGGGACACACAGACCATGGGTGTTATGCTGCTGCCACTAGGAGGACACTAAGCAATACATTAAGCACAAAAGATTAACTCCTCCTCCTGCAGTATACACCTCCTGTTGGCTCAATCCTGAACCAGTTCTTGCTTAGTGTCTGTAGGAGGCACTAGGGTCTGCTCTCAGACCCCACTTTTTTTCTGATTTTTTTTTTTCTGATTTAAACCTTTTATTATTTTTACTTTCTTCACGCACGGATGGGCGACGGGACCTGTACGAAAAGTCACGATCTCCCAAAAACCAACAACAGGCGGCATTGTGCGAGTGTCGCCTCCACGTACCCCTCCTGCCACGCTACCATGGGGCGACAGATCCCTGACACGGGCCGCTCTCCCCATGAGATATCCCACGAGGTAGATGACGGATTCGCGTGGCACTTTTGATTGAATATCCCGCTCACCTCTCCTGAAGCGGTGGCGGTCTGATGCATGAAAGATCCCTCTCCACCCCCCTAATGAAAGGGGTTGGTGGATTGAGGAAGTACGGCCATAAATGCTGTAATCCTGCGGTCTCCATCTTCGCCCCCCGCAGTGAGTATATCAGGAGAGCGATGTTGCCTCATGTCGCCGCGACCGCTTTAGCGTTGCAGCGGTGTTGCGCCGCCGCGCCTTTGCGCCGCACCGCTAGCGCTACAGTCGCGCCGCTACCGCTATATTTGCGCCGCGGCCACGGCCTTAACCCCTTCAAGACCCAGCCTATTTTGACCTTAAAGACCTTGCCATTTTTTGCAATTCTGACCAGTGTCCCTTTATGAGGTAATAACTCAGGAACGCTTCAACGGATCCTAGCGATTCTGAGATTGTTTTTTCGTGACATATTGGGCTTCATGTTAGTGGTAAATTTAAGTCGATAATTTTTGCGTTTATTTGTGAAAAAAATGGAAATTTGGCGAAAATTTTGAAAATTTTGTAATTTTCAAATTTTTAATTTTTATTCTGTTAAACTAGAGAGTTATGTGACACAAATTAGTTAATAAATAACATTTCCCACATGTCTACTTTACATCAGCACAATTTTGGGAACAACATTTTTTTTTGTTAGGAAGTTATAAGGGTTAAAAGTTGACCAGCGATTTCTCATTTTTACAGCAAAATTTACAAAACCATTTTTTTTAGGGACCACCTCACATTTGAAGTCACTTTGAGGGGTCTATATGGCAGAAAATACCCAAAAGTGACACCTTTATAAAAACTGCACCCCTCAAGCTACTCAAAACTACATTCAAGAAGATTATTAACCCTTCAGGTGCTTCACAGGAACTAAAGCAACGTGTAAGGAAAAAATGGACATTTTAATTTTTCCAACAAAAATTTTCTTTTAGCATCAATTTTTTCATTTTTACATGGGCATCAGGATAAAATGGATCCTAAAATTTGTTGGGCAATTTCTCCTGAGTACACAGATACCTCATATGTGGTCATAAACCACTGTATGGGCGCACGGCAGGGCTCAGAAGGGAAGGAGCGCCATTTGACTTTTTGAATGGAAAATATGCTGGAATATTTAGCGGTTGCCATGTCACATTTGGAGAGTCCCTGTGTGCCTAAACATTGGAGCTCCCCACAAGTGACCCCATTTTGGAAACTAGACCCCCTAAGGAACTTATCTAGATGCATAGTGAGCACTTTGAACCCCCAGGTGCTTCACAAATTGATCTGTAAAAAAAAGAAAGTACTTTTTTTTCACAAAAATTTTCTTTTAGCCTCAGTTTTTTCATTTTCACATGGGCAACAGTATAAATTGGATCCTAAAATTTGTTGGGCAATTTCTCCTGAGTACACAGATACCTCATATGTGGTCATAAACCACTGTTTGGGCGCATGGCAGGGCTCAGAAGGGAAGCAGCGCCATTTGACTTTTTGAATGGAAAATATGCTGGAATATTTAGCGGTTGCCATGTCGCATTTGGAGAGTCCCTGTGTGCCTAAACATTGGAGCTCCCCCACAAGTGACCCCATTTTGGAAACTAGACCCCCTAAGGAACTTATCTAGATGCATAGTGATCATTTTGAACCCCCAGGTGCTTCACAAATTGATCTGTAAAAAAAAGAAAGTACTTTTTTTTCACAAAAATTTTCTTTTAGCCTCAGTTTTTTTCATTTTCACATGGGCAACAGTATAAATTGGATCCTAAAATTTGTTGGGCAATTTCTCCTGAGTACACAGATACCTCATATGTGGTCATAAACCACTGTTTGGGCGCATGGCAGGGCTCAGAAGGGAAGCAGCGCCATTTGACTTTTTGAATGGAAAATATGCTGGAATATTTAGCGGTTGCCATGTCGCATTTGGAGAGTCCCTGTGTGCCTAAACATTGGAGCTCCCCCACAAGTGACCCCATTTTGGAAACTAGACCCCCTAAGGAACTTATCTAGATGCATAGTGAGCACTTTGAACCCCCAGGTGCTTCACAAATTGATCCGTAAAAAAAAGAAAGTACTTTTTTTTCACAAAAATTTTCTTTTAGCCTCAGTTTTTTTCATTTTCACATGGGCAACAGTATAAATTGGATCCTAAAATTTGTTGGGTAATTTCTCCTGAGTACACAGATACCTCATATGTGGTCATAAACCACTGTTTGGGCGCACGGCAGGGCTCAGAAGGGAAGGAGCGCCATTTGACTTTTTGAATGGAAAATATGCTGGAATATTTAGCGGTTGCCATGTCGCATTTGGAGAGTCCCTGTGTGCCTAAACATTGGAGCTCCCCCACAAGTGACCCCATTTTGGAAACTAGACCCCCTAAGGAACTTATCTAGATGCATAGTGAGCACTTTGAAGCCCCAGGTGCTTCACAAATTGATCCGTAAAAAAAGAAAGTACTTTTTTTTCACAAAAATTTTCTTTTAGCCTCAGTTTTTTTCATTTTCACATGGGCAACAGTATAAATTGGATTATAAAATTTGTTGGGCAATTTCTCCTGAGTACACAGATACCTCATTTGTGATCATAAACCACTGTTTGGGCGCACGGCAGGGCTCAGAAGGGAAGGAGCGCCATTTGACTTTTTGAATAGAAAATATGCTGGAATATTTAGCGGTTGCCATGTCGCATTTGGAGAGTTCCTGTGTGCCTAAACATTGGAGCTCCCCCACAAGTGACCCCATTTTGGAAACTAGACGCCCTAAGGAACTTATCTAGATGCATAGTGAGCACTTTGAACCCCCCAGGTGCTTTACAGAAGTTTATAACGCAGAGCCGTGAAAATAAAATATCATTTTTTTTTCTCAAAAAATGATTTTTTAGCCCACTATTTTTTATTTTCACAATGGTTACAGGAGAAATTGGACCCCAAAAGTTGTTGTCCAGTTTGTCCTGAGTACGCTAGTACCCCATATGTGGGGGGGAACCACTGTTTGGGCACACGTCAGGGCTCGGAAGGGATGTAGTGACGCTTTGAAATGCCAACTTGATGGAATGGTCTGCGGGCATCTTGTTATGTTTGCAGAGCCCCTGATGTGCCTAAACAGTAGAAACTCCCCACAAGTGACCCCATTTTGGAAACTAGACACCGCAAAGAACTTATCTAGATGTGTGGTGAGCACTTTGAACCCCCAAGGGCTACACAGAAGTTTATAACGCCCGGGCATGAAAATAAAAAAATCATATTTTTTCCACAATCAGGATCTTTTAGTCCCCAATTTTTTTATTTTCGCAAGGGTAACATGAGAAATTAGACCCCAAAAGTTGTTGTCCAATTTGTCCTGAGTATGCTGATATCCCATATGTGGGAGAAAACTACTGTATGGGCACACGTCGGGGCTCGGATGGGAAGTAGTGACCTTTTGAAATGCCCACTTGATGGAATGGTCTTCGGGCGTCATGTTACGTTTGCAGAATCACTGATGTGCCTAAACAGTAGAAACTCCCCACAAGTGACCCCATTTTGGAAACTAGATCCCCCAAGGAACTCCTCTAGATGTGTGGTGAGCACTTTGAATCTCCAAGTCCTTCACAGAAGTTTATAACGCAGAGCCGTGAAAATATAAAATCATTTTTTTTCCACAAAAATAATTTTTAGTCCCCAATTTTTTTTCCCAATGTTAACAGGAGAAATTAGAACCCCCAAAGTTGTTGTGCAATTTTTCCCGAGTACGCTGATACCTCATATGTGGGGATAAACCACTGTTTGGGCATACGTCGGGGCTTGGAATAAAGGGAGCACTGTTTGACTTTTTGAACGCAAAATTTGCAGGAATCAATGGTGGCGCCATGTCGCGTATGGAGACCCCCTGATGTGCCTAAATAGTGGAAACCCCTCAATTCTAACTCCAACCCTAACCCCAACACACCCCTAACGCCTACACACACCTAACCCTAATACAAACCCTAATCATAACCCTAACCCCAACACACCCCTAATCCCAACTCTAACCATAAACCTAACTACAAGCCTAACCCTAATTCCAACCCTAACCCAAATTCCAACCCTAACCGTAATTCTAACCTTAGCCCTAATGCTAACCCTAACCCTAATGCTAACCCTAACTCTAGTTCTAACCCTAAGGCTGGGTTCATATTGCGTTTTACCAGCCCGTTCAACACGTAGCGTTGACCGGCTGGTAACGGTATAGCATAACGCGATCGCGTTATGCTATACCCGCTAGCGCAGATGAATCAGCAGATAATCAGCCGCGGATCAGCAGCAAAATCAGTCGCGGATCAGCAGCGAAATCCGCCGCGGATCAGCAGCGAAATCCGCCGCGGATCAGCAGCGAAATCCGCCGCGGATCAGCAGCGAAATCCGCCGCGGATCAGCAGCGAAATCCGCCGCGCATCCGCAGCGAAATCCGCCGCGCATCCGCAGCGAAATCAGTCGCGGATCCGCAGCGAAATCAGTCGCGGATTCGCAGCGAAATCAGTCGCGGATCCGCAGCGAAATCAGTCGCGGATCCGCAGCGAAATCAGTCGCGGATCCGCAGCGAAATCCGCCGCGGATCAGCAGCGAAATCCGCCGCCGATCAGCAGCGAAATCCGCCGCGGATCAGCAGCGAAATCCGCCGCCGATCAGCAGCGAAATCCGCCGCCGATCAGCAGCGAAATCCGCAGCGGATCAGCAGCGAAATCCACCGCCGATCCGCAGCGAAATCCGCCGCGGATCAGCAGCGAAATCCGCCGCCGATCAGCAGCGAAATCCGCCGCGGATCAGCAGCGAAGTCCGCCGCGGATCAGCAGCGATGTCCGCCGCGGATCAGCAGCGATGTCCGCCGCGGATCAGCAGCGAAATCCGCCGCCGATCAGCAGCGAAATCCGCCGCGGATCAGCAGGGAAATCCGCCGCGGATCAGCAGCGAAATCCGCCGCCGATCAGCAGCGAAATCCGCTGCGGATCAGCAGCGAAATCCGCCGCCGATCAGCAGCGAAATCCGCCGCGGATCAGCAGCGAAATCCGCCGCGGATCAGCAGCGAAATCCGCCGCGGATCAGCAGCGAAATCCGCCGCCGATCAGCAGCGAAATCCGCCGCCGATCAGCAGCGAAATCCGCCGCCGATCAGCAGCGAAATCCGCCGCGGATCAGCAGGGAAATCCGCCGCCGATCAGCAGCGAAATCCGCGCGGATCAGCAGCGAAATCCACCACTGATCAGCAGCGAAATCCGCAGCGGATCCGTAGCGAAATCCGCCGCGGATCAGCAGCGATGTCCGCCGCGGATCAGCAGCGAAGTCCGCCGCGGATCAGCAGCGAAATCCGCCGCGGATCAGCAGCGATATCCGCCGCGGATCCGCAGCAAAATCAGCTGCGGATCAGCAGCAAAATCCGCTAGGAAAAAAAAAAAAAATTCTTTATTTTTTTTATTTGTCCCTACCTATGATAAAGGGGGGTTCATTTACTTTTTTTATTTTGATCACTGTGACAGTTTATCACAGTGATCAAAATAAATTTTTGAACACTGGGGGGCGCACTGCGCATGCGCCGGCCGGCGGGCGCACTGCGCATGCGCCCGCCATTTTCCAATATGGCGGCGCCCATGAAGAGGCCCGGGCGGACGCCGGGCCCGATCGTGGGACATCGGTGGATCGGGAGAGGTGAGTAGGGGGGTCGGAAGGCTGGGGGGGGGGGATAGGAAGTGGGGGCAGTGGACCAAAAGAGGAGGGGAGCTGTAAGTGACGGCGGTGACCGATCGCTGCCATCTTTCGGTGGCGGCGGCCGATCACCGCCGTGACTCGGTGTGGGGGGGGTCAGGGCTCGGTCTCCAGCCATGGCAGATGCTATTGCAGCATCGGCCATGGCTGGATTGTAATATTTCACCAATTAAATTGGTGAAATATTACACATTGCTCTGATTGGCTGTTTCACTTTTAACAGCCAATCAGAGCGATCGTGGCCACGGGGGGGTTAAGCCAACCCCCCTGTGGTGAAGCACAAAGGGTCCTGTAACTGCGGGTCGGGTGACCTTTGAGTGACCCCGGTCTCCCGGCCCGCAGGGACGAGATCCTTTCATGACGCCACATAGGCGTCATGGGTCGGATTGGCACAGGTTTTCATGACGCCTACGTGGCGTCATGGGTCGGGAAGGGGTTAAATATACTCCCCGGCTTCGGCTCCGGGTAGGCCGCAAAAAATTTAGGCCCCGGCTTCGGGCCGGCATAGGCCGCATCTTCTAAACTTAGTCCCCGGCTTCAGGCCGGGATAGGCCTCAAGGGAAGGGGCGGGCCAAACGGCTCCGCCCATCTCTAACGCTATTGGCCAGCGTTAGATCACATGGGTCTCTCTCCTGGGTCCTCCCCCTCTCCTCCCACTGCCTCTGGCGCTTCTCGTACCACACGAGAAGCGCTGCTATAATCTCGGGCGCCATCTTTTTGGTGGAGCAGCGCTGGCAGACGCTGTTCTCCTTCTTCCCTGCACAGGACCTGGGTAAGTGCACGCTGCGACTAGGTCGGCACAGCGATTAACCCTTCTACTGCAGCAGGCTCCAAAAATTGCAGAAAATATGTCGCAATCAAAGGACGCTAAAAAGGCTAAAAACTACACTGTAGTATATGCCGCCTGCATTGCATGCAACGCTTCACTGCCGTCAAAGCATGGTTCCCATTCTGTACAACATGTGCCCAAGAGCCCACTGCTTCTGCCGCTCAGGAGCCCCCTACTACCGTTCAGGAGTCTCTGCCTATTCCTGATCCCATTGAGCCAGGTCATTCAGGATGGCCAGAATTTCTGGCGCATTCCATGGATTCTCTGACTAGGGCCTTGGATACTTTCCGCGGCTCCTCTTCTTCCCAGGGCGTCCTTTTTCCAGAAAGGGGCCCGTTAGCCTTCAGAGAGACCTCATCCGACGGGCCGACCCTCGGCGTCCGCAAAGCGGTCGTCCAGAAAACGCCGCCATAATGCGTCTCCCAATCCATCCAGCGGTTCGGCATCGGCGAGCTCAGGTTCTCGCTCCCCCTCGCCCAGATATCGTAGTGATCATGATTCCGAATACGAGTCGGACATTGGTGATGACCCCAACTCGCCAGAATTTCAGGAATCGTTAGATTCTCTCATTGAGGCAATTAATAAAATCCTCAAACTAGATGAAGAAACCGGGTCTCAACCAAATCACCCTATCTCATTCAAAAGAGCTAAACGTACTCACAAGGTGTTTAGTAATCACCCTGAATTTACGGAAATTGTCCAGGGACAGAGGGAGCGTCCAGACAAACGTTTTTCAGGGCTGAAGTCTCTGAAAGCTCGTTACCCATTTTCAGCAACTGTAGCGAAAGAGTGGACTGAATCTCCAGTGGTAGATCCCCCAGTATCTCGCCTATCTTCAAAAACCCTGCTCTCTGTGTCAGATAGTTCATCCATTAGGAACCCGTCTGACAAACAAATTGACAACCTCGCAAAATCAATTTTTGAGGCGGCTGGAGCCTCTCTCTCTCCCTCCTTTGCGGCCACCTGGGTAGCAAGGGCTATGGTGGCTTGGGTTGAGGACCTAGTTAAAACAACTAGCGATATCTCCCTTTCACCCGAGGCACGTAATCTGGCCTATCAGATTACTCGGGCAGGTGACTACATGGTTCATGCGTCCCTAGATGCAGCTCATTGCGCTGCACTCACAGCAGCCAATGCTATCGCTATTCGGAGGTCCCTCTGGCTCCGAGAGTGGCGTGCAGATGCTGCTTCAAAGAGAACTTTGACTTCGCTGCCTTATCTTTCAGGACGTCTTTTTGGAGACCGTCTTGATCAAATTATTTCTGACGCCACTGGGGGCAAGAGCAAATTTCTTCCGCAGCGCAGAATCAGTCGACCTTTTCGGTATCAATACCAAGGTCGTTCCCGGCCATTTTGTAGCTCCTTTAATTGGTCCTCCACCTCGACCTCGTCTCGAGCACCCCGTCCATCTCGCAGAGATAGGGGCTCGCAACCATCGTCCAGGTCCTCTCAGCCCTGGAGAAACAGATTTTCTCAGGCGGGAAATAGGAGCTCCTCTTCTCGCAAACAGTCTTCCCAATGACTCCTTACCAAGGACGGGGGACCCAAACAAGGTAGGCGGCCGCCTACTCTTGTTTCGCGAGGTCTGGGGGTCGGTCATTCAGGACCGGTGGGTCCTCGATCTTGTACACTCCGGCTACAAGATCGAATTCTTGTCCCTCCCCCCAACACGTTTCTTTCAGCTGCAGATGAAGGAAGAGAGCCACAGTATTCATTACTGATGGGTAGGCGGAGCCCCAGATCAGGATGTTACCTCAGATCAAAAGAGTGATGACTGGCTGGCCCCTCCAGCTCGGGCTCCTCCTACTCAGCTCCAGTCTAAGATTTGAGGTCCAGAGGATGGTCGCTGCTAATGCAGCTCCTCAGAAGATTTTATTATTTTAATATTCGGACAGGAGACTTGGATCACTAGTTGGTCTAGAGGTCTCAGGGGTATCAGCGCTGCTGTACCCCAACCTCTCCCTTGGCGGATCTGTATTTACTCAAAGTCCCTGCAGAATCCTTGCCGGCCCTGGGGGATGAGGAGAGCTTCTCTGGCGGGAACGCAAACCACACGTGCGGTCACTGCGTTCTTCGCCCTGGGGGGAAGCATGGGCACTGCGCCAGAAACCCCTGAGGGTCCCTGTGGCGCCTTGGCTGGTGAGTACTCCACACAAATTTTAATAATAATTATGTGTGAGTGCTTTAGCGTCTGAATGAGCAGCGCTATTACTAATGTCAGTATGCTTCAGCGCTGCTGTGACAGCGTTACTACATGTATGTCAGTATGCTTCAGCGCTGCTGTGACAGCGCTACTACATGTAATGTCAGTATGCTTCAGCGCTGCTGTGACAGCGCTACTACATGTAATGTCAGTATGCTTCAGCGCTGCTGTGACAGCGCTACTACATGTAATGTCAGTATGCTTCAGCGCTGCTGTGACAGCGCTACTACATGTAATGTCAGTATGCTTCAGCGCTGCTGTGACAGCGCTACTACATGTAATGTCAGTATGCTTCAGCGCTGCTGTGACAGCCCTACTACATGTAATGTCAGTATGCTTCAGCGCTGCTGTGACAGCGCTACTACATGTATGTCAGTATGCTTCAGCGCTGCTGTGACAGCGCTACTACATGTAATGTCAGTATGCTTCAGCGCTGCTGTGACAGCGCTACTACATGTAATGTCAGTATGCTTCAGCGCTGCTGTGACAGCGCTACTACATGTAATGTCAGTATGCTTCAGCGCTGCTGTGACAGCGCTGTTACAAGAAGATGTGGTGATTTTTTGTCCGCAGGCAGATAGCTGCAGGACAGAGAGGGAGCAGGAGCGGGGAGAGTTCGCGCTCATTATTTGAGCTAGCAGGGGGCGTGGCCTATCTATCCCGGTCTTTTGAGCAGGAAGACGCGCGCTCTGGCTTTTCTCCTGCGACCCCCTCACTGTGGCGGCCATTACTCAGGCTCCTGGGCTCCTCGGACCGCTCCTCTCCTCATATAGACACCACGGCCAGCTGGGTGAGTGCGGATTCCTCACCCCGCAGCGCAGCGATCGCTATCCTGCAGCTGCAGTCTCATCAGAGACATAAAAATTGGCTGGGGCTCACAAATATATATATATTTGGTGAGTTTGCAATATTAACCCCTTTGAGGGTTATTTCTACCAGCTAAATTTGCTGACTGAATACCGCTGGGGTAACTCTGCTTGGTGGAGCGTTAACCCTTCAGCGTTTAAAAAAAAAAAAAAAAAAAACCGCATAGTTTTTTGCTGGTATTACCGCTTTGACCTGCTCATACAGGTGAGACATGTCTGAACAGAGTTCAGATGCCGCGGATCACGTCCCAGTGCCATTGCGGCAATCAGATACGCAGACCTCCACAGCGTCTAGCGCTGCGGTCGACAGCGGTGGAAAATTGGATGATATCGCTCGATCGATTAATAACTTATCTGACCTTTTAGGTCAATATGTGTCTGCTAATTCCTCTCAGAGGAAGCGACGCAGGCCGTTACCGGCCTCTACACGGAGCGAGTCAGATGTATCTGATATTGGGCAGAGTTCCCCTTTAAATTCGGATGGAGAAATATCCGATTCAGATGCGGACGAGCCGCAGGGGCGTTCCTCTATGACGAAGCGTACGGAGGCATTAATTGAAGCCATGAGAGATATACTACAGTTACCGGAGGAGGTAACTAGTCGTCCTGGTAAATCAGCACGCATTTTCCAGGAGTCCCGTGCTTCGCGCACAACATTGCCAGCTCTGGATGAGCTTAATGGTGTAATAGAGGAGGAACGTCTATGTCCAGATAAGCGTTTTCATGGAACGCATTTCTTTGATACACTTTATCCTTGCTCTACGGAGTTAAAGGCTAATTGGACTTCTGCTCCTGAAGTGGATGTGTCTTTGTCTCAGCTTAGTAAATCCTCTCTACTCCCTATTAAGGGAAAAGCGAGCTTACAGGAGCCTTTGGATAGAAAGGCAGAATTGGCGGCAAAAGCAAGCTATGAGGCTGCGGGTCATGGATTTCGAGCAGTGCTAGGATCCATGTGTGCTGCTAGAGCTTCTCTAAGCTGGTTGGCACGTCTGAAGACGGAGTTGCAAAATGAATTTCCGTTATCTGAGATACGGGAAACTTGTGAATGGTTAGAAACGGCAGCCTGTTATATCTTTGATGCCGGTCTGGATACGGCATCTCTGCTGGCCAAAGCGCAAGCTTCAGCGGTCACAGTCAGAAGAGCTTTATGGCTCAGACAGTGGGCCGGGGACGCAGTTTCCAAACAAGGGTTGTTGGCCTTACCTTACAAGGGTGGCCATCTTTTTGGATCCGACCTCACAGAGCTGATTTCCAAGGCTAAGGCGAAGGAATCAGCATTACCACAGAGTTTCCGCCAGAACAAGCGGGAACTTGACAAGAAACCCGCAAAGTCGGATTGACGCCAGGGGTCCACTCGAGGATTCTCGAGTGGGGGTCGCCTGCTTCTTTTCAAGGAGACTTGGATGGCTCGCGTTCCAGATTCCTGGGTAACGCGGATAGTGTCGGCAGGCTATTTCATAGAGTTTGCTTCTCAACCCCCAAATGTTTTTTGTCAATCTCGCGTTCCGTCGGAACCCGAGCTTGTTGTCGCTCTACAGCGAGAGGTCGAATCGCTACTACAAAAGGGTGTAGTGATACCGGTTCCGTCAGAGGACCGAGGGAAAGGTTTTTATTCCAACCTTTTTATAGTTCCCAAAAAGGAGAACAAATTTTGCCCGATTCTGGATCTCAAGCGATTAAACCGGCATGTCCATGCCCGGAAATTTCGCATGGAGTCGCTTCGTTCCTTTGTGGCAGCTCTGTCACAGAACGATTTTCTGGTGTCAATCGACATTCGCGACGCCTATTTGCATATTCCCATCGGAAAGGCTCATCAGCGCTTTCTTCGATTTGCCATAGGTCAGAATCATTACCAGTTCGTGGCTCTGCCGTTCGGCTTAGCCTCAGCGCCAAGGGTCTTTACAAAAATTCTGGCGCCCCTCATGGCACTCCTTCGAAGACAGGGGATTACGATTCTCCCTTATCTGGACGATCTTTTGATCGTGGCTTCCTCGGAGGAGGAGGCGTCGACGGCTCGGGATTTGTCTCTTCAGTTTCTGAAAGACTTCGGTTGGCTGGTCAATTGGGAGAAGTCGTCCCTGGAACCATCGAGGACAATTCTCTTTTTGGGAATGCATCTCGACACGTTTCGGTCGGTAGTTTCCCTACCACCAGACAAACAGTCATGTCTTCTTCGACATGTACAGATTATGACATCCTCAACGGCAATGTCCCTACGGAAGTGTATGCGTCTTCTGGGACTGATGGTGGCGTCCATGGAGGCAATTCCTTTTGCCCAGTTCCACTCCAGGACTCTTCAAAGGTTCATCTTGAGTCGATGGAATCAGTCGCAATCGCTGGATTGCAGTGTCACCATTTCTTGCGCGGTGCGGGATTCTCTAGAATGGTGGTTACGTCCAGGGGCATTCTCCCTGGGGAAGTCTTTCCTCCCTCTGAAGTGGTCAGTCATAACCACCGATGCCAGCCTGACGGGCTGGGGGGTGTTTGGAACAATCTCTGGATTCAGGGGGTATGGTCACCGGAAGAGTCTGTGCTTCCGATCAACATCCTGGAATTGAGGGCGATTTTCCTTTGCCTCCAACATTGGACGGTCCCTTTGAGCGGTCTGCCAGTCCGTGTGCAGACAGACAATGCGACGGCTGTCGCGTATATCAATCACCAAGGTGGGACAAGGAGTTCCAGACTCATGGTAGAGGTGTCCCGAATTCTGATTTGGGCAGAGGCCAATGTACCAGCCATTTCGGCGATTCACATTCCAGGGGTTCAGAATATTACAGCGGACTTTCTCAGTCGCAGAAGGATGGATCCCGGGGAATGGAGCCTCCACCCGGAAGTCTTTGCACTACTGTGCTCTCGCTGGGGAACCCCCCAAGTGGATTTGATGGCATCCAGGTCCAATGCCAAGTTACCGACATTCATGTCCAGGTACAAGGACCCGAAGGCGGTGGCGGTGGATGCTCTAGTGGCTCAGTGGGATCAGTTCGAGCTGATCTATGTATTCCCGCCGATATCCTTACTTCCTCTAGTGCTGCGTCGGATCAGACTAGAGAGAATTCCAGCTATTCTGATAGCTCCAGACTGGCCAAGAAGGGTGTGGTTCTCGACAATAATGTCGCTGTTGGCGGCACCTCCGTTTCCACTCCCTCTTCAACCGGACTTGTTGACTCAGGGGCCCGTTTGTCATCCGGACTTGATGTCCCTGCGTTTGACGGCGTGGCTCTTGAGACCGAAATCTTGACCCGTAGAGGTTTTTCAGCCGAGGTCATTGCTACCCTTCGTGCTGCAAGATGTCCGGCTACTTCTAGGATTTACCACAAAATTTGGGAAACCTTCTTTTCGTGGTGTTTGGGGTCTTCTCGGAACCCGAGAAAATTTTCCATTCCCAACCTGTTGGCTTTTCTGCAGCATGGGCTAGACAAGGGTTTGGCAGTTAGCACTCTGAAAGGTCAGATTTCTGCTCTGTCCTTATTGTTCCGGAGAACCATTGCTTCGAATAGAGACGTGCTCTCCTTTTTCCGAGGTATCTCTCGTAAGTTTCCGCCGCGGAAGGCACCCGTGTCTCCTTGGCGGCTCAACCTTGTTTTGGAGGCTCTTCAGCATAAACCTTTTGAACCTATGGTTTCTGCTAGCCTTTCTTTACTTTCTTGGAAGGTGGCTTTCCTTGTTGCAGTCACTTCCTTGAGGAGAGTTTCTGAATTGGGATTAAGATTCGAGCCCATTCCACGAGAGCTGTTGCTTCATCGTGGGCTTTTCATCAAGGTGCTTCGGCAGTGCAGCTTTGCCGAGCGGCGACTTGGCGCTCTGTCCACACGTTTACAAGGTTTTATAAAGTGGACGTCAGTGCTTCCGTGATGCAGCCCTCGGATGTAGGGTCCTGCAGGCAGCTGTAGTTTAAAGTTCTGGATGAACTTGTGTTTAGCGCTGGTTGCGCTTTGTTGTTAAGGTTGTTGGGTTTCTGCCTTTTGTTGGTTTTTTCCCACCCTTATTTTTGAACTGCTTTGGGACGTCCCATCAGTAATGAATACTGTGGCTCTCTTCCTTCATCTGCAGCTGAAACACGGATTTTGGTAAAGACTTACCTGTAAAATCCTTTTCAGCGAAGGAAGGAAGAGAGACACAGCACCCTCCCACGGCAGAAGTGTGTTGATGTTTTCAGATGCAGCGCGACCCTTATCTGATAGCGATTATCTGGGCTGAGGTCAGCGCGCTAAGGCTCTGTTCCAGCATCGCCAGCTCATCGCAGTAGTCAGGTTCCGTGAGTAGTACCTGGAACTCTGTGGTTTTTGGCTTTCTTTGCATGCATAACCTGTATCCTTGTGTTTTTTTCTGAAGTTCCTTCAGAAGGGGTTATGTTGCTCCGCTGGTGATCTTGGCTCTTTTCCTAAAAGCTTTGGTACGACTGGAGCTGAGTAGGAGGAGCCCGAGCTGGAGGGGCCAGCCAGTCATCACTCTTTTGATCTGAGGTAACATCCTGATCTGGGGCTCCGCCTACCCATCAGTAATGAATACTGTGTCTCTCTTCCTTCCTTCGCTGAAAAGGATTTTACAGGTAAGTCTTTACCAAAATCCGTGTTTCAGTCACGTCCCCCCAAGTCCAAGGATTTCATAGTCCCCTTCCTCCAGGCTCTGGACATACTTCGTTCCAGCGGCGTCATCGTCCCAGTCCCTCACAGGGAAAGATTCAAAGGGTTTTACTCAAACCTCTTTGTGGTTCCCAAGAAGGACGGCTCCTTGCGTCCTATTCTAGACCTAAAATTATTAAACAAGTTTATCAGAATCCGTCATTTCAGGATGGAATCCCTCCGTTCTGTGGTCGCATCTCTAGAAAGGAAAGAATACTTGGCGTCTATAGACATCAAGGATGCGTATCTACACATTCCAATTTTCAGAGGTCATCAAAAGTTTCTGCGTTTTGCTGTCGGAGAGGATCATTTTCAATTTGCCGCTCTGCCTTTCGGTCTCGCAACCGCCCCCAGAGTGTTCACAAAGGTCATGGCGGCCGCCATGTCAATTTTACACTCTCGGGGTGTGGTAGTCCTCCCATATCTGGACGACCTACTCATCAAAGGTCCGTCTTTTCAGGCCTGCGCAGAAAGTGTCGAGATCACTATCGACACCCTTTCTCGCTTGGGCTGGCTAATCAATTTGGACAAGTCTCTTCCCATTCCGTCTCAGAAGATTCCTTTTCTGGGAATGATTCTGGACACCTTCCAAGGGTTGGTATCTCTCCCTCCAGAGAAGATCAACTCTCTGAGACGGGGAGTACTCCTGTTGTTTCTAGGCCACTCGCACTCTCTGCGGAGCGCGATGCAGGTCCTGGGGAAAATGGTAGCGTCCATCGAGGCAGTACCATTCGCTCAGTTCCACCTTCGTCCTCTTCAACAGGAGCTAATATCACTTTGGGACAGGAACCCTGCGTCTTTAGGTCGCCACTTCCGTCTGTCTCCCACAGTCAGAAGCTCCTTAAAATGGTGGACAAAGGCTTCATCTCTGAATCAGGGAAAATCCTTTCTGCCGATCCATTGGCTGGTGGTGACCACCGATGCCAGTCTCCTCGGATGGGGAGCAGTGTTCCTCCATCACACGGCTCAAGGCCGATGGTCTCTATCAGAGACCCGTCTTCCGATCAACATCCTGGAGATCAGAGCTATCAAGTTAGCTCTCGTGCAGTTCCATCATCTACTGGCCGGACGTCCCATCCGGATTCAGTCAGACAACGCCACGGCCGTGGCGTATATCAACCGCCAGGGGGGCACTCGGAGCAGAACAGCTATGCTCGAGGTATCGCACATCCTGCGCTGGGCCGAGGCAAACCGCTCGCCCATCTCCGCGGTTCACATCCCGGGAGTGGAGAATTGGGAGGCCGACTTCCTCAGTCGCCAAGGCTTAGACTCAGGGGAATGGTCCCTTCACCCGGAAATGTTTCAACTCATTTGCCAGCGTTGGGGAATTCCGGATGTGGATCTCATGGCATCCAGATTGAATGCCAAAGTTCAGACTTTCATAAGTCGATCACGCGATCCATTAGCCATCGGCTCGGATGCGCTAATTCTCCCTTGGAGTCAATTTCGCCTTCCTTACATCTCCCCACCTCTTCCATTAATCCCCAGGGTGATTCGGAAGATCAAAGCGGAAGGCGTTACTCTCATTCTGGTCGCTCCGGACTGGCCTCGCCGTCCGTGGTATGCGGAACTAGTGCGTCTTGTCGCAGACGTTCCCTGGAGATTACCAGATCGTCCGGACCTTCTTTCACAGGGTCCAATTTACCATCACAATTCGAAAGCGCTGAATTTGACGGTATGGCCATTGAAGCCTGGATCTTAAGTCAGGCTGGTTTCTCTAACAACGTGGTTTCAACAATGATCAATGCCAGGAAGCCGGCTTCCGCACGCATTTATCATCGAGTCTGGAAGACATTTTTTTCTTGGTGTAAAGACAAGGGTCGTTCCCCTTTGGTTTTTTCTATCCCTTCCATTCTAGAGTTTCTTCAAACAGGAATGGATTCAGGGTTAGCTCTCTCCTCTCTCAAGGGACAGATTTCTGTGTTGTCCGTCCTTTTCCAACGACGGATCACATCTAAGTCTCAGGTCAGGACCTTTATCCAGGGAGTGTCACATCTTGTTCCGCCCTACAAGAGGCCTTTAGAGCCTTGGGACCTTAATTTGGTCCTCAGTGCCTTACAAGAATCACCCTTCGAACCTTTGTCTGAAGTGTCCTTATCGCTTCTCTCCTGGAAGGTTGTCTTCCTAGTGGCGATTACCTCTATCAGACGGGTATCGGAGTTGGCAGCCTTATCTTGTAAATCTCCTTTCCTTATTTTTCACCAGGACAAGGTTGTTCTTAGAACGTCTCCTCTTTCACGCCTAAGGTCGTTTCGGATTTTCACATCAATGAGGAGATAGTTTTGCCTTCGTTCTGTCCGGCGCCTATTCACCGTACTGAAAAAGCTCTTCACACCCTGGATTTGGTGAGAGCTCTCCGAAGGTATATTTCAAGAACGGCGCCTTTCCGAAAATCGGACGCTCTGTTTGTGCTTCCGGAAGGACGCAGACAGGGTCTTCCTGCTTCCAAGGCCACGTTAGCCAGATGGATTCGCTCTGCGATCCAAGAGGCGTATCGTGTTAAAGGTCAGCCTATCCCGGCTGGGATTAAGGCACACTCCACTCGATCTGTGGGGGCCTCCTGGGCCATTCGGCACCAGGCTTCGGCACAGCAAGTGTGCAAGGCTGCGACTTGGTCCAGTCTTCATACTTTCGTCAAGCATTATCAAGTTCATGCTCAGGTTTCTTCAGATGCGGCACTTGGCAGGCAAATTCTGCAATCAGCTGTTGCGCATCTGTAAGTTGACGTTAACCAGTTAAGCGTTTTGTATGCATACGTTTTCACGAGGCTCCATCTGTTGATGGTTTACCACCCAGGGACTGCTTTGGGACGTCCCACGGTCTGTGTGTCCCCCAATGAGGCGAAGGAGAAAAGATTTTTGTGTACTCACCGTAAAATCCTTTTCTCCGAGACGCTCATTGGGGGACACAGCTCCCACCCTTGTTTAATTTGAAGCCTCGTTGTATATTTGTAACTAGTTATTTGATTTGTGACATATTGCACTCTGTTATGAGCTCCTACTGCTTTGGCACCGAACTGGTTCAGGATTGAGCCAACAGGAGGTGTATACTGCAGGAGGAGGAGTTAATCTTTTGTGCTTAATGTATTGCTTAGTGTCCTCCTAGTGACAGCAGCATAACACCCACGGTCTGTGTGTCCCCCAATGAGCGTCTCGGAGAAAAGGATTTTACGGTGAGTACACAAAAATCTCCTTTTTCCCACAAACATGATCTTTTAGTCCCAAACTTTTTATTTTCCCAAGGGTAACAGGAGAAATTGGACCCCAAAAGTTGTTGTCCAATTTGTCCTGAGTACGCTGATACCCCATATGTGGGAGAAAACTACTGTATGGGCACACGTCAGGGCTCGGAAGGGAAGTAGTGACGTTTTGGATTGCAGACTTTGATGGAATGGTCTGCGGGTGTCCTGTCGCATTTGGAGAGCCCCTGATGTGCCTAAACAGTGGAAACCCCCCATAAGTGAAGTGACCCCATTTTGTAAAATAGACCCCACAAGGAACTAATCTAGATGTGTGGTGAGCGCTATGAAGCCCCAAGTGCTTCACTGAAGTTTATAACGTACAGCCGTAAAAACAAAAAAAATTTATTTTTTTTTTAAACAAAAATGATATTTTCGCCCCCAATTTTTTATTTTCCCAAGGGTAACAGAAGAAATTGGACCCCAAGAGTTATTGTGCAATTTGTCCTGAGTACGCTGATACCCAATATGTGGGGGTAAACTACTGTTTGGGCGCATGGCAGAGCTCAGAAGGGAAGGAGCACCGTTTGACTTTTTCAACGCAGAATTGGCTGGAATTGAGATCAGACGCCATGTCACATTTGGAGAGCCCCTGATGTGCCTAAATAGTGGAACCCCCCCAATTCTAACTCCAACCCTAACCCCAACACACCTCTAACCCTAGTCCAAACCATAACCCTAACCACAAACCTAACCTTAACACACCCCTAGTCCTAACTTTAGCCCCAACCCTAACTTTAACTTTAGCTGCAACCCTAACCCCAAGGCCCGTGCACACGTGGATTTACTTGCGGATTTTTCTGCGCGGATTTTGCTAAAACCGCAGGTAAAACGACCTGCTTTTTACCTGCGGTTTTAGCGTGGGTTTACTGCGGTTTTGCCGCAGTTTTTGTGCTGATTTGCCTGCGGTTTTACACCTATAATGGAATAGGTGTAAAACCGCTGCGGAATCTCCGCACAAAGAATTGACATGCTGCGGTTTTAAAACTGCACCAAATCCGCGCGGAAAATTCCGCATCATGTGCACAGCTTTTTTTTTTCCCCTTCACTAACATTGTACTGTACATGGCGTCCGGTTCTGCTGCGGATCCGCAGCGCCAAAAGCTCTGCGGATCCGCAGCACGATCCGCAACGTGTGCACAGGGCCTAACCCTAATGGGAAAATGGAAATAAATAAATTTTTTTAATTTTATTATTTTTCCCTAACTAAGGGGGTGATAAAGGGGGGTTTTATGATTGGCAGCTGCCACGCTAAAAGACGCTTTTTATTGCAAAAAATAGTTTTTGCATCACCACATTTTGAGAGCTATCATTTTTGCATATTTTAGCCCACAGAGTCATGTGAGGTCTTATTTTTTGCGGTACTAGTTGACGTTTTTATTGGTACCATTTTTGAGCACGTGACATTTTTCGATCGCTTTTTATTTAGATTTTTGTGAGGTTAGAATGAACAAAAATCATCAATTCATGAATTTCTTTTGGGGGGGCGTTTATACCGTTCCGCGTGTGGTAAAATTGATAAAGCAGTTTTATTCTTCGGGTTAGTATGATTACGACGATACCTCATTTATATCATTTTTTTTATGTTTTGGCTCTTATACAAGAAAAACAATTTTATATAAAAAATTATTATTTTTGCATCGCTTTATTCTGCGAGCTATAACTTTTTTTATTGTTTCGCTGATGATGCTGTATGGCGGTTCGTTTTTTGCGGGACAAGATGACGTTTTCAGCGGTACCATGTTTATTTATATCCGTCTTTTTGATCGCGTGTTATTCCACTTTTTGTTTGGCGGTATGATAATAAAGCATTGATTTTTTTGCTTTTTTTTTTTTTTTTTTTAAGGGGTTCACTAAAGGGGTTAACTAGTGGGACAGTTCTATAGGGCGGGTCACTACGGACGCGGCGATACCAAATATGTGTACTTTTATTGTTTTGTTTTTTTTATTTACATGAAGAAATGAATTTATTGGGGAATATTTTTTTTTCCTTTTATTTTGGAATTTTTTTTACACATGTTTTTTTTATTTTTTTTTACATTTTTACTTTGTCCCAGGGTGCGATATTACTGTATAATACCAGATCCCTGGTCTCAGTGTGCACAGCACTCTGTGAGACCAGCGATCTCACAGGCACTGCTGCAGGCTTCGTCAGCGCCTGCTCTCAGCAGGCACTGAGGAAGCTGCCTCCCTGCAGGACCCAGCGGCCATCTTGGATCCGGGGTCTTGCAGGAAGGAAGGCCTCCTCCCTGCGCGATGCTTCCCGGTACACCGCGATCATGTTTGATCGTGGTGTGCCAGGGGTTAATGTGCCGGGAGCGGTCTGTGACCGCTCCTGACACATAGTGCCAGGTGTCAGCTGTGATAATCAGCTGACACCTGGCTGCGATCAGCTGCGCTTCCCCGGGAGCGCAGCTGATCGCCTAGGACTTACTATTCCGTCCATGGGAATGAGGTCCAGGGTCACATGGACGGAATAGTACGTCGGATGGAATAAAGGGGTTAAAGAGGATATACACTGTGTGCAGAATTATTAGGCAAGTTGTATTTGAGAGGATTCTTTTTATTATTGAACAACAACTATGTTCTCAATCAACCCAAAAGACTCATAAATATCAAAGCTTAATATTTTTGGAAGTTGGAGTGTTTTTTTTTTAGATTTGGCTATCTTAGGAGAATATCTGTTTGTGCAGGTAACTATTACTGTGCAGAATTATTAAGCAACTTAATAAAAACCAAATATACACCCATCTCACTTGTTTATTTTCACCAGGTAAACCAATATAACAACACAAAATTTAGAAATAAACATTTCTGACATCAAAAACAAACAAAAAAAATCAGTGACCAATATAGCCACCTTTCTTTACGATGACACTCCAAAGCCTTCCATCCATAGATTCTGTCAGTTGCTTGATCTGTTTACGATCAACATTGCATGCAGCAGCCACCACAGCCTCCAGACACTGTTCCGAGAGGTGGACTGTTTTCCCTCCCTGTAGATCTCACATTTTATGAGGGACCACAGGTTCTCTATGGGGTTCAGATCAGGTGAACAAGGGGGCCATGTCATTATTTTTCCTTCTTTTAGACTTTTGCTGGCCAGCCACGCTGTGGAGTATTTGGATGCATGTGATGGAGCATTGTCCTGCATGACAATCATGTTTTTCTTGAACGATACCGACTTCTTCCTGTACCACTGCTTGAAGAAGGTGTCTTTCAGAAACTGGCAGTAGGTCTGGGAGTTGAGCTTCACTCCATCCTCAACCCGAAAAGGTCCCACAAGTTGATCTTTGATGATACCAGCCCATACCAGTACCCCACCTCCACCTTGCTGGCGTCTGAGTCGGAGTGGAGCTTTCTGCCCTTTACTGATCCAGCCTCGGGCCCATCCATCTGGCCCATTATGAGTCACTCTCATTTCCTCAGTCCATAAAACCTTAGAAAAATCACTCTTAACATATTTCTTGGCCCAGTCTTGACGTTGTATCTTCTGTTTCTTCATCAAAGCTGGTCGTTTTTCAGCCTTCCTTACCTTGGCCATGTCCCTGAGTATGGCACACCTTGTGCTTTTTGATACTCCAGTAACGTTGCAGCTGTGAAATATAGCAAAACTGGTGGCAAATGGCATCTTGGCAGCTTCACGCTTGATTTTCCTCAATTCATTGGCAGTTATTTTGCGCCTTTTTTTTATCAACACGCTTTTGCGACCCTGTTGGCTATTTGCCATGAAACGCTTGATTGTTCGGTGATCACGCTTCAAAAGTTTGGCAATTTCAAGACTGCTGCATCCCTCTGCAAGACATCTCACAATTTTTGACTTTTCAGAGTCTGTCAAATCTCTCTTCTGACCCATTTTGCCAAAGGAAAGGAAGTTGTCTAATAATTAAGCACACCTTATATAGGGTGCTGATGTCATTAGACCACCCCCTCCTCATTACAGATATGCAAATCACCTGATTTACATAATTGGCAGTTGGCTTTCAAGCCTCTACAGCTTGGAGTAGGACAACATGTATAAAAAGGATGATGTGATCAAAATACCCATTTGCCTAATAATTCTGCACTCAGTGTATTTCTTGCTAAAAAAATAAATACTGTGTAAGAATCCCTGAGCTCCCCCAGAGATATTCACATTTGTTGCTTTTGGAGTGCAATACAGGTATATGAAATCTCTGTTTATAGTTCAACTGGGAGTTTCTACAAAGTATTTTCTGGTGTCATGTGCTTTCACCCCTCCCTCTCAGACGCTGCCAATCACACATTTTCAGAGCTGCTCTGTCTTCTGGTAGTGGCTATCTGGGTACTGCACAGCCATCTCCTATTCAAATCATTAGTAGGCAGATGTGCAATACCTGGCCTAGGCCTCTATCAGAAGATGGAGCAGCTCCAATTGAGCTGATCAGCGGGGGTGCAGCTTGTCTGACCCAGACCAGTCAGACATTGATGACCTAGCCTTTGGATAGGTCATCAATGTTAAATTAGTGGACAACTTCTTTAAATAAAACATTGGTCAAATAAATGCAAATAAAGAAAAACATAGTAATAAACATTCACTACTCTCCCTAACCCATTCTTCAAACCTTCCAGTTATTCTCAGAACAGAATGTTATAGGATCCACTTAAAGATTTTTCTGGTTAATTACATGAAAGTCTATTAAACCATTAAGTAGCATTTCTTAAATATCTCTCCACCTCTTGAATAAGATGGACATTTGTCACCTAGCTTAGGACTACTTATGTGATTTAGAGTTTGTTTTTGAAATAACACCAATAATCTGCATGAAATGTGTACTTATTTTATTATTTCCATCTTTCTTTCCCTTATTAACAAAGCAGATGGTAATCCCGAGGTGTCCAGCCACGGTCCCCATGCTTTCTCATACCTGTACATCGTTTTCTGTTTCCTGTAAATTCCTTTTTTGAGTATTTATTATTGTACTCATCCTATTTTGTAAATCTGAGACAGTGGGAGCAGAATTCTGTATCAAGTGAGGGGTTATATTTTTCTGGCCTGAAATAAAATTTATGAAATACCAATTTAAATTGGGTAATTTTCCATTTCATACTTCAGTAACCCCAACACACAAATTCTAAGATCCCACTGCAGGGGTTACATTATAAACTTTGTTTTATTGCAATTATCCTATTTAAAATGCATCCAATGCTGAGCATTTCCACATTATATTCATTAAGTGGGAATTTTCTGCATTACATCTTGGACATCTATGAATCTAATCACAGTCCTATTTTATATAGAAAACTAAGGATTCTATACTTTCTTTGTATTAGATAAATAGCGGCAGATGATTAAGTTCCAAGAATGTATTCCAGTGGCCCTCAGTCACAGCGCCTAAGCCTTCTTCCCATTTGTGATTAGTTTCCAAGTATTCTGATATTAAAAATTTATAGATGAGAGATTTTTAGAGGATCCCGCGATCATTTGATCACTTGTCATAGTATGGGTTCAGTTATTGCTCCAGTACTCACATTTGTCATCTGCTTTCTTTTTTATCGATCATTCCACATTCACGTGCATTATTCATGCTTGGATGCTGCACTATCTAATGTAACTTTGTACTTTTTCTTATTTGTTTCATATCATTTTACCATTTCTAAGCCTCATCTGCTCCAATGTTATTTCCTTATTGTGTCACACATTGTATTTTGCATCCCAAACAGGTTGATCAAATAGACTGGGTGGACAATATCTGGCCCAGACACCTGAAAGAACGGCAGACTGAATCCACAAACTCCATTCTGGAAATGCAGTACCCCAAAGTGCAGAAGTGAGTTATAATCAGTTTTTGTATGGAGTGAGTGACACATGCTGTCTACATGATTGACTTCTCTTAATACAAAATGTGTTAAAATTTAAGGAGAATTAATTTTGTGGTAAGGTCGATGAGGTTGTTTCCTTACCCAGCATCAACATCTTTAGTTTGATATCTCACTGTCTGCGGGATGTCATTAGCCAAGCAAGGAAATCCGACAATGAGTATTCAGTCAGTCAATCTGAAGAGGCTGGTACTGGGTGCAGAAACAACTTTGAGAGGCAGTAGTTCCTTAAAGGGAATCTCAGCAGGTTTTTGCTATTTAATGTGAGAGCAACATAATGTAGAGACAGAGAACATGATTCCAGGGATGTGTCATTTATTAGGATGTGTGCTGTAGTTTCAATACAATCATTGCTTTATCAGCCGGAGATTATTACTAGAGGACTTGGTCTTGCGTGCAGATCAGTCAGGGTAATATGTGTAATCCCGCCTCCATCACTGATTAGAAGGGAGGACCAGAAGGAAGACTTGTTCTTCTCCCTTTTCTCTTTGCACGCGCTGGTTTATCAATCACGCTGCAGGGGGAGTCGTGAAGCCAGCAAAGTGTAGAGATGAGTGACAGTTCTACAGGACTAGTCCGAGGATAGAGCCACAGAGCTTAAACTTCAGTTTTGCAGCAAATACAAAAACACATTTATAATAAGGACATTATTACAAATGTCATTAGGAGGCTGTTATGGCACTCTAACACTTTTTTGCAGGGTAAATCCTGGTTGATGTTCTCATATAAAGTGTGTATATATGCATAAACACTTTTTTTTTTTTTTTTTTTACTGTTCATGCTTTATAACATGTAATCTGTTCAGTAACTTCTCCAGGTTACTACCGTTAAATAGGTACCTAATATGTGTAGCCTTATTTTATGACATACATTTACAGTACACACCTGTTCATGCAATGATTTTCTCCTTGTTCTCATTGTAATTTTTTGAAATGTGCACCTGTAGATTGACTGAAGGCAGCAAAACAAAGGAACAAATGGTCACAAGGAGTAAAGGAACGTATGAAGCATATCAGAATGTGTTAAACCTTACATTTTTCATAGTACCCACTTTTACTCTAATAACAGCTTTACACACCCCCTTGCCATTCTCTCAAGCAGCTTTATCAGGTCGTTACCTGAAATGGCTTCCAGTGAACTGGTATGCCTCATCAAAGGTTAATTTGTACAATCGCCAGCCTTCAGAAAGTTTTTGGAAACCATCAAATGTGTCTTGCAGAGGCAGTGTTGATACACAGGTCCTTGAAGTGTTGATCCCTTTTCCACAACTGTTCCAAGCCACAATATGGCAAGAACCACTCAACCAAGTAATGATAAATGACAGTCCTTCATTACTTTGAGACACGAAGGTCAGTTAATCTGGAAAAGTTGCTAGAACCTTGAAGGCATTCACAATTGCAGTCATGAAAACTGTCAATCAATGTGATGAAACTGTTTCTTATGAGTAACCCTGCAGGAAAGGAAGACCAGGAATTGCCTCTGCTTCAGAAGGTAAATTACCAGCCTCAGATACTGCAGATTGAATGCATCAGTAATACCACTTCATGAATAAATACAACTCACAAAACAAATAAATTGAAAACTCATGTCATAGTTAGCAGTAAGTTGTACGGACTAATACCAGGGAATATTCGCTGAAATCAGAACAACACAAAAGAAAAAAATAGCGAAAAGAATGCCCAAAACAATTTAAACGTAAAAAATTACAATTTTATTAAATAGATATGCCAGGAATAAGGAAAACTGGAGGGAGAAATAGAGGTCAATTGACCGTATGCCACATGTGAGACGGGACAACAAGGGTCAAATGGTTATAGATAAATAATAGAATCAAGGGATAGTGCAGCAATTATAACAATATAAGTATATGTTAATTAACACAGTGTTAATTAACATATACTTATATTGTTATAATTGCTGCACTATCCCTTGATTCTATTACTTATCTATAAACATTTGACCCTTGTTGTCCCCTGTCTCACATGTGGCATACGGTCAATTGACCTCTATTTTACCCTTCGCCACGACAGCACCCACTTGAGAGAGGGATCCGCCCATAGGAACAGGAAACCTACAGAGATAAAAGAGGGCGGTCCGCCTCTCCTCCTCAGTTGGTTTCCTGTTCCTATGGGAAACCGCAGGATATCCCTACAGGGAAGAAATACCTGATATTGCAGCTGCCTGTCCGGTCTCTTTGGGAACGGCAGGAGCTCCTTATCAGAAGCAGCGTCGGGGGAGTGCTGTAATCCGGCTCCCCCTCGTCTGACACGCATGTGGGATCCAAAATGGTGGGTCCGGGTCAGGCCGACTGCGATTTTGTGAGGTGCGCCATGTGTGGGGGTCCAGGATAGCAGCCCCAGCACACGGAGAAAGCGTGGCACAGAAGGGCCGGCGTCAGCGTTGGAGCCGACAGGAAGCGGTAAGGGGGAACTTCGGGTCACTGGAAGTTCCCCAGCGATGAAGCAGACACATTCAGAGGGCTGAGGAAGCAGAGACGCCGCCCCGCCCGCACCCTCCACCCAGCTCCACCCACTCCACCCACAAGTAAAAAAAAAAAAAAAGGATCGATTCAGTGATATATGCTGCGGCTGCTGCACAAATTGCAAAGCAGCCCAGTTCAGCATAACATCATGTATCCCCAAGGGATGCATGATAGATATGTGTATGTGTGTATATATATATATATATATATATATATATATATATATATGTGTGTATATATTTATATGTATGTGTGTATATATAATGGCGCATAGTTGTATAAAATACCAAAAAAAAAAAAAAAAGTGAGGAGCGGGGGAGGAGGAGGTACTAGAAGGCAACAGGAAGTGGCAGATAAAAAGCCCTGCTAAGAGGTAGCAGCGTGCAAGCATGTCTTCCCCAGGGCAAAGCACGCATCCCCTGGCAGAGGATACTGAAGCTCCGTCCAGAGATCACAAATCCTCGGACGTAAGCCACAGAACCCACGACACGAGACCTGTTTCACCGCCTTCCCAATCGGTACCGACAGCTTCACTGGGTGAGTTATCACTATCTGCCTATAAAAAGCTGACAGGTCTCTCTCTCTCTCTCTCTCTCTCTCTCCTCTCTTCTTGGATAATCATTCAGGCTAAGAAAAAAGTGAAAACAAAAAACAAAGAGTGTGGCCTCTGTAGGTGCCCACTAGCTCAAACATACACAAAAAGGTTATGTAAAATATGCATAAAAGATACCGTGCAGCAAGCGTCCGTATCAGAATCGGACATAAGGGCTATAATAAGAGCAGAACTGCAGGCCCTTAATCAGCCCAAAAAAGCACCCATACGGAGAAAAAGAAAAAAGCAATAATTTCCAGTTCTGACTCAGATCCAGAGGAAGGGATAGCATCCGATACAGCAGAATCATCTGCATCCTCTGCGTCCTCATCCTCCTCAAATATGGGGGGGCGTTCATGTTTTCCCTTAGAGGACATGAACAGTCTAGTGAAATCTGTCAGAAACACCATGGGCTGTCCAGATGTAAAGGGACCTCAAACCACTCAAGAGGTCATGTTCGCAGGCCTAACAGATAGGAAAAGAAGAGCGTTCCCAGTAATTCCGGCCATTAAAGCCTTAATTAAAAAGGAGTGGGAAAAACAGGATCAGAGGGGTTATCTTCCCTCCGCCTCAAAAAGAAGGTACCCCTTCAGCGACGAGGAATTATCAAACTGGTCTAAAGTTCCAAAAGTTGATGCAGCGGTCGCCTCTTCCTCAAAACGGTCATCATTACGGTGGAAGATGCAGGATTATTAAAAGATCCCCTTGACCGCAGAGCCGAAGCCTCACTTAAAAGAGCGTGGGAAGCAGCTATTGGCACATTAAACCTACGATAGCCAGTACTTGTACGGCCCGTTCTATGCTGGTCTGGATTGATCAACTTGACCAACAAATAGAGAAGAAAATTTCCAGGGACAAGTTACGAGCTGCTATTCCCCTAATTCGAGGAGCGGCCGCCTTCATAGCCGACGCCTCGGCCGACTCACTACGCCTGGCGGCCAGAACAACAGGCCTATTAAATAATGCTAGACGTAGTCTATGGCTTAAGAGTTGGAGAGGAGACACACAATCCAAATCAAAACTCTGTACTATTCTGTGTGATGGTGAGTTTTTATTTGGGAAAGAATTGGATAACATCCTCAAAAAGGCATTAGAAAGAAAGAAGGCCTTCCCTAACCCCCCTCTTCCATCCTTTAGGAGGGCGTTTAAGAGGAGATCATTTGGTAAAGGAAGAACAACTGAAAACCAAAACCGCTGGTCATCAAAGGAAGGAAAAAATAAAGGTGCTATGTTCAGAGGACATACCTTACGTAGGGAAAGATAAAATGCACCAACCAGTCCCCCCAGTAGGGGGAAGACTAAAATCATTCTTCCAGGAATGGGGAAATATATCTACCAATATATGGGTCCTGGACATAGTTAAACATGGGTTAAAAATAAGATTTCATCAAATTCCCAAAATACATTTATACTAACATCCTTAAGCTGCCCGGTACAACAACAAGCCCTTGAAAATGAGATAAGAAATCTCATAATTAAAAACTTATTGATCTCGGTGCCTGTAGAGCAAGAAGGGAAAGGATTTTACTCTCCGCTCTTCCTAGTTTCAAAACCTGATGGCTCATTCAGAACAATTATCAATCTGAAAAGATTAAACTCATCAGGAATGAAAAATTTAAAATGGAATCCATTAGATCGGCAATTAAACTGCTTTTTCCCAACTGCATGATGGCAGGTTTAGATCTAAAAGACGCTTATTATCATCTTCCAATCCATTCCAGATACCAAAAATACCTCAGAGTGGCAGTTTCCTTAGACGGCAGCATACATCATTTTCAGTTTATCACTGTGGCGATCAAATTATGGACACAATTATGATTGCAAAATTTTAACAAGGTGATGCATGAACTAATGCCTTGGCATACAGCAAAAAAAATACCTACAGAAACCATTAGGGGACTTTTAGTAGTGGAGAATTCAAAGCCTAAACCAACGATTAATGAAATTTATCATACAGCTCTAGTGCCTCAAAACAGAAAAATAGGTTCAAGCTGTTGTTCCATTTTGCCTAATTAGATCCAAAGGTAAGCAAATGTTACT
Source organism: Oophaga sylvatica (assembly GCA_033576555.1). Taxonomy (NCBI): domain Eukaryota; kingdom Metazoa; phylum Chordata; class Amphibia; order Anura; family Dendrobatidae; genus Oophaga; species Oophaga sylvatica. Next base: position 270,656,393 of record JARQOD010000003.1, on the reverse strand, counting down.
TCACATATACAAGTATCACCATTAAAACCAAAAGTCATGTGGCAATAAGAACCATCCATAATTGGTGTAATGCAACTCCATAGTTGGGTACCCTGACGTTCTGTACCCGACGCGGTTATGCGCATTTCCCTGAGGACCCCCAGAAGAATATCGAAGAAGCCTATGCTAGAGAGTCCATCTACCAAACGAATATCACTTTCACATAGTAATACATTATTGGTTTAGTGTTTATAAATATTTATCATGAATAGGGATAACCTGTATATAAGCTTCTTATCATTACCACTGGACCGTACATAGCACACATGGACATCACTATGGGAGAAAATTTTATCCCATTTGGGCGGTGGGGAAGCACACAAATAAGATCCTCAATTTAAATTGCGTAGTCATGCCCTTATTTTTTCTTTCTGCAGCTCAAGTGAGACATGTGGAATCCTCTGTCAACACCATCATGTAGTGGAATATAATCAAAACCAGCGGAGGTCGGGCAATTGATTAATGTACTTCACATAGAATATTGTGTTTAGCCAGAAATATTTGGTTTCTGTGTCACTTTTCATATCAGCGAGCATAGACCGATTCACAAGGTGTTCCTAAGTGAACCTGCGAAGGTAATGGTACCTAACAAAAAAAAAAAATAGTATCGATACTTTGTGTCATATGGGAATTCAGATAGCACATTTGCACCACAGAAATGACAACTTACCAAGTTGCTCTAGTTGCTCATAAACAGCAAGAAATCCAGGTTCGAGCCGCAGTCCGTCTAGTCCTTTCTAGGCCTCCAATTAGATTCAACAGTGCAGAAATGTCTACTGCCACAGGTAAAAATATCAGCGATAAAAACAAAAGTCAGTGCAGCAATAAGGAAACCTCGCATGACTCTGAGAGAAGCAATGTCCCTATTGGGGTCCCTCACTTCATGTATTCCGGCGGTTAAGTGGGCGCATTTCACACCTGAGATCTACAGCACCAAATAATATCAGAAGAAGCCTATGCTAGAGGTCATCTAACAAACAAAATCACCTTATCCCACATAGTAATACATTCATTATACTGGTGGTTAGATGATAATAAATTATCAGAAGGAGTAGACTGGGTAATAACACCTTCTCGTATCATTACCACTGACGCCAGCCCTACAGGATGGGGAGCTCACATGGGAGAAATTTTATCCCAGGGCTGGTGGGGAAGAAAACAAATAAACGATTCCTCAAATTTAAAAGAATTAAAAGCGGTAGGTCATGCCCTATATCATTTCCTTCCGCAGCTTCAAGGAGAACATGTGAGAATCCTCTCGGACAACACCACAGTAGTGGCATATATCAACAAACAAGGCGGAACACGGTCGGACAAATTAATGTCTTCCACAAAAGAAATATTTTCTTTAGCCGAGGAAAAATTTGTTTCTCTGTCAGCTCTTCACATCAGAGGCATAGACAATTCAGAAGCGGACTTCCTAAGTCGCCACACCCTGCGACAAGGAGAGTGGTACCTAAACAAAAAAAAAATATTCAGAAACATTGTGTCACTATGGGGCCTTCCGCAGATAGACCTTTTTGCCACTCGACAGAACAGACAACTACCAAGATTCGCCTCCCTGAGTATGGCAGATCAGCCAGAAATTCTGGATGCCCTTCAAAGTCCGTGGCAGTTCATGCTAGCATATGCCTTTCCCCCGATCATATTGCTACCGCAAGTCATCAGGAAGATCAGGGCAGACAGGGCGCGGATAATATAGATAGCCCCCCCATTCTGGCCCAAGAGACCTTGGTTCTCATGCCTTCAAATGATGTCCTTGACAGATCCCTGGATACTTCCTTCAACTCCCAGGCTTCTCTCTCAAGGGCCTTTCTTCCACCCTCAAGTGGACAGTCTCCACTTGACGGCGTGGAACTTGAGGGGGAAATACTGAGAACAAGGGGATTCTCTGAGGAATTAATCAACGCCTTCTTACATAGCAGAAAGCCAACCACTACTAAAATCTACACCAAGATATGGAGAAGATTTTTAGAATTCCATCCAAATCTCAACTTTAAAGAGATTCCGATAAAATTTATCTTAGAATTTCTGCAAAAAGGGAAAGATCTAGGATTATCAGTAAACACACTTAGAGTCCAAGTATCTGCACTAGGAGCACTCTATAGTTATAATCTAGCTGGTAATAGATGGATAGCTAGATTCATCCAGGCTTGTGAACGAATTACACCAGTTCATATATCCAGAATTGCTCCTTGGGATCTAAACTTGGTTCTAGACGCCCTAACAGGTCCACCCTTTGAACCGTTAGATTGCATACCCCTTAAGATTATATCTCTTAAAATGGTACTCTTGGTAGCATTAACCTCAGCCAGAAGAGTCCTTATCTATAGATCCTCCATTTCTACTATCATTCCAGGATCAGTTAATCTTAAAACCTGACCCCTCATATTTACCAAAAGTGGCAGGGAAGTTCCATAGATCGCAGGAAATTCACCTACCCTCCTTTTTTAGTAACCCTTCTTCTCCGTCAGAAGAGAAATATCACATGTTAGATGTGAAAAGAATAGTGTTAAAATTTATTGAAAGATCGGCTAGCTGGAGGAAGAGTAGGGCTCTCTTTATATCCTTCCAGGGCCAAAGGAAGGGATACGGGGTCACGAAAGCCACCCTATCTCGGTGGATCAGAGAAGCAATCTGTCTGGCGTATACTGCAAAAAATGAAGATCCCCCAGAAGGCATAAAAGCATATTCCGCCAGGGCCATGGCATCCTCCTGGGCAGAAAGAGGAGACGTCCCAATCGAGTCTATATGTAAAGCCGCAACCTTCCACTTTTTACAACCACTACAGGCTTGATTTATCATCCTCCTCTGACCTATCCTTTGGTAGAGCAGTTCTCAGCACGGTGGTCCCTCCCAGGTGAAAGTCTCTGACAGTCTCTCAAGTGGGTGCTGTCGTGGCGAAGGGTAAAAAGCCGGATTATGTACCGGTAATGCTCTTTTAATGAGTCCACGACAGCACCCACTCAGTTCCCTCCCTGAAAGTCAATAGACTGTGTATATACCTTCTTGAATGAAATGAAGAAATTGAAAAATATAAATGCCTAATACTGGCGGTCCTCCGGGGTACTCTGAAATCCAACTGAGGAGGAGAGGCGGACCGCCCTCTTTTATCTCTGTAGGTTTCCTGTTCCTATGGGCGGATCCCTCTCTCAAGTGGATGCTGTCATGGACTCATTAAAAGAGCATTACCGGTACGTAATCCGGCTTTTCTCCCCCAGTTTTCCTTATTCCTGGCATATCTATTTAATAAAATTTTAATTTTTTACGGTGAGCTGTTGATTTCTACAAACGTGGGGCTCAGCGTAAAGTATGGAGGAGGCGGCGTGATGGTGATTTGCTGGTGACACTGTTGGTGATTATTTCAAAATCCAAAGCACACTTACCCAGCATGTATACTACATATTTCTGCAAGTATGACACACCATCTGGTTTGCATTTAGTTTGTACATCATTTGTGTTGCAATAAGGCTAATACCCAAAACACATCTCCAGTCTATATAAGGACGGTGTGACCAAGAAAGAGCGAGCTGGAGGGCTTCCGTTAGATAACATGGCCGTACAATCACCCAACCTCAAACCAGGTTGACCGCATAGTGGAGGCAAAGCAGCGAACAAGTTCTCAGCACTACTGGGAACTTCTTCAAGACTGTGTTCCAGGTGATACCTGATGAAGCTGCTTACTTAACAGAATGTCACAGGAAGGGGGGTCACTTAGAGGAATCTAAGGTTAATCTGTTTCTTGTGTGAGTTTTTATTTTCCTTTTTTTTTTCTCCATGTTTACATGTGTGTTTTTTTATGGTTTTGCTGCCACCAGTCTGAATGTGCAGTGTGCCCATTCCAAAAAGAGCAAAGAGAAACCCATTGCATGCACTGGTGTGTCCAAACTTTTGACCAGTACTGTGTATTCATTTTTTTAATCTAACTACGATATATATGTATATATATATGTGTATGTGTGTACCCAAGAATGTTTTTTACAAATATATTTTATAAAAAATACATATCTTGGGGCCTTTTTTTAACTTTAATAATGTATTTTCCCAATTTTTAAGCCTTAAAACTGGCATAGAGGAAATAAGTTACCTGTGTCTTTGAGGACTACCGCTCTTGCTGGTATTTTGTTGCATCAGCTTATAAACTATACTGCTTTATAACTTGGTTTTTATTAATTATAGGTATTGTCTCATGAGTGTAAGAGGCTGTTACACAGATTTCCATGTGGACTTTGGGGGGACATCAGTATGGTATCACATTCTGCGAGGAGGCAAGGTCAGTCTTTTTGTGTATTAAAGGGTTTTTCATCTTCCTTACCTGTGTGTATATGTATCTCTGTCTATCTACAATTGTGTATTCTTTAGACAACAATTCATAACCCCATTTATAGAAGTCAAGACCTGTAATTGTGGGGAGTTCTGTGCTTGCCGCTCATACTTGAGATGTATTGCAAATTTAGTTTCTATAGAGATTAAATATATTATATTATAAAAACCTTCCTTCTCGGGGGTGGTCTTTGTTGTCCTTTCTCACTCTCTGGTCCTGTACCCGAGGCCTGGGAGTTTGTGTTCCGTGCAGGATCTTAGCTGTTCCCAGTATTGCGCTTTTCTGGACAGAGAGCTTAGATGTTGCTCCTGGGATCTGTTGTAGCCATTTTCCCAACTTAGGGGTCACTGCTCCAAGTGCTCCTATCACCACTGGAATCACTGTTACCTTCACCTTCCACATGTTCTCCAGCTCTCCTTTGAGGCCCTGGTATTTCTCCAGCTTCTCATATTCATTCTTTCTGATATTGCTGTCACTTGGCACTGCCACATCTATTATCATTGCTGTCTTCTGATCCTGGTCCACTTTCACAATGTCTGGTTGATAATAGACAAGGATCAGATTATATATACAATGGTTAAAAAAGTATTTAGTCAGCCACCAATTGTGCAAGTTCTCCCACTTAAAAAGATGAGAGGCCTGTAGTTGACATCATAGGTAGACCACAACTATGAGAGTCAAAATGAGAAAACAAATCCAGAAATCACCTTGTCTGATTTAGCAATATTTATTTTTCAAATTATGGTGGAAAATAAGTAACAAAAGTTAATCTCAATATTTTGATATATATCCTTTGTTAGCAATGACAGAGGTCAAACGTTTTCTGTAAGTCTTCACAAGGTTGGGATACGCTGTTGGTGGTAAGTTGGCCCATTCCTCCATGCAGATTTCCTCTAGAGCAGTGATGTTTCAGGCCTGTCGCTGGGCAACACGGACTTTCAAATCCCTCCAAAGGTTTTCTATGGGGTTGAGATCTGGAGACTGGCTAGGCCACTCCAGGTTAAACTGCAAACAAAAAGGCAGCAACACTTACCTGCCCAGATCTTGAAACAAATGCACTACAGGGTGCAGCCAGCCCATAAAGCAAGATGTTAGCAACACAGGTGCAAAATACCAGATCAACAGCCACTCTCCACATACCCATTCAAGGAGGGGGTGACTGCCCAGTATACAATTGCACAATAAAGGCCCGCATAGGGTGTTGTTCACACAAGGGTACTGCATAGTGTCTGGTTCACAGCCTATTAGTCACGCCCCTACTTTTCGATTAGGCGGGCTGACCAGCACACTCTCAATGCATCACAGTGTGAACACCCCTCATGCAAGACCAGACGTGTTTGGGCATGGCTGCACCCCGAAAAATATAGTGCAAAAAATACAAAAACAGTAAGGTATTAGTTGATATTTTGGCCAAAATACGTAAGCTCGTAAACTGCGCCAAAGGTCCCCACTTTTACGAGTCCCTACACTAAACTATTTAGCAAAGCCACTAAAGAAGACACAAAGTCTCCAAAAATTCAATTTAAACAGCAAACAAAAAGGCAGCAACACTTACCTGCCCACATCTTGGAGCAAATGCACTTGGCCACTCCAGGACCTTCATATGTTTCTTACATAGCCACTCCTTCGTTGCCCTGGCGGTGTACTTGGGATCATTATCATGCTGAAAGACCCATCCACATTTCATCTTCAATGCCCTTGCTGATGGAAGGAGGTTTGAACTCTAAATCTCACGATACATGGCCCCATTCATTCTTTCATGTACACGGATCAGTCATCTCGGTACCTTTGCAGAGAAACAGCCCCAAAGCATGATGTTGCCACCCCAAAGCTTCACAGTAGGTATTGTGTTCTTTGGATTCAACTCAGCATTCTGTCTCCTCCAAAGACGACGAGTTTTGTTTCTACCAAACAGTTATACTTTGGCTTCATCAGACCATATGACATTCTCCCAATACTCTTCTGGATAATCCAAATTCTCTCTAGCAAACTTCAGATGGGCCCGGACATGTACTGGCTTAAGCTGGGGGACACGTCTGGCACTGCAGGATCTGAGTCCCTGGCAGGGTAGTGTGTTACTGATGGTAACCTTTGTTATGGTCATTCACTAGGTCCCCCATGTAGTTCTGAGATTTTTGCTCACTGTTCTTGTGATCATTTTGAGCTTTTGACCCACAGGATGAGGTCTTGCGTGGAGTCATAATGTCGGGTCAGTCACGGCAATCAATCACATTGTTGTTGGCGTGCATAATTTGGACAGGACACTGACTGATCCGTGACTGAAACAATAAAAAGCGCCACCGCTATGACTGTAATAATGGTATGTGAGGCAGTGCCCTAATGATATAAAGGTTTTTTTTAAGCATAATACTGGGAGCTGTTCTTGGCCCCCCTGTGTCTACGATCGCTCTGATTGACTGTTGAAAGTGAAAACAGCCAATCAGAGCAATTGTAATATTTCACAAATGAAACTTGGTGAAATATTACAATCCAGCCATGGCCGATGCTGAAATAGCCCCCCGCCTTCCGATTTCCCCCCCCCCCCCCGATACCCCTGGAGTCCCGGTATCCCTCCCGATGTCCCTCGTGCCCGGTCCATGGGCGCCGCCATCTTCCAAAATGGCGGGCGCATGCGTAGTGCGCCCGCCGAATCTGCCAGCCGGCAGATTCATTCATTATTTGCAGGTAAATTTTGATCACTGTGATAGGGTCTATCACAGTGATCAAAATAAAAAAGATAGTAAATAATCCCCCCTTTATCACCCCCATAGGTAGGGAACAATAATAAAATAAAGAAAATATTTTTATTTTTCCATTAGGGTTAGGATTAAGGTTAGAATTAGGGTTAGAATTAGGGTTGGTATGAGGGTTAGGGTTGGTATTAGGGTTAGGGTTGGTATTAGGGTTAGGGTTGAAATTAGGGTTAGGGTTGAAATTAGGGTTCAGGTTGAAATCAGGGTTAAGATTAGGGTTTAGGGGTGTGTTGGGGTTAGGGTTGGGATTAGGGTTCGGCATGTGGTTAGGGTTATGGGTAGAGTTGGGATTAGGGTTAGGGGTGTGTTTGGGTTAGGGTTATGGTTAGGGTTGGGATTAGGGTTAGGTGTGTGTTGGGGTTAAGGTTGGGATTAGGGTTAGGTGTGTGTTGGGGTTAGGGTTGTGGTTAGGGATGTGTTGGGACTAGGGTTGGAGTTAGAATTGAGGGGTGTCCACGGTTTAGGCACATCAGGGGGTCTCCAAACGCAACATGGTGCCACCATTGATTACAGCTAATTTTGCGTTCAAAAAGTCAAACGGTGATCCCTCCCTTCCAAGCCCGATGTGTGCCCAAATAGTGGTTTACCCCTACATATGGGGTATCAGCGTACTCAGGAAAAATTGCACAACAACTTTGGGGGTCTAATTTCTCCTGTTACCCTTGGGAAAATAAAAATTTGGGGGCTAAAAAATAAATTTTGAGGAAAAAAAATGATTTTTTTTATTTTCACGGCTCTGCGTTATAAACTTCTCTGAAGCGCTTTGGGGTTCAAAGTGCTCACCACACATCTAGATAAGTTACATAAGGGGTCTAATTTCCAAAACGGGGTCACTTGTGTAGGTTTCTACTGTTTAGGCACATCAGGGACTCTGCAAACGTAACATGACGCCCTCAGACCATTCCATCAAAGTCTGCATTTCAATCTGTCACTACTTCCCTTCCAAGCCCCGACGTGTGTCCAATCAGTGGTCCCCCCCACATACGGGGTACCAGCGTACTCCGGACATACTGGACAACAACTTTTGGGGTCCAATTTCTCCTGTTACCCTTTTGAAAATAAAAAAATTACGGGCTAAAAAATAATTTTTTGAGGAAAAAAAAAGATTTTTTTTATTTTCACTGCTCTGCGTTATAAACTTCTGTGAAGCACTTGGGTTTTCAAAGTGCTCACCACACATCTAGATAAGTTCCTTGGGGGGTATAGTTTCCAAAATGGGGTCACTTGTGGGGGAGCTCCAATGTTTAGGCAACCGCTAAATATTCAAGCATATTTTCCATTCAAAAAGTCAAATGGCGCTCCTTCCCTTCTGAGCCCTGCCGTGCGCCCAAACAGTGGTTTATGACCACATATGAGGTATCGGTGTACTCAGGAAAAATTGCCCAACAAATTTTAGGATCCATTTTATCCTGTTGCCGATGTGAAAATGAAAAAACCGAGGCTAAAAGAAATTTTTTGTGAAAAAAAAATAAAGTACAGTCATGGACAAAAGTTTTGAGAATGACACAAATATAAATTTTTACAAAGTCTACTGCTTCACTTTTTCTAATGGCAATTTGCATATACTCCAGAATGTTATAAAGAGTGATCAGCTTAATAGCAATTACTTGCAAAGTCAATATTTGGCTAGAAAATGAACGTTATCCCCCAAAACACATTTCAACATCATTGCAGCCCTGCCTTAAAAGGACCAGCTAACCTCTTTTCAGTGATTGCTCCATTAACACAGGTGTGGGTGTTGATGAGGACATGGCTGGAGATCAATCTGTCATGATTAAGTAAGAATGACACAAATGGACACTTTAAAAGGAGGCTGGTGCTTGGCATCATTGTTTCTCTTCTGTTAACCATGGTTATCTCTAAAGAAACACGTGCAGTCATCATTGCAATGCACAAAAATGGCCTAACAGGGAAGAGTATCGCAGCTAGAAAGATTGCACCTCAGTCAACAATCTATCGCATCATCAAGAACTTCAAGGAGAGAGGTTCCATTGTTGCCAAAAAGGCTCCAGGGCGCCCAAGAAAGACCAGCAAGTGCCAGGACTGTCTCTTAAAAGTGTTTCAGCTGCGGGATCGGGCTACCAGCAGTGCAGAGCTTGCTCAGGAATGGCAGCAGGCAGGTGTGAGTGCATCTGCACGCAGTGTGAGGCGGAGACTTTTGGAGCAAGGCCTGGTCTCAAGGAGGGCAGCAAAGAAGCCACTTCTCTCCAGAAAAAACATCATAGACAGACTGATATTCTGCAAAAGGTACAGGCAGTGGACTGCTGAGGACTGGGGTAAAGTTATTTTCTCTGATGAATCCCCTTTTCGATTGTTTGGGACATCAGGAAAATGCCTCATTCGGAGAAGACAAGGTGAGCGCTACCACCAGTCTTGTCTCATGCCAACTGTTAAGCATCCTGAAACCATTCATGTGTGGGGTTGCTTCTCAGCCAAGGGAATCGGCTCTCACAGTCTTGCCTAAAAACACAGCCATGAATAAAGAATGGTACCAGAATGTCCTCCAAGAGCAACTTCTCCCAACCCTCCAAGAGCAGTTTGGCGATCAACAATGCCTTTTCCAGCATGATGGAGCACCTTGCCATAAAGCAAAGGTGATAACTAAATGGCTCAGGGAACAAAACATAGAGATTTTGGGTCCATGGCCTGGAATCTCCCCAGATCTTAATCACATTGAGAACTTGTGGTCAATCATCAAGAGACGGGTGTACAAACAAAAACCTAACAATTCTGACAAAATGAAAGCAGTGATTGTGCAAGAATGGACTGCTATCAGTCAGGATTTGGTCCAGAAGTTGATTGAGAGCATGCCAGGGAGAATTGCAGAGGTCCTGAAGAAGAAGGGTCAACACTGCAAATATTGACTTGCTGCATTAACTCATTCTAACTGTCAATATAAGCTTTTGTTACTCATATGTTTGCAATTATATTTCTGTCTGTGATAAAAACATCTGTCAAACACACATAAAAACCAGAGGGCAGCAGATCATGTGAAAATATAATATTTGTGTCATTCTCAAAACTTTTGGCCATGACTGTACATTTTTTTTACGGATCAATTTGTGAAGCACCTGGGGGTTCAAAGTGCTCACTATGCATCTAGATAAGTTCCTTGGGGGGGAAGGGGAGTCTAGTTTCCAAAATGGGGTCACTTGTGGGGGGAGCGCCAATGTTTAGGCACACAGGGGCTCTCCAAACGCGACATGGCTACCGCTATGAGAGAATGGGAGAAATTGTCCAACAAATTTTAGGATCCACTTTATCCTGTTGCCCATGTGAAAATGAAAATATTGATGCTAAAAGAAAATTTTTGTTGGAAAAATTAAAATGTCCATTTTATTCCTTCCTTGTTGCTTTAGTTCCTGTGAAGCACCTGAAGGGTTAATAATCTTCTTGAATGTGGTTTTGAGTAGCTTGATGGGTGCATTTTTAGAATGGTGTCATTTTTGGGTATTTTCTGCCATATAGACCCCTCAAAGTGACTTCAAATGTGAGGTGGTCCTAAAAAAAGATGGTTTTGTAAATTTTGTTGTAAAAATGAGAAATCGCTGGTTAACTTTTAACCCTTATATCTTCCTAAAAAAAAAAAAAAAAAAAATTGTTTCCAAAATTGTGCTGATGTAAAAGTAAACATGTGGGAAATGTTATTTATTAACTATTTTGTGTCACATAACTCTCTGGATTAACAGAATTAAAATTCAAAATTTGAAAATTTAAAAATTTCCATCTTTTTCACAAATAAATGCAACAATTATCGACCTAAATTTACCAAAACAAAAAACAATCTCCGAATCGCTAAGATCCGTTGAAGCGTTCCTGAGTTATTACCTCATAATGGGACACTGGTCAGAATTGCAAAAAATAGCCAGGTCATTAAGGTCAAAATAGGCTGGGTCATGAAGGGGTTAATGAGAAAAAAAAATGAACTTTTTTGAGTTTACTAAATGGCTGCAATGAAACAAAGCGTGAAAAATTTAAAGGGGTCTGAATATTTTCTGTACCCACTGTATATAAATATATGTGGCAGTATGGTGGCTCAGTGGTGAGCACTGTTGTTTTACAGAGCTGAGATCCTGGGTTCAGATTCTGCAGTGAGTTTCTATGCTCTCCCCTTATTTGCGTCGGTTTCCTCTGGGTACTCGGCTCACATTACAAAGATGTGCTGATAGGGAATGTAGTTTGTGATCCCCAATGGGCCTAATTGATGTTTGTAAAGTGCTGCGGAAATGAATCGCGCTATATAAGTGAGTTTATGTACACATTTCCAAATCCCCTTTAGCCCCATTTCCAAAGAGGTTTGGACATTGTGTAAACTGGAAGAAAAACAAGAATGCAATAATTTTGGAAATTTTTTTTTTTTTACCTATTTTATTCACGGCAGAACATAAAGCACAGATCAGAAGGTGAAAGTTAGACATGTTTCCATTTCATTTGAAAAAAAAAAAAAAACTAATTTAGAAATAAATGGCAGCCACACATCTTAACCCCTTCCCGACCTGTGACAGCGTATGCGTCATGAAAGTCGGTGCCAATCCGACCTATGACGCATACCCTGTGTCATGAAAGGATCGCGTTCCTGCGGGTCGGGTGACCGGGGTCACTGAAAGGTCACCCGACCCTCAGGCACAAGACACTTTGTACTTCACCACAGGGGGGTTGGCTTAACCCCCACGCGGCTACGATCACTCTGATTGGCTGTTAAAAGTGAAACAGCCAATCAAAGCCATCTGTAATATTTCACCAATGAAATTTGGTGAAATATTACAATCCAGCCATGGCCGACGCTGCAATAGCTTCTGCCATGGCTTGACACAGAGTTCCGACTCTCCCCACACCGAGTCACGGCGGCAATCGGCCGCCGCCACCGATTCATGGCGGCGAATGGTCACCTCCGTCACTATCTGCTCCCCTCCTCCTTGCCTCCGCTCCCCTCACCTTCCGATCCCCCCCTACTCACCTTCCGCCCTCCCCTACTCGCCTTCCGACCCCCCCTACTTGCCTTCCGACCCCCCCTACTCCCCTCTCCCGGTCTTCTGGTGTCCCTGGATCCGTCCCGGCGTCTGTCCGGGAATCTTCATGGGTGCCGTCATCTTGGAAAATGGCGGGCGCATGCGCAGTGCACTGTTATGTTTCGGTAGCTGAGGAGTGCAGGTAAAAAAGGCAATACACCAGAGCAGTTGGAATCTATGAGATTGCAGTACCCTGACTAACCACCGCAACTAGAGGCAGCCGTGGAGCGTTCCTACGTTGGTCCTAGACGCCTCGTCACAGCCTGAGAAACTAACTACACCTAAAGATAGAAATAGGAAAGCTATCTGCCCCGGAGCAGAACCCCAAAGATAATAGAAAGCCCCCAAACATGTAATGGCGACAAGACAAGACAAGAGGAAATACTGACACAGAAAGAAAATAGTATGAGCAAACGCTGGGGCCCAAACTATCTAAATAGAAAAGGATAGGAAGGGTACTTACTGCAATCCCAGAAAACCCTGAAAAGCACCAACTCTACTAATTTCAAAATCACCTGAGATCACACGACCTCTACCACCTAAATTAGTTCTCTGGTGTAACAAAATCAAAACAGCAGCCACTGAAAAAACTGGAAAAAGCGAAAGTACAAAACTCAGTGGCTGAACCAAACTGAGAGGGCAAAAGCCCCCGGAGGGGACCCTGAAGGCCCCCACAGAAGTGCAGGACAAAAAGCAAAAATATAGCACAAACACAAAAGAAGAAAATGTCTTATCTGATAGCAGGAGATGCAGACACGACACAGCAGGCTACAAGGGAAACTGGAAAGAAGGATTCAGACCAGAACAATTGATCACCGGCAACCCTGATGGGAAAATGACTCCCTTATATAAGACCAGTCAGTAACACCTGATTCCCAGTCCTCACAATCTTCACTAGCACCGCTTGTAACCACCAGAGGGAGCCTCTGCTCAGAACTCATCTCAAACCCATTCACAACAGTACCCCCCCCTTGAGGAGGGGTCACCGAACCCTCATTTGAGCAACCAGGTCGGTCAGGATGAGTTCTATGATACGCACGGATAAGTCTCCTAGCATGGATGTCCGAAGCAAACACCCAAGAATTGTCTTCCTGACCATAACCTCTCCATTTAACCAAATACTGGAGTTTCCGTCTAGAAAAACGAGAATCCAATATTTTCTCAACCACATACTCCAGATTGCCCTCAACCAAAACAGGGTCAGGAGGCACAGCAGCAGGAACCACTGGCTCAACAAACCTCTTCAACAAGGACTTGTGGAACACGTTATGGATCTTAAATGTCCCTGGAAGAAGCAAACGAAAAGAAACAGGATTAATAATCTCCATGATCTTATAAGGTCCAATGAACCTAGGCTTAAATTTAGGAGATGCTACTCTCATAGGAATATTCTTTGAGGACAACCAGACCAAGTCCCCCACTTTAAACCGAGGACCATCAGTCCTATGCCGGTTAGCAAACCGCTGGGCCTTCTCCTGAGAGAGGGACAACCTCTCCACTACCTGGTCCCAAATCTGTTGCATACGCTCCACAACAGAGTCAACACCTGGACAGACAGAAGCCTCCGTCTGTCCTGAAGAAAATCGAGGGTGAAACCCAGAATTACAGAAAAACGGAGACATCAAAGTGGCAGAGCTAGCCCTATTATTAAGAGCAAACTCAGCCAAAGGCAAAAAAGAGACCCAGTCATCCTGATCAGCAGACACAAAGCATCTTAGATAAGTCTCCAATGTCTGGTTTGTTCTCTCAGTTTGACCATTGGTCTGAGGATGAAATGCCGAGGAGAAAGACAATTGAACACCCAGTTTAGAACAAAAAGTCCTCCAAAATCTGGAAACAAACTGGACTCCTCTGTCAGACACAATGTTCTCAGGAATGCCGTGTAAACGAACCACGTGCTGAAGGAACAACGGCACCAATTCAGAGGAGGAAGGCAACTTAGGTAATGGCACAAGATGTATCATTTTGGAAAACCTATCACAAATTACCCAGATGGTGGTCATTCTCTGAGAAACAGGAAGATCGGAAATGAAATCCATAGAGATATGGGTCCATGGTCTCTTGGGCACAGGCAATGGCATCAACAAACCACTAGAGCGAGAGCAAGGCTTGGAGCGAGAGCAAGTCCCGCAGGACTGCACAAATTCCCTGACATCACGAGACAAGGTAGGCCACCAAAAGGACCGACTAACCAAGTCTCTGGTACCAAAAATTCCGGGATGCCCAGCCAATGCGGAACAATGAATCTCAGACATCACACTCTTTTTCCATTGGTCCGGGACAAACAATTTTCCAACAGGGCAGCGCTCGGGCCTATCCTCCTGACACCCCTCCAGAGCAAGTCTCAAATTGGGCGAGATGGCGGAAAGAACTACACCCTCTTTCAAAATAACAGAAGGATCAGATAACTCAGGAGAGTCCGCAAGGAAACTCCTCGAGAGGGCATCCGCCTTAACATTCTTAGTGCCAGGAAGAAAGGAAACCACAAAATTAAAACGTGTGAAAAACAAGGCCCACCTGGCCTGTCTAGGATTGAGTCGCTTGGCAGATTCCAGATAGACCAGATTCTTATGGTCCGTAAGGACCACCACCTGATGTTTGGCTCCCTCCAGCCAATGTCTCCACTCTTCAAAAGCCCACTTCATGGCCAATAACTCCCATTACCCACGTCATAATTACGTTCAGTAGGAGAAAATTTTCGAGAGAAAAAGGCACAAGGGTTACTTTTAGAGGTCTCTGGATCTTTTTGGGACAAAACGGCACCTGCCCCAATTTCAGAGGCATCAACCTCCACCTGAAATGGCAGAGAAACATCAGGCTGCCGTAGAACAGGAGCAGAAGTGAATCTCTGCTTAAGTTCCTGAAATGCAGAGACTGCCTCAGGAGGCCAATTCACCACATCAGAACCCTTTCTGGTCAAATCAGTTAATGGTTTAACAATAACCGAGAAATTACCAATAAATTTACGATAAAAATTGGCAAAACCCAAAAATCTCTGAAGAGCCTTTAATGAAGTAGGTTGGACCCAATCACAGATGGCCTGGACCTTGACCGGGTCCATTTCAATAACAGATGGGGACAAAATGAATCCCAGAAATGAGATCCTCTGTACGCCAAAAAGACACTTTGATCCCTTCACATACAGAGCATTCTCTCTCAAAATCTGGAATACAGTTCGAACATGTTTCACATGAGAGTCCCAGTCATTAGAAAAAATCAAGATATCATCCAAATAAACAATCAGAAATTTGTCCACAAAATCCCTGAAAATGTCATTCATGAAGGACTGGAAGACGGAAGGAGCATTAGTGAGCCCAAAGGGCATCACTAGGTACTCAAAATGCCCTTCAGGGGTATTGAATGCCGTCTTCCATTCATCCCCGTGCTTAATGCGAATAAGGTTATACGCCCCCCTGAGGTCAAGCTTGGTAAACCAAGTAGCGTTTTTCACCCTGGAAAACAGGTCAGAAATCAAGGGTAACGGGTATTGATATTTCACAGTAATATTGTTCAAGAGACGATAATCAATACACGGCCTTAATGAACCATCTTTTTTGGCCACAAAGAAAAAACCGGCACCTAAGGGTGAAGAGGATGGTCTGATATGACCCTTCTCCAATGATTCCTTGATATAAGACCGCATAGCGTCATGTTCAGGTACAGACAAGTTAAAAAGGCGACCTTTAGGGAATTTACTACACGGCACTAATTCAATAGCGCAGTCATAGCTCCTATGGGGAGGCAAGGATGCAGATTTACTTTCGCTAAACACATCAGAAAAATCAATAAAAAAGTCAGGAACATCCTGAGCCTGGGGGGAGGCAGAAAAAACAGGAGTGTTGGTATTAACACATTGGCAGCCCCAACTGGTTACAGACACAGATTTCCAATCCAAAACAGGATTATGAGACTGTAACCAAGGGAAACCCAGCACGATAATGTCATGCAGATTATATAGAACCAAAAATTTGCAGCACTCCTGGTGATCAGGTTCAACCCTCATTATCACCTGAGTAGAAAACTGGGGTTTATTCTCAGCCAAAGGGGTAGAATCGATCCCCAGTAGGGGAATAGACTTCTGTAGGGGTATCAAGGGAAACCCACAACGTTTAGCAAAATCATAATCCATCACGTTAATAGCTGCTCCAGAATCAACGAAAGCCTGAGCAAAAATGAGGACAGAGAGCATATCAGAGTGACAGTTAATAAAAACTTAGTCTGAACACTACCCAAGACAACTGAGCGTGCAAAACGTCTTCCCGCTTAGGGCAGACTGAAATAGCATGAGAGGCATCACCACAGTAGAAACATAACCCATTGCGCTTTCGAAACTCATGACGCTGTGCCCCATACACCACTCTATCACACTGCATGGGTTCAGAAGCTGGTTCACAAGGCAACACCATTCCACGCATACTTCTCCGCTCACGCAAACGTCTGTCAATTTGAATCGCTAATGACATAGAATCATTGAGACCAGAGGGGACAGGGAATCCCACCATAACATCCTTTACATTATCTGACAGACCCTTCCGGAAAAGGGCCGCCAAAGCGTCGTCATTCCATTTGGTCAGGACTGCCCACCTACGGAATCTCTGACAGTATAACTCAGCGTCATCAAGCCCCTGATTTAATGCCAACAAGGCTTTTTCAGCTTGATCAGTGACATTAGGCTCATCGTACAATAACCCCAAAGCCTGAAAAAATGCATCAACATCACTCAAAACAGGATCCCCAGGTATCAGGGAAAAAGCCCAATCCTGAGGATCGCCGCGCAGGAGAGAGATGATAATTTGAACCTGCTGCGCTGCGTTTCCTGAGGACTTAGATTTTAAGGCAAAAAACAATTTACAATTATTTTTGAAATTCTGAAACTTAGCTCGATCCCCTAAAAACAAATCTGGCATGGGGATCCTAGGTTCCACAACAGGCAACCTAGCAAGATATGCAGCAATACTCTGAACCTCAGTGGCAAGCTGATCCACACGGCCAGACAACTGTGCAAACTCCATTGGGAGAAAAGATCCTCCCCAGCACCCAGAGATACAGAGGGAAAAAAAATGCAACAAACAGAAAAATATCTCTGACAACTCTGACAACCTTTTTTCTTTCACAGTATTTTTTCCCTTCTGTGAGTACCATACAATTTTCAATTTTTTGGGCCGGTGATACTGTTATGTTTCGGTAGCTGAGGAGTGCAGGTAAAAAAGGCAATACACCAGAGCAGTTGGAATCTATGAGATTGCAGTACCCTGACTAACCACCGCAACTAGAGGCAGCCGTGGAGCGTTCCTACGTTGGTCCTAGACGCCTCGTCACAGCCTGAGAAACTAACTACACCTAAAGATAGAAATAGGAAAGCTATCTGCCCCGGAGCAGAACCCCAAAGATAATAGAAAGCCCCCAAACATGTAATGGCGGTTAGACAAGAGGAAATACTGACACAGAAAGAAAATAGTATGAGCAAACGCTGGGGCCCAAACTATCTAAATAGAAAAGGATAGGAAGGGTACTTACTGCAATCCCAGAAAACCCTGAAAAGCACCAACTCTACTAATGTCAAAATCACCTGAGATCACACGACCTCTACCACCTAAATTAGTTCTCTGGTGTAACAAAATCAAAACAGCAGCCACTGAAAAAACTGGAAAAAGCAAAAGTACAAAACTCAGTGGCTGAACCAAACTGAGAGGGCAAAAGCCCCCGGAGGGGACCCTGAAGGCCCCCACAGAAGTGCAGGACAAAAAGCAAAAATATAGCACAAACACAAAAGAAGAAAATGTCTTATCTGATAGCAGGAGATGCAGACACGACACAGCAGGCTACAAGGGAAACTGGAAAGAAGGATTCAGACCAGAACAATTGATCACCGGCAACCCTGATGGGAAAATGACTCCCTTATATAAGACCAGTCAGTAACACCTGATTCCCAGTCCTCACAATCTTCACTAGCACCGCTTGTAACCACCAGAGGGAGCCTCTGCTCAGAACTCATCTCAAACCCATTCACAACAGTGCACCCTCAGAGTCCATAAATTTATTTTGATCACTGTGATAAACTCTCATAGTGATCAAAATTAAAAAAAATGTAAATAAACGCCCCCTTTATCACCCCCAAATAAGGTAGGGACAAATAATAAAATAAAGAAAATATATATATATTTTTTCCTGTTAGATCAGGTTCACATTGCGGTAAACCAGCCCGTTCAACGCATAGCGTTGGCGGGCTGATAGCGGTATAGCATAACTCGATCGCGTTATGCTATACCCGCTAGCGCAGATGAATCATCAGATGATTCATCTGTCCTAGCGGTGACGGAGCTCAGACGCTGCAGCCCGCGTCCGAGGCTCCGTCACTGAATGACGTTACGTCACGAACGCATGCCGCTTTACGCGATGCGCCGAACAATGGAGTTCAATGTCAGCGTTATACCGCGGTGTAACGCAGTCCGTCTAACGGACTGCCTTGGTGCAATAT
The DNA here is from genome assembly GCA_033576555.1 of Oophaga sylvatica. Taxonomy (NCBI): domain Eukaryota; kingdom Metazoa; phylum Chordata; class Amphibia; order Anura; family Dendrobatidae; genus Oophaga; species Oophaga sylvatica. The sequence continues at coordinate 270,637,790 of JARQOD010000003.1, read as the reverse complement.
GAACCCAGCCTTAGGGTTAGAATTAGGCTGGGTTCATATTGCTTTATGGCTGTCCGTTAGACGGACTGCATTACACCGCGGTGTAACGCAGTCCGTTAACGCTGCCATTCTCCCCCATTTGTGTGCGCGTCATTCAGTGACGGAGCCTCGGACATGGGCTGCAGCGTCTGGGCTCCATCACCGCTAGCACGTTATGCTATACTGTTACCAGCTCGTCAACGCTATGTGTTGAACGGGCTGGTAAAACGCAATATGAACCCAGCCTTAGGGTTAGGGTTAGAACTAGGGTTAGGGTTAGAACTAGGGTTAGGGTTAGAACTAGGGTTAGGGTTAGAACTAGTGTTAGGGTTAGAACTAGGGTTAGGGTTAGAACTAGGTTAGAATTTGGGTTAGGGTTGGAATTTGGGTTAGGGTTGGAATTTGGGTTAGGGTTAGAATTAGGGTTGGAATTAGGGTTAGGGTTGGGATTAGGGTTAGGTTTGTGGTTAGGGTTAGAGCTAGGATAAGTGTTAGGGGTGTTTTGGGGTTAGGATTGGGATTAGGGTTAGGCTTGTGGTTAGGGTTATGGTTAGAGTTGGGATTAGGGTTAGGGGTGTGTTGGGGTTAGGGTTATGGTTAGGGTTTGGATTATGGTTAGGGGTGTGTAGGGTTAGGGTTGGGGTTAGGGGTGTGTTGGGGTTAGGGTTGGAGTTAGAATTAAGGGGTTTCCACTATTTAGGCACATCAGGGGGTTTCCATACGCGACATGGCGCCACCATTGATTCCTGCAAATTTTGCGTTCAAAAAGTCAAACAGTGCTCCCTTTATTCCGAGCCCCGACGTGTGCCCAAACAGTGGTTTACCCCCACATATGGGGTATCAGCGTGCTCAGGAAAAATTGCACAACTTTGGGGGTCTAATTTCTCCTTTTACCCTTGGGGAAAAAAAATTGGGGACTAAAGAAATTATTTTTGTGGAAAAATAATGATTTTTTTATTTTCACGGCTCTGCATTATAAACTTCTGTGATGAAATTGGAGATTGAAAGTGCTCACCACACATCTAGAGGAGTTCCTTGGGGGATCTAGTTTCCAAAATGGGGTCACTTGGGGGGAGTTTCTACTGTTTAGGCACATCAGGGGCTCTGCAAACGTAACATGACGCCCGCAGACCATTCCATCAAGTCGGCATTTCAAAACGTCACTACTTCCCTTCCGAGCCCCGATGTGTGCCCATACAGTAGTTTTCTTCCACATATGGGATATCAGCGTACTCAGGACAAATTGTACAGCAACTTTTGTGGTCTAATTTCTCCTGTTACCCTTGGGAAAATAAAAAAATTGGGGACTAAAAGATCATGTTTGTTTAAAAAAAATAATTTTTTTTATTTTCATGCCCGGGCGTTATAAACTTCTGTGTAGCCCTTGGGGTTCAAAGTGCTCACCACACATCTAGATAAGTTCCTTGCGGGGTCTAGTTTCCAAAATGGGGTCACTTGTGGGGAGTTTCTACTGTTTAGGCACATCAGGGGCTCTGCAAACGTAACAAGATGCCCGCAGACAATTCCATCAAGTCGGCATTTCAAAGCGTCACTACATCCCTTCCGAGCCCTGACGTGTGCCCAAACAGTGGTTCCTCCCCACTTATGGGGTACCAGCGTACTCAGGACAAACTGGACAACAACTTTTGAGGTCCAATTTCTCCTGTAACCATTGTGAAAATAAAAAATAGGGGCTAAAAAAATCATTTTTTATTTTCACCGCTCTGCGTTATAAACTTCTGTGAAGCACCTGGGGGAACAAAGTGCTCACTGTGCATCTAGATAAGTTCCTTAGGGGGTCTAGTTTCCAAAATGGGGTCATTTGTAGGGGAGCTCCAAAGTTTAGGCACACAGGGGCTCTCCAAACACGACATGGTGTCCGCTAACGATTGGAGCTAATTTTCCATTAAAAAAGTCAAATGGCGCTCCTTCCCTTCTGAGCCCTGCCGTGCGCCCAAACAGTGGTTTCCCCCCACATATGGGGCACCAGCGTACTGAGGACAAACTGGACAACAACTTTTGGGGTCCAATTTATCCTGTTACCCTTGGGAAAATTGAAAATAGCGGGTTAAAAAATGATTTTTTTATTTTCACTGCTCTGCGTTTATAAACTTCTGTGAAGCACTTGGGGGTTCAAAGTGCTCACTACACATCTAGATAAACTCCTTGGGGGGGTCTAGTTTCCAAAATGGGGTCACTTGTGGGGGGTTTCTACTGTTTAGGCACATCAGGGGCTCTGCAAACGCAACATGACGCCCGCAGAACATTCCATCAAATCTGCATTCAAAAATAACGCTCCTTCCCTTCTGAGCTCTCCCATGCGCCAAAACAGTGGTTCCCCCCCTCATATGGGGTATTGGTGTACTCAGGACAAATTGCACAACAACTTTTATGGTCCAATTTCTCCTGTTACCCTTGTGAAAATAAAAAATAGCGGGCTAAAAAATCATTTTTGAGGAAAATAATAATTTTTTTATTTTCACTGCTCTGCGCTCTAATCTTTTGTGAAGCACTTGGGGGTTCAGAGTGCTCACCACACATCTAAATAAGTTCCATAAGGGGTCTAGTTTCCAAAATCGTGTCACATGTTTTTTTTTTCACTGTTTAGACACACAGGGGCTCTCCAAACCCGTCAAGGTGTCCGCTAGCGATTGGAGCTAATTTTCCAGTCAAATGGCGCTCCTTCCCTTCTGGGCCCTGCTGTGCGCCCAAACAGTGGTTTATGACCACATATGAGGTATCTGTGTACTCAGGAGAAATTGCCCAAAAAATTTTAGGATCCATTTTATCCTGTTGCCCATGTGAAAATGAAAAAATTGATGCTAAAAGCACGTTGCTTTAGTTCCTGTGAAGCACCTGAAGGATAATCTTCTTGAATGTAGTTTTGAGTAGCTTGAGGGGTGCAGTTTGCAGTTTTTATAATGGTATCACTTTTGGGTATTTTCTGCCATATAGACCCCTCAAAGTGACTTCAAATGTGAGGTGGTCCGTAAAAAAATGGTTTTGTAAAATTTTATTGTAAAAATGAGAAATTGCTGGTCAACTTTTAAACCTTATAACTTCCTAACAAAAAACATGTTGTTTCCAAAATTGTGCTGATGTAAAGTAGACATGTGGGAAATGTTATTTATTAACTATTTTGTGTCACATAACTCTTTGGTTTAACAGAATAAAAATTCAAAATTTGAAAATTGCAAAATTTTCAAAATTTTCGCCAAATTTCCATTTTTTTTCACAAATAAACGTAAAAATTATCGACCTAAATTTACCAATAACATGAAGCCCAATATGTCACGAAAAAACATTCTCAGAATCGCTAGGATCCGTTGAAGCGTTCCTGAGTTATTACCTCATAAAGGGACACTGGTCATAATTGCAAAAATGGCAAGGTCTTTAAGGTCAAAATAGGCTGGGTCATGAAGGGGTTAAAAAGAAAAAAAAGTTGGAACATTGACTATGTCTACCATTATTTAGTATCCCATCTTTTTACAACAGTCTGTAATTGTCTGGGAAGACAATTTTCTGGAGTTATGGGAGAGGAATGTTATCCCATTCTTGTATTATTGTCTGATGTAGGATTCCAGCTCAGTCCTAGGTCTTTTTGCCGTATCTTTTGTTTCATAATGCTCCAAATGCTTTCTATAGGTGAGAGGACTGCAGGTGAATGAATAGTTCATTACTTTAAACACACAGTGTTAGGTTGGCACCATTATACTAATTAAAATGATACCTGGGTGATGAAATCCGTCTTGTGATTGTTGTTTAATCTTTATTTTCAGTTAATATGCTCGTGTTTTTGGGGCAGCATGTGTGGAGGGAGGTCTTCATGTGGTACTTTCCTTAGGTATTCAACAGTATGGCTTCTGACAGGTCACTGATCCTTCAGTGACCTGTCCCCTAGTTTACATAATGAATATATTATATATATATATATATATATATATATATATATATATATATATTTAAAGAAAAAAATCCCAGCCTGTGCTGCATCATAATCGCATCCATATAGTGGCATTTAATAGCACAATCTGATAGATGCTACTGCGCAGGCGCCGGCAGCACATCATGGAAGAGGCACATTTTTTTTCTCTGGCAAGATGGTGCTTGTGCAGTAGCAGCCATTGGATCGCCAATAGCTTCTTCTGCGAAGGCGCAGGCGGTGCAATTTTCAACCTGATTTATTTTGTTTTTTTTTATAAATTGTGAATACCATCAAAAATAATAATTAATTCCTAAGCAGAGCACCACTCCCACAGGCAGCCCCGAAAGCTTGAGCATATCATTAACTCAAAACTAAAAATAAAGATTAAACAAAAACGTCCTCTTGTCCTGCAAAAACAAGCCTCCGCACTGCTCCGTCAGTGTAAAAATAAAAAAGTTATAGCTCTCATAATAAAGCAATGCAAAAATATTTTTTGCTATAGAATAGGTTTTGTGTAAAAGCGCCGAAACATAAAAAAATAAATGTGGTATCGCTGTAATTGAAGAAAAAAGCTGCCTTTATCACACGCGGAACGGCATAAAAAATAATTCCTGAATTGCTGGTTTTTGTGCATTCTGGCTCCCAGAAAACAGAATAGAAAGCGATCAAAAAACGTCATGTGTCCAAAAATGGTACCAATAAAAATGTCAACTCGTCCCGTAAAAAACAAGCAGTCACATGACTGTCAGCCGAAGTATGGAAAAATTATAGCTTTCAAAATATGGCGATGCAAAATCTAGTTTTTGCAATAAAAAGCGATATAAATCTGGTATCGCTGTAATCACACTGATCCGAAGAATAAAGTTGTCTAATTGCCTATAGCGAACGAGGAACGGCATAAAAAATAAATAAAACCAATTCTTCACGATGTTGAATTTTTCATTCTGCCTCCCAAAGATCGCAGTAAGGCTCGGCGTACATTTATCCTGCTCTCTGCAATGAGCGCTTACATCGGGGTTTCTGTGTAAAGCTCTAAAATACGTGATTCATATTTAACCCCCAGCGGAACATTCCCTATAGTGAGGCACTGTGGATGCCGTGTGGCTGCTTATGATCCAGTGGTGTCAGTCAAGCGCTGTCGAGCACAGTTTTGTGCATTTCCTGAAGAGGACATCGCTGAACAGAGGCCATAGTGAGTTCAGAGTAAATGTGCTGCTGCATTAATAGTGAATGGATCCCTCGGGAAGGGGGGGGTCTCATCTGAATCACGTCAGTCTGAGATTTAGATGGAAACCCCGATGTAAGTGCTCCAGATAAATGTGATTTCAAATCTTATATAAAATGTTCCCTACAAAAGCTTCTAATCAATCCACAAAAAAAGCAAGTCCTTGCTCAGCTCCGTCATCTGTTAACCAAAATATAAGGGGCTTTCACGTTACTGGTAGCACAAAGGCTTTGGAAAAGCGCCGTAGCTCCTCGCCCCCAAAAGAAATTCAGCAAATTCTGCACTCCCAAATCCAAATGCCCCCTCCCTTCTGAGCACCGCAGTGTGCCTAAACCACATTTAGTGTCCATATGTTTGGCATTTCTTCAGCGATGACAGCTCGCCTAATTTACAAGTGCGTGTCTCCAGTAGCATGAGCTGGACACTACCACGTACTGGGGACTGCAACGTACTGGTGACTGCAACGTGCTGGCACCACAGTGGCAGTTTCCAATTTTCACACAGCTACATCCACTGCTGCTTGTTTCTGGAAAACACCCATGGAATAAAATCCATCACTACACCTGTAGATAAATTCCCAAAGGGGTATAATTTCCAAAATGTGGTAACCCCAAGGGGGGATACTGCTCTTCTAGCTCTTCTAGCACTTAGGGGCACTGTATATGGAGTCCTAAAAACACCTGTCCACACCCTCAAACAGTCACACTCCAAACTCCACTATGGTGAAGACCAAAGAGCTGTCGAAGGACATCAGAAACAAAATTGTAGCCCTGCATCAGGCTGGGAAGACTAAATCTACAATAGGCAAGGAGTTTGATGTGATGAAATCAACTGTGGGAGCAATAAAAAGAAAATGAAAGACATACAAGACCACTGATAATCTCCCTCGATCTTGGGCTCCGTGCAAGATATCACCCCGTGGGGTCAAAATGATCACAAGAACAGTGAACAAAAATCTCAGAACCACACGGGGGGGACCTGGTGAATGACCTACATAGAGCTGGGACCACAATAACAAAGGCTACCATTAGTAACACACTATGCCACCAGGGACTCAGATCCTGCAGTGCCAGACGTGTCCCCCTGCTTAAGCCTGTACATGTCCGGGCCTATCTGAAGTTTGCTAGACAGCATTTGGATTATCCAGAAGAGTATTGGGAGAATGTCATAAGGTCTGATAAAATCAAAGTAGAACTGTTTGGTAGAAACAAAACTCGTCGTGTTTGGAGGAGACAGAATGCTGAGTTGCATCCAAAGAACACCATACCTTCTGTGAAGCATGGGGGTGGCAATATCATGCTTTGGGGCTATTTCTCTGCAAAGGGACCAGGATGACTGATCCGTGTACATGAAAGAATGAATGGGGCCATGCATCGTGAGATTTTGAGTGCAAACCTCCTTCCATGAGCAAGGGCATTGAAGATGAAACGTGGATGTGTCTTTCAGCATGATAATGATCCCAAGCACCCCGCCAACGCAACAAAGGAGTGGCTTCGCAAGAAGCATATGAAGGTCCTGGAGTGGCCTAGACAGTCTCCAGATCTCAACCCCATAGAAAACCTTTGGAAGGATTTGAAAGTCCGTGTTGCCCAGCGCCAGGCCCAAAACATCACTGCTCTAGAGGAGATCTGCATGGAGGAATGGGCCAACATACCACCAACAGTGTGTGCCATCCTTGTGAAGACTTACAGAAAACGTTTGACCTCTGTCATTGCCAACAAAGGATATGTAACAAAATATTGAGATGAGCTGTTGTAATGACCAAATACCGTATATACTCATGTATAAGCCGACCCGTGTATAAGCCGACCCCCCCCTAATTTTGCCACAAAAAACTGGGAAAACTTATTGACTCGCGTATAAACCGCCATCCTGCTCTGTGCTGCCCCCGTCCTGCTCCTTGCTCCCCCATCCAGCTTTGTGCTCCCCCATTCTCCTCTGTGCTCCCCCCCTCCTGCTCCGTCCTCCGCTGTGCTCCCCCCTTCCTGCTCCGTCCTCCTGTGCCCCCCCGTGCTCCTCTGTGCTCTCCATCCTCCCCCTCGTCCTGCTCTATGCTCTCCATCCTCCCCCCCGTCCTGCTCCGTGCTCCTCTGTGCCCTCCATCCTCCCCCCCGTCCTGCTCCGTGCTCCTCTGTGCCCTCCATCCTCCCCCCCATCCTTCTCTGTCCTCCTGTGCCCCCGTCCTGCTCCGTGCTCCTATGTGCTTTCCATCCTCCCCCTCGTCCTGCTCCATGCTCTCCATCCTCCCCCGCCGTCCTTCTCCGTGCTCCTCTGTGTTCTCCGTCCTCCCCCCCCCCCCCATCCTGCTCCGTGCTCATTGTCCTCCTCCATGCTTCCTCCCCCCATCCTCCGTTCTCCCCCCGTCATACTCACCCTCCCCATGCCATCGCTGAACGTCCTGGCAATCCTGCGTTGCACCCGGCTTCCTGCAGCTCTCCTGTTCTGAGCGGTGACGTAATACCGCTCGCCACGCCTATGGGAGTGGCGTCGCGTCCATATTACATGACCTTTATGAGCGGTATTACGTCACCGCTCAGCACAGGAGAGCTGCAGGAAGCCGGGTACAATGCAGGATTGCCGGGACGTTCAAGCGAAGGCACGGGGAGGGTGAGTATGATGTCCCAGCCACCGGCTCCTGCCGCGGCACCCCCTCCCCCCTGGTTTCTGCCCAATGACTCGTGTATAAGCCGAGGGGGCATTTTCAGCACCAAAAAAGGTGCTAAAAATCTCGGCTTATACACGAGTATATACGGTACTTATTTTCCATGATAATTTACAAAATAAATCTTGCCATTTCAGACAAGGTGATTTTCTGGATTTGTTTTCTCATTTTGACTCTCATAGTTGTGGTTTACCTATGATGTCAATTACAGGCCTCTCTCATCTTTGAAAGTGGGAGAACTTGCACAATTGGTGGCTGCCTAAATACTTTTTTTCCCCACTGTATTCTAGCAAAATCCCCTTTCCCGGGGTCAAATAGTACTCCGTCCCTCACGAGTCTTGCCATATGGCTAAGCAGCACTGTACAGCCACATATGGGGTATTTCCACATTCAGCTGAAATTGTGTGACAAATTTTGTTGCCATTTTTACCAAGTTCATAGAGTGAAAATGTAAAATCTGGCGCTAAAAATTTGTTTGGTAAAAATGTAAATTAATTTTTCTTCACTGCTCACATATAAAATCCTGTGACCACACCTGTGGTGTCAATATGATCACTGCACCCATAGATAAATTGAGAGGTGTAGTTTGTAAAATGGGATCACTTATGGGGTGTTCTGCTATTCTGGCACCTCAGGGACTCTACCAATGTGACATGGCACACTCAAACCAGTCCAGCAAAATGTGAATTCCAATATGGTGCTTCTTACCTTCTAAACTTTGCATTGTGCTTCAAAAAGTTGTTTTCATCCACTTATGGGGTATTGGTGTACTTAAGAGAAATTAGGCAGCAAATTTTGGGGTCCATTTTCCGCTGTTAACCTTGTGAAAATAAAAAAAAAAATGGGGTTAAAAGAACATTTTTGTGGGAAACAATGTGATTTTTATTTATTTTTATGGCTCAACATTATTAACATCTGTGAAGCACCTAGGGGTTCAAGGTGCTTCCCACACATCTAGATAAATTCCTTGAGGGGTCTAGTTCCCACAATGGGTTCACTTGTGAGAGGTTTCCACTCTTTAGGCACATCACGGGCTCTCCAAACACAACATGTCACCTGCAAAACATTCCATCAAAATCTGAGTTCAAAACGTCACTTTATGCTATCTGAGCCCTGCCGTTTACCCAAACAGTAGTTTTCCCCCGACATATGAGGTATCTGCGTTTTGGGGGCCATTTTTTCCTGTTACTCTTTTGAAAATAAAATATTTGGGGCTAAATAAACATTTTTGTAAGGAAATTTTTTTTTTACGCCACTTAACGTTATAAACTTCTATGAAACACCTCGGGGTTCTAAGTACTCACCACACATCTAGATAAATTTCTTGAGGGGTCTAGTTTCTAAAATGGGGTTACTTGTGGGGGGAGGGGGTTTCCATTCTTTAGCCACATCACGGGCTCTCCAAACTTCACATGGCGTCGTCCGCTAATTTTTCCAGCAAATTTAGCATTCAAAAAGTCAAATGGCGCTCCTTCCCTTCTGAGCCCTGCCGTGTGCACAAACAGTAGTTTTCTTCCTTATTTTGGCTATCGGCGTACACAGGCGAAACTGCATAACAAACTTTTTGATACATTTTTTCCTGTTACCCTTGTGAAAATAAAAAATTGGGGCAAAAAAAAATTTGTTTTAAACAAATAAGGCGGCACTCTGTAGCGCTATAGCATGCAAACATGAAATATGAAAATTTAATTGCATTACTGCACTAGAAATATAAAAAATTGAGAATGCTTAGTGCATAAATTGGCCAATTCATGTGTCCCTGGCAGCCACGGTAAGGCGATTCTCGTTTGCCAGAACCTTATACCCATACTCTCTTAGTCTACATCTCTCTGGGAACCTAATGTGAATCCTCTCTTTAACTAAAGTCTATGTCTCTATGGAGGGGTAGGATCCTGTTGCAATTAAAAACACCTAAGGCTAAGAAGTGGAGTGCTCAGTCAGAAGGCAGAGTGCTGTCTTATTTGTTTGATTGTGTTTGAGTTGGTTACGCTAGGTAAGCACCTGTTCACACCTGATTTATGTTTGGATATGACGCTCAGTTTTTTTTATAAAAATTTTTTTTTTTAGTGAACATTTGATTTTTTTTTTTTTTTTTTTTTATTATTTTCACGGCTCAACGTTCTAAACATCTGTGAAGCACCTGGGATTTCATGGCGCTCACCACATGTCTAGATAAGTTCTCTGAGGGGTCTAGTTTCCAAAATGAGGTCACCTGTGGGGGATTTCCACTGTTAAGGAACATCAGGGCTCTCCAAACGTGACACGGCGTCTGGTAATTATTACAGCAAATTTTGCATTCAGAAAGTCAAATGGCGCTCCTTCCCTTCCGATCTCTTCCATGTACCCAAACAGTGGTTTTACCCCACGTATGAGGTGTGGCGCACTCAGGAGAAATTGCTCAATTAATTGTGGGGTCCATTTTTTTCCTGTTACCTTTGAGGAAATAAAATTATTTTAAGTTAAATTTTTGTGAAGAAAGTTAAATGTTCATTTTTTTTCCTTCCACATTCTATTCTTGTGAAGGACCTGAATGGTTAATAAACTTCTTTTATGTGGTTTTGAACACTTTGAGGGGTGCAGTTTTTTCTGTCAGTCACTTCAATTGTGATATGGTCCCTAAAAAAATAGTTTTGTAAATTTTGTTGTAAAAATGATATTTTTGGTCAACTTTTAAACATTGTTGCAAAATTTGTGCTACTGTAGACATGTGGGTAATGTTATTTATTAACTATTTTGTGTGACATAAGTCTCTAATTTATGGTCATAAAATAAAATTTTGAAAATTTTGCAATTTTTCAAACTTTTTTGCCAAATTTCTGATATTTTCACAAATAAATGCAAGTCACATCAAACAAATTTTACCACTGTCATGAAGTACAATATGTCACAAGAAAACAGTCTCAAAATCAGTGGGAGCCATAAAACTTGCCCTGGTCAGGAAGGTGAAAATGGTGAAAGGGTAAAAATTAACTTTGGCCCAGAGAAGACAGCAACGTTGGAATATGTTGATTTATGGCTCCTTCTTTGCATGATAGAGCTTTAAAGGGGTTGTCCAGTCTAAATTGATAAAGTCTGCAGTCACTCTGTGTGATTGCAGACTTATGAATCCCCTCAGCGCACACACTGTGTGCTGCGGCGATTTGCTGGTTTCTGAACCAGAACCGGTGGGTAAGTATGAGTTATACATACTCCCTGCCAGAGCCCAACTACAGTGGCCTGGCTCCATACACTTGTATGAGTGAGACTCTGCCTTGTCTAATGACACAGCTGTCCAGTGAAGCGCGGTCTCGCTCAATACAAGTGTATTATTGAGCGAGCCAACGCCCATTAGTCGGTTGGTCTCTGATCAGGAGCATGTATAACTTGTATGTATACCGGCCTTTCCATACAGGCGTCCATTATTGACCGTCTTATTCCTTGTGCACATAGACTTCCCCAGAATCTCTGAATCTTTTCATGATATTATGTACTGTTGATGGTGGGGATACTCAGTCTTTGCAATTTTATGTTGCCTAACTTTTCAGTGAAATTGTTTGACAATTTTTAGATGCAGTTGTTCACAGATTGATGAACCTCTGGCCATCTTTTGCTTCTCAGAGACTGCCTCTCGACCTTGCTTTTTTATACTGTCATGTGACGCAGTTGAAATTGAGCATCTCAGTAGTTTTTTATTTATACCACTTACTTTTCCAGCCATTTGTTAACCTTTTCCCAACATTTTTAAGATTTGTGACTGCCATCTGTTTATAAAATGAGTTAATTTTTTAAAATTAAATGGAAAAAATGTAATTTCACCTTTTAATCTGTGTCCTATATTCTGTTATTTCTGAATAATCTATGGCAATACGATTTCCGTATCATTACATTCTTGTTTTCTTTACATTTTACAAAGTGTCCCAGTTTTTCGGGTTGGTGCTGTGTGTGTGTGTGTGTGTGTGTGTGTGTGTGTGTGTGTGTGTGTGTGTGTGTGTGTGTGGTGTGTGTGGTGTGTGTGGTAGATATAATATATATTACATTTATCACAGAGAGAATAGGACACACATATGATAATGAAGGATATGAGGGCTCTATATCAAACTGATCCTGAATATGTGTAGATGCATTATCTTGTTTTTGCTTGTTATACCCATTGATGTTTTTGTTATTTTTTTTTTACCTGTGAATGCTCTCTAAACTTCTATGTTACAGATAAAATCTTGAGTTCTGAAGTGGTTAGGGTAAAAACAGTTGCGCCATTTGTTTATATTAATGACCTTTCCTGCGCATGTAAGATATATGGGAACTGTCCATATGTCTTGTATAGTCTCTGACTAAACAATAGGTAGATGATAGAACTGGGATGTATGGGAACTGTCCATATGTCTTGTATAGCCTCTGACTAAGCTACAGGTAGATGATAGAACTGAGATGTATAAGAACTGTCCATATGTCTTGTATAGCCTCTGACTAAGCTACAGGTAGATGATAGAACTGAGATGTATAAGATCTATCCATATGGCTTGTATAGCCTCTGCCTAAGCGATAGGTAGTCGATAAAACTGAGATGTATAAGAACTGTCCATATGTCTTGTATAGCCTCTGACTAAGCTATAGGTAGAAGAAAGAACTGAGTGTTAAGAACTGTCCATATGTCTTGTATAGTCTCTGACTAAGCTATAGGTAGAAGATAGAACTGAGATGTATAAGAACTGTCCATATGTCTTGTATAGTCTCTGACTAAGCTATAGGTAGACGATAGAAAGATGTATGAGAACTGTCCATATGTCTTGTATTGTATAGTCTTTGACTAAGCTATAGGTAGAAGAAAGAACTGAGGTGCATGAGAACTGTACATATGTCTTTGGGCCCCAGCATTTGCTTACTCTATTTTCTGTCTGTGTTTGTGCTTCATCTGTCTCACCGGCAACATATGTCTGGGGGATATCTATTCCTTTGGGGCTCTGCTCCGGGGCAATTAGCTTTCCCCTTTGGCTGTGTCGAGGCGTCTAGGGCATCGTAGGTACGTCCCACGGCTAATTCTAGTTGTGTTGTCAGTTTAGGGGTCTGCGATCCGCTAAGTTACCGTATATACTCGTGTATAAGCCGAGATTTTCAGCACCTTTTTTCGTGCTGAAAATGCCCCCTTGGCTTATACACGAGTCATAGGGCAGAAACCAGCGGGGGAGGGGATGCCGCGGCAGGAGACGGTGGCTGGGATCATACTCACCCCTCCCCGTGCCATCGCTGAGGGTCCCTGCAATCCTGCGTTCTCCCCAGCTTCCTGCAGCTCTCCAGCACTGAGCGGTGATGTAATACCCGCTCATTAAGGTCATGTAATATGGACGCGACGCCACTCCCATGGGCGTGGCCTCCATATTCATGGCCTTAATGAGCGGTATTACATCACCGCTCAGTGCTGGAGAGCTGCAGGATTGCAGGGACGCTCAGCGATGGCACGGGGAGGGGTGAGTATGATGGAGGAGAGGACAAGGAGCACGGAGCTGGACTGGGGATAGAACGGTGGACGGGGGAAGCATGGAGGAGGACGGGGGGAGAACGGAGGACGGGGGAAGCATAGAGGAGGACGGGGGAAGCATGGAGCAGGACGGGGGGAGGACGGGGGAAGCATGGAGGAGGACTGGGGGGAGAACGGAGGACGGGGAAGCATGGAGGAGGACAATGAGCATGGAGCAGGACGGGGGAGAGGATGGAGGGCACAGAGGAGCATGGAGCAGGAGGGGGGCACAGGAGGACGGAGAAGGAATGGGGGAGCACAGCAGAGGACGGAGCAGGAGGGGGGGAGTACAGAGGATAATGGGGGAGCACAGAGCTGGATGGGGAGCAAGGAGCAGGACGGGGGCAGCACAGAGCAGGAGGGCAGTTTATACACCCGGCTTATACACGAGTCAATACGTTTTCCCAGTTTTTTGTGGCAAAATTAGGGGGGTCGGCTTATACACGGGTCGGCTTATACACGAGTATATATGGTACTAACCTCTCTGGGTGTCTGGTTGCCTAGCCTATTTTTGTTATTGTCGTCCTCGGTTACCAAATCATAACAGAATCACCGGCCAAACTGTAGATTCTAGGGTACTCTAAAGAAGGGAAAAATAGTAAAAAAAAAAAATCCCTATTCTTGATTTATTTTCTGGGGATCGGTCTACATTTTTGAACTTTAAGAACAATTGTAAATTGTTTTTCAGCTGCAGATGGAAGGAAGAGAGCCAAGTATTCATTACTGATGGGTAGGCGGAGCCCCAGATCAGGATGTCACCTCAGATCAAAAGAGTGCTGACTGGCTGGCCCCTCCAGCTCGGGCTCCTCCTACTCAGCTCCAGTCTAAGATTTGAGGTCCAGAAGGATGGTCGCTGCTAATGCAGCTCCTCAGAAGATTTTATTATTTTATTTTCGGACAGGAGACCTGGATCACTAGTTGGTCTAGAGGTCTCAGGGGTACCAGCGCTGCTGTACCCCAACCTCTCCCTTGGCGGATCTGTACTTACTCAAAGTCCCTGCAGAATCCTTGCCGGCCCTGGGGGATGAGGAGAGCTTCCCTGGCGGGACGCAAACCACACGTGCGGTCACTGCGTTCCTCGCCCTGGGGGAAGCATGGGCATAGCGCCAGAAACCCCTGAGGGTCCCTGTGGCGCCTTGGCTGGTGAGTACTCCACACAAAATTTTTTTTATTAATGTGTGAGTGCTTTAGCGTCTGATGACAGCGCTATTACATGTATATCAGTATGCTTCAGCGCTGCGGTGACAGCGCTATTACATGTTTATCAGTGTTTTTCACCAGCCTCTCCCTTGGCGGATCTGTAATTACATAATGGTCCCTGCAGAATCCTTGCCGGCCCTGGGGGATGAGGAGAGTTTTCCCTGGCGGGGGCGCAAACCACACGCTGGGTCACTGCGCTTCCCGCCCTGGGGGAAGCATGGGCATAGCGCCAGAAACCCTTAGGGGTCCCTGTGGCGCTGAGCTGATGAGTTTTCCACACAATTTTTATTATAATAATGTGTGAGTGCTTCAGCGCTGCGGTGACAGCGCTACTACTGTATGTCAGTATGCTTCAGCGCTGCTGTGACAGCGCTGTTACATTGTAGATGTGGTGATCTTTTGTCCGCAGGCAGTTAGCTGCAGGACAGAGAGGGAGCAGGAGCGGGGGAGTTCGCGCTCAACATTTGAGCTAGCAGGGGGCGTGGCCTATCTATTCCCGGTCTTTTGAGCAGGAAGACGCGCGCTCTTGCGTTTCTCCTGCGACTCCCTCACTGTGGCGGCCATTACACAGGCTCCTGGGCTCCTCAGACCGCTCCTCTCCTCATAAGACACCACGGCCAGCTGGGTGAGTGCTGATTCCTCACCCTGCAGCGCAGCGATCGCTATCCTGCAGCTGCAGTCTCATTAGAGACATAAAATTGGCTGGGACTCACACTTCATATATATATGTTGTGGTGAGTTTGCAATATTAACCCTTCTGAGGGTTATTTCTACCAGAAAAATTTTTTGACTGAATACCGCTGGGGTAACCCTGCCTGGTGGAGCGTTAACCCTTCAGCATATATAAAAAAAAAAAAAAAAGAAAAACCGCATAGTTTTTGCTGGTATTACCGCTTTGACCTGTTCATACAGGTGAGACATGTCTGAACAAAGTTCAGATGCCGCGGATCACGTCCCAGTGCCATTGCGGCAATCAGATACGCAGACCTCCACAACGTCTAGCGCTGCGGTCGACAGCGGTGAAAAATTGGACGATATCGCTCGATCGATCAACAACTTGTCTGACCTTTTAGGTCAATATGTGTCTGCTAATTCTTCTCAGAGGAAGCGACGCAGGCCGTTACCGGCCTCTACACGGAGCGAGTCAGACGTATCTGATATTGGGCAGAGTTCCCCTTTAAATTCGGATGGAGAAATATCCGATTCAGATGCGGACGAGCCGCAGGGGCGTTCCTCTATGGCGAAGCGTACGGAGGCATTAATTGAAGCCATGAGAGATATATTACAGTTACCGGAGGAGGTAACTAGTCGTCCTGGTAAATCAGCACGCATGTTCCAGGAGTCCCGTGCTTCGCGTACAACATTGCCAGCTCTGGATGAGCTTAATAGTGTAATAGAGGAGGAACGTCTATGTCCAGATAAGCGTTTTCATGGAACGCATTTCTTGGATACACTTTATCCTTGCTCTGCGGAGTTAAAGGCTAATTGGACTTCTGCTCCTGAAGTGGATGTGTCTTTATCTCAGCTTAATAAATCCTCACTACTCCCTATTAAGGGAAAAGCGAGCTTACAGGAGCCTTTGGATAGAAAAGCAGAATTGGCGGCAAAAGCAAGCTATGAGGCTGCGGGTCATGGATTCCGAGCAGTGCTAGGATCCATGTGTGCTGCTAGAGCTTCTCTAAGTTGGTTGGCACGTCTGAAGACGGAGTTGCACAATGAATCTCCGTTATCTGAGATACGGGAAACTTGTGAATGGTTAGAAACGGCAGCCTGTTATATCTTTGATGCCGGTCTGGATACGGCATCTCTGCTGGCCAAAGCGCAAGCTTCAGCGGTCACAGTCAGAAGAGCTTTATGGCTCAGACAGTGGGCCGGGGACGCAGTTTCCAAACAAGGGTTGTTGGCCTTACCTTACAAGGGTGGCCATCTTTTTGGATCTGACCTCACAGAGCTGATTTCCAAGGCTAAGGCGAAGGAATCAGCATTACCACAGCGTAGGGCCATGGCCTCGGTGTCCAGTAGGCCTGGTGTCTATAGTGGTCGGCGGTCCTTTCGGGGCCGAGGACGATCTAGTCACTCCTCGTGGGGATCGGGTCGTCCTTCCTTCTCAGGAAAGAAATCCTCTCAGAAAACTCGTACTTCCTGGAAGCAGAGTTTCCGCCAGGACAAGCGGGAACTTGACAAGAAGCCCGCAAAGTCTAATTGACGCCAGGGGTCCACTCGAGGATTCTCGAGTGGGGGGTCGCCTGCTTCTTTTCAAGGCGACTTGGATGGCTCGCGTTCCAGATTCCTGGGCAACGCGGATTGTGTCGGCAGGCTATTTCATAGAGTTTGCTTCTCGACCCCCAAATGTTTTTTGTCAGTCTCGCGTTCCGTCGGAACCCGAGCTTGTTGTCGCTCTACAGCGAGAGGTCGAATCTCTGCTACAAAAGGGTGTAGTGATACCGGTTCCGTCAGAGGACCGAGGAAAAGGTTTTTATTCCAACCTTTTTATAGTTCCCAAAAAGGAGAACAAATTTCGCCCGATTCTGGATCTCAAGCGATTAAACCGGCATGTCCATGACCGGAAATTTCGCATGGAGTCGCTTCGTTCCGTTGTGGCAGCTCTGTCACAGAACGATTTTCTGGTGTCAATCGACATTCGCGACGCCTATTTGCATATTCCCATCGGAAAGGCTCATCAGCGCTTTCTTCGATTTGCCATAGGTCAGAATCATTACCAGTTCGTGGCTCTGCCGTTCGGCTTAGCCTCAGCGCCAAGGGTCTTTACAAAAATTCTGGCGCCTCTCATGGCAATCCTTCGAAGACAGGGGATTACGATTCTCCCTTATCTGGACGATCTTTTGATCATGGCTTCCTCGGAGGAGGAGGCGTTGACGGCTCGGGATTTGTCTCTTCAGTTTCTGAAGGACTTCGGTTGGCTGGTCAATTGGGAGAAGTCGTCCCTGGAACCATCGAGGACAATCCTCTTTTTGGGAATGCATCTCGACACGTTTCAGTCGGTAGTTTCCTACCACCAGACAAACAGTCATGTCTTCTTCGACATGTACAGATTATGAGATCCTCAACGGCAATGTCTCTACGGAAGTGTATGCGTCTTCTAGGACTGATGGTGGCGTCCATGGAGGCAATTCCTTTTGCCCAGTTCCACTCCAGGACTCTTCAAAGGTTCATCTTGAGTCGATGGAATCAGTCGCAATCGCTGGATTGCAGTGTCACCATTTCTCGCGCGGTGCGGGATTCTCTAGAATGGTGGTTACGTCCAGGGGCATTCTCCCTGGGGAAGTCTTTCCTCCCTCCGAAGTGGTCAGTCATAACCACCGATGCCAGCCTGACGGGCTGGGGGGGTGTTTGGAACAATCTCTGGATTCAGGGGGTATGGTCATCGGAAGAGTCTGTGCTTCCGATCAACATCCTGGAATTGAGGGCGATTTTCCTTTGCCTCCAACATTGGACGGTCCCTTTGAGCGGTCTGCCAGTCCGTGTGCAGACAGACAATGCGACGGCTGTCGCGTATATCAATCACCAAGGTGGGACAAGGAGTTCCAGACTCATGGCAGAGGTGTCCCGAATTCTGATTTGGGCAGAGGCCAATGTAGCAGCCATTTCGGCGATTCACATTCCAGGGGTTCAGAATGTTACAGCGGACTTTCTCAGTCACAGAAGGATGGATTCCGGGGAATGGAGCCTCCATCCGGATGTGTTTGCACTACTGTGCTCTCGCTGGGGAACCCCCCAAGTGGATTTGATGGCATCCAGGTTCAATGCCAAGTTACCGACATTCATGTCCAGGTACAAGGATCCGAAGGCGGTGGCGGTGGATGCTCTAGTGGCTCAGTGGGATCAGTTCGAGCTGATCTATGTATTCCCGCCGATATCCTTACTTCCTCTAGTACTGCGTCGGATCAGACTAGAGAGAATTCCAGCTATTTTGATAGCTCCAGACTGGCCAAGAAGGGTGTGGTTCTCGACAATAATGTCGCTGTTGGCGGCACCTCCTTTTCCACTCCCTCTTCAACCGGACTTGTTGACTCAGGGGCCCGTTTGTCATCCGGACTTGATGTCCCTGCGTTTGACGGCGTGGCTCTTGAGACCGAAATCTTGACCCGTAGAGGTTTCTCAGCCGAGGTCATTGCTACCCTTCGTGCTGCAAGATGTCCGGCTACTACTAGGATTTACCACAAAATTTGGGAAACCTTCTTTTCGTGGTGTTTGGGGTCCTCTCGGAACCCGAGAAAATTTTCCATTCCCAACCTGTTGGCTTTTCTACAGCATGGGCTAGACAAGGGTTTGGCAGTAAGCACTCTGAAAGGTCAGATTTCTGCTCTGTCCTTATTGTTTCGGAGAACCATTGCTTCAAATAGAGACTGCTCTCCTTTTTCCGAGGTATATCTCGTAAGTTTCCGCCGCGGAAGGCACCCGTGTCTCCTTGGCGGCTGAACCTTGTTTTGGAGGCTCTTCAGCATAAACCTTTTGAGCCTATGGTTTCTGCTAGCCTTTCTTTACTTTCTTGGAAGGTGGCTTTCCTTGTTGCAGTCACTTCCTTGAGGAGAGTTTCTGAGTTGGCAGCTCTTTCTTGTTCGCCTCCTTTTCTGGAGTTTTTTCCGGATCGTGTAGTGCTTCGCACTCGGGGTGATTTTTTGCCTAAAGTGGTGTCACAATTTCATGTCAACCAGGATATTGTGTTGCCTTCATTCTGCCCGGATCCGAAGAATGTGAAAGAGCGAGCTTTACACACATTGGATTTAGTGCGGGCCTTGAAGTTTTATTTATCTATTACTCAAGGTTTTCGTAAGACGGACTCCCTGTTTGTGGTTCCAGCAGGTCGTCGGCGTGGTCAACGAGCTTCCAAGGATTCTATAGCTCGTTGGATCCGGTCAGCTATTTTGGAAGCTTACCGTCTTCGGGGTGAATCTTGCCCGATTAAGATTCGAGCCCATTCTACGAGAGCTGTGGCCTCATCGTGGGCTTTTCATCAAGGTGCCTCGGCAGTGCAGCTCTGCCGAGCGGCAACTTGGCGCTCTGTCCACACGTTTACAAAGTTTTATAAAGTGGACGTCAGTGCTTCCGCTGATGCAGCCCTCGGACGTAGGGTCCTGCAGGCAGCTGTAGTTTAAAGTTCTGGATGAACTTGTGTTTAGCGCTGGTTGCGCTTTGTTGTTAAGGTTGTTGGGTTTCTGCCTTTTATTGGTTTTTCCCACCCTTATTTTTGAACTGCTTTGGGACGTCCCATCAGTAATGAATACTGTGGCTCTCTTCCTTCCATCTGCAGCTGAAACACGGATTTTGGTAAGAACTTACCTGTAAAATCCTTTTCAGCGAAGGAAGGAAGAGAGACACAGCACCCTCCCAAGGCAGAAGTGTGTTGATGTTTTCAGATGCAGCGCGACCCTTATCTGATAGCGATTATCTGGGCTGAGGTCAGCGCGCTAAGGCTCTGTTCCAGCATCGCCAGCTCATCGCAGTAGTCAGGTTCCGTGAGTAGTACCTGGAACTCTGTGGTTTTTGGCTTTCTTTGCATGCATAACCTGTATCCTTGTGTTTTTTCTCTGAAGTTCCTTCAGAAGGGGTTATGTTGCTCCGCTGGTGATCTTGGCTCTTTTCCTCAAAGCTTTGGTACGACTGGAGCTGAGGTAGAGGAGGAGCCCGAGCTGGAGGGGCCAGCCAGTCAGCACTCTTTTGATCTGAGGTGACATCCTGATCTGGGGCTCCGCCTACCCATCAGTAATGAATACTGTGTCTCTCTTCCTTCCTTCGCTGAAAAGGATTTTACAGGTAAGTTCTTACCAAAATCCGTGTTTTGCCTTGAAACCTAATTCCTTGGGGAACTCGGTGCAGCCTCGCAACTCGCAACTCCTTGTTGCGTGGCAACCCTCAGGACTGGGCCTTTTCCCTGACACCTGGGGATCCTGTTTTGGCTAACGTGGATGCGTTTTTTCAGGCTCTGGGGTTGCTGTATGATGAACCTAATGTTATTGATCAAGCTGAGAAAACCTTATTGGCATTGAACCAGGGTCAGGAAGCGGCAGAGTTATATTGTGAGAAATTCCGAAAGTGGGCAGTTCTTACTAAATGGAACGATGATGCCCTAGCGGCTCTTTTTCGGAAAGGGCTGGCAGAGACCGTAAAAGATGTTATGGTGGGATTTCCTGTCCCCGATGGTCTCAACAACTCTGTTATTAGCCATTCAAATTGACAGACGTTTACGTGAACGTAAAACTATGCGAGAGGTGGTGTTGCCTTTCGGACAAACCTCTGAGCCCATGCAGTATGATAGGGTTGTTTCTAGGGCTCAACGTCGAGAATTTAGAAGACGTAATAAGTTGTGCTTTTTGGTGGGGACGCCTCTCATACTATTTCCGTCTGCCCTAAACGGGGAAAACGTTTGGCTCACTCATGTGTTTTGGGCAATGTACAGCCTAAATTCACCTTAACGGTTACCTTGATCTGCTCCTTATCTTCATTTTCTGCTAAGGCTTTTGTTGATTCAGGAGCAGCCCTGAACCTGATGGAATTTGACTTTGCCAAACGTTGTGGTTTTCCCATGGTACCCCTGTGGACTCCTATTCCTTTGCAGCGTATTGATGCTACCCCTTTGGCGGAGAATAAACCCGAGTTTTGGACCCAGGTGATAATGCAGGTAGCCCCGGACCACCAAGAGAATTGTAAATTTTTGGTGTTACATAATTTACATGACATTATTATATTGGGTTTTCCTTGGTTGCAGACCCATAATCCTGTTTTGGATTGCTAGTCTGTGTCTGTGGTTAGTTGGGGTTGTCAATGTGTTCGTAGTGACACTCTTGTTTTCTCTACCTCTCCGTAGTCTCAGGATTTCCCTGACTATTTGGCTGATTTTTCTGATGTGTTTAGTGAGAGTAAGTCTGCATCCTTGCCTCCTCACAGGAGTTATGATTGCGCGATTGAGTTAGTGCCCGGTTGTAAATTTCCTAAGGGTCGGCTCTTTAATTTGTCTGTACCTGAGCATGATGCTATGCGATTTTATATCAAAGAGTCGTTGGAGAAGGGTCATATTAGACCATCCTCTTCACCTTTAGGTGCCGGCTTTTTCTTTGTGGCCAAGAAGGATGGCTCATTGAGGCCATGTATTGACTATCGTCTCCTTAATAAGATCACTGTTAAATATCAATATCCGTTACCCCTGATTTTCGATTTATTATCCAGAGTGAAAGGTGCTAGTTGGTTTACCAAGCTTGACCTGAGGGGGGCGTATAATTTTATTCGCATTAAGCACGGTGATGAATGAAGACTGCGTTTAATACTCCTGAGGGGCATTTTGAGTACATAGTGATGCCTTTTGGGCTCACTAATGCCCCTTCCGTCTTCCAATCTTTCATGAACGATATTTTCCGGGATTTTGTGGACAAGTTTTTGATAGTTTATTTGGACGATATTTTGATTTTTTCCAATGATTGGGATTCTCATGTGGAACATGTTCGGATTGTATTCCGGATTTTGAGAGAAAATGCTTTGTATGTTAAGGGATCAAAATGTTTCTTTGGCGTACAAAAAATTTCATTTTTGGGATTCATTTTGTCTCCGTCCGCTATTGAAATGAACCCAGTCAAGGTTCAGGCCATTTATGATTGGGTTCAGCCCACTTCCTTGAAGGCGCTTCATAAATTTTTGGGTTTTGCTAATTTTTGCCGTAAATTTATAAGTAATTTTTCTGGTATTGTGAAACCACTGACGGATTTGACCAAAAAGGGCTCTGATGTGGTGAATTGGTTTCCAGAGGCAGTTTCGGCATTTTAGGAGCTTAAGCGGAGATTCACTTCTGCTCCTGTTCTACAGCAACCTGATGTTTCTCTCCCATTTCAGGTGGAGATAGATGCTTCTGAGATTGGTGCAGGAGCCATTTTGTCCCAAAGGGATCCTGTAACCTCTAAGATTAACCCTTGTGCCTTCTTCTCTCTAAAATTTTCCCTTCTGAACGTAATTATGATGTGGGGAATCGGAATTATTGGCTATGAAGTGGGCGTTTGAAGAGTGGAGACATTGGTTGGACGGAGCCAAACATCAAGTTGTGGTCCTCACTGACCACAAGAACTTGATCTATCTTGAATCAGCCAAGCGATTAAATCCTAGGCAGGCTAGGTGGGCCATGTTTTTCACGCGTTTTAATTTTGTGGTCTCCTTTCTTCCAGGCACTAAGAATGTTAAGGCGGATGCCCTCTCTAGGAGTTTCTTTGCGGATTCTCTTGATGTGACTGAACCTACTACCATTCTAAATGAGGGTGTCGTTCTTTCCGCTATCTCACCCGATTTGAGACTTGCCCTGGAGGAATTTCAGGGGGATAAATGTGAACGGTGCCCTATGGGAAATTGTATGTCTCCGATCAATGGAGGAGGAAAGTAATGTCTGAAATTCATTGCTCCGCATTGGCTGGTCATCCCGGTATTTTTGGTACCAGAGATTTGGTGAGTCTGCCTTTTTGGTGGCCTGCTTTATCTCGTGATGTCAGGAATTTTGTGCAGTCCTGTGGGACTTGTTCTCGGTCCAAACCCTGTTCTCGCTCTAGTGGTTTGTTAGTGCCACTGCCTGTGCCCAGGAGGCCATGGACCCACATCTCAATGGATTTTATTGCCGACCTCCCTGTCTCTCAGAGAAGGACTGTTATCTGGGTGATCTGTGATAGATTTTCCAAGATGGTCAATTTTGTACCACTGCCAAAGTTGCCATCCTCTTCCGAGTTGGTGCCCTTGTTTTTTCAGCAGGTGGTTCGTTTGCACGGCATTCCGGAGAACATTGTGTCTGACAGAGGAGTCCAATTTGTTTCCAGATTTTGGAGAGCCTCTTGTTCTAAACTGGGAGTTCAGTTGTCTTTCTCCTCTGCGTTTCACCCTCTGACCGATGGGCAGACTGAGAGAGCAAACCAGACTTTGGAAACTTATTTGAGATGTTTTGTGTCTGCTGATCAAGATGACTGGGTCTCTTTTTTTACCCTCGGCTGAATTCG
The DNA here is from genome assembly GCA_033576555.1 of Oophaga sylvatica. Classification (NCBI taxonomy): domain Eukaryota; kingdom Metazoa; phylum Chordata; class Amphibia; order Anura; family Dendrobatidae; genus Oophaga; species Oophaga sylvatica. The sequence goes on along the minus strand of JARQOD010000003.1, from coordinate 270,614,285 downwards.
CTCTGAATAATAGGGCTAGTTCTGCCACTTTGATGTCCCCGTTTTTCTGCAACTTTGGGTTTCATCCTCTGTTTTCTTCAAGGCAGGTGGAGGTTTCTGCCTGTCCAGGTGTTGATTCTATGGTAGAGAGAATGCAGCAGATTTGAAATCAAGTAGTGGATAAGTTGTCTCACTCTCAGGAGAGGGCCCAACGGTTTGCCAACTAGCATAGGACTGATGGTCCACGGTTTAAAGTAGGTGACATGGTTTGGTTGTCCTCAAAAAAATATTCGTATGAAGGCTGTGTCTCCAAAATTTAAGCCAAGGTTCATTGGACCTTATAAGATTTTGGAAATCCTTAATCCTGTTTCTTTCCGTTTGGCTCTTCCAGGAAAGTTTAAGATTCACAACGTTTTTCATAAATCTTTGTTGAAAAGGTTTGTTGAGCCAGTAGTTCCTATGGCTGCTCCCCCTGATCCTGTATTGGTTAAGGGCAATCTGGAGTGTGAAGTAAAGAAGGTATTGGATTCTCGTCTGGCTACACGGAGACTCCAGTACTTGGTCAAGTGGAAAGGTTATGGTCAGGAGGACAATTCTTGGTGTTTTGCTTCTGACATTCATGCCGAGAGATTGGTTCACGTCTTTCACCGGGCCCATCCTGATCTTCCTGGTGGCTCAGGTGAGGGTTCGGTGACCCCTCGTCTAGGTACTGTTGTGAACACTTTTAATCTGACTTCTGAGTTTGGGCTGCCTCTGGTGGTTGCTGCTGGTAATAAAGCTGCTCTGGCTAACAGAGGTCGATCACCTGAGGGGGATGATTGGAGATCAGGTGTTACTGACTGGGGAGATATAAGTGAGCAGCCTTCCCATGATTCTTGCTGGTGATTTGTTTTCTTCCTGAGCCATTTGGAAGTCTGCTTGCTCCCTGCTGTGTTCTGCATCTTTCAGATAAGTTATTTTGCTGTTTATTTCTGTGGCATTTGTTACCTTTTGCTTTTCTCAGTTTTCTGCTTTGCTGGAGTTAGTTCAGCCATGTCCCCTGCGGGGGCCTGTGCAGGACTCTGTTTCTCATTTGCCACAGCTTATGTATTTCTAGTTCCCTGTTATTTCAGTATCTGTTGATTTGCGTCCAGTTCACACCAGAGTTCTGATTTAGCAGGGAGAGGTCGTGTGGCCTCAGTATTTTTGCATATCAGACATGTTGGAATTTTTCTTAGAGTTTTTGCTGGATTGCAGACAGTATCCTTTTCTGTCCTGTTCTATCTAGACAGTTTGGGCCCCAGCATTTGCTTACTCTATTTTCTGTCTGTGTTTGTGCTTCATCTGTCTCACCGGCAATATATGTCTGGGGGCTATCTATTCCTTTGGGGCTTTACTCCGGGGCAGTTAGCTTTCCCCTTTCTCTCTTTTGGCTTAGTTAACTCTTTGGCTGTGTCGAGGCGTCTAGGTCATCGTAGGTACGTCCCACGACTAATTCTAGTTGTGTTGTCAGTTTAGTGGTCTGCTATCCGCTAAGTTACCAACCTCTTTGGGTGTCTGGTTGCCTAGCCTATTTTTGTTATTGTCCTCCTCGGTTACTGAATCATAACAGAACTGTCCATATGTCTTGTATAGCCTCTGACTAAGCTATAGGTAGACGATAGAACTGAGAGGTATAAGAACAGTTCATATGTCTTGTATAGCCTCTGACTAAGCTATAGGTAGACGATAGAACTGAGATGTATGAGAACTGTCCATATGTCTTGTATAGCCAGAATATAGAACTGAGATGTATAAGAACTGTCCATATGTGTTGTATAGCCTCTGACTAAGCTATAGGTAGACGATAGAACTGAGATGTGTAAGAACTGTTCATATGTCTTGTATAGCCTCTGACTAAGCTATAGGTAGAAGATAGAACTGAGATGTATAAGAACTGTCCATATGTGTTGTATAGCCTCTGACTAAGCTATAGGTAGACGATAGAACTGAGATGTGTAAGAACTGTTCATATGTCTTGTATAGCCTCTGACTAAGCTATAGGTAGAAGATAGAACTGAGATGTATAAGAACTGTTCATATGTCTTGTATAGCCTCTGACTAAGCTATAGGTAGACGATAGAACTGAGATGTATGAGAACTGTCCATATGTCTTGTATAGCCTCTGACTAAGCTATAGGTAGAATATAGAACTGAGATGTATAAGAACTGTCCATATGTGTTGTATAGCCTCTGACTAAGCTATAGGTAGACGATAGAACTGAGATGTGTAAGAACTGTTCATTTGTCTTGTATAGCCTCTGAATAAGCTATAGGTAGAAGATAGAACTGAGATGTATAAGAACTGTCCATATGTCTTGTATAGTCTCTGACTAAGCTATAGGTAGACGATAGAACTGAGATGTATGAGAACTGTCATATGTCTTGTATAGCCTCTGACTAAGCTATAGGTAGAAGATAGACCTGAGATGTATAAGAACTGTCCATATGTCTTGTATAGCCTCTGGCTATAACTATAGGTAGACAACAGAATTGAGGTTTATGAAAACTATCTATGTGTAAGTTGATGAATAACCGTGTGTGAACACTTCCTATGGGTTGTCTCCTGTAGGTCTTCTGGCTGATACCACCTACGGATCAGAATTTGGAAATGTATGAGAATTGGCTGCTTTCTGGGAAACAAGGAGACATCTTTCTAGGGGACCGAGTGACAGACTGCCAGCGAGTTGAACTAAAGCAAGGATACACATTTGTTATCCCTTCAGGTACTATCAGTAGATAGATGGTGCTCCATGTTCTTTCTCACAGTTGGATAAATGCCTTGTGTTAGATACTGTATACATATATAATAAGTAGGTAATTGATTTAGATATTAACCATTTCCCTCACCCTGACGTACATATGTGTTAGGGTACAGGTGTATGGAGCAGCTCGGGAGTAGATCTCTCTTCATACTAAGCAAGTGCTAGCTGTGTTATACAGATGGTACCTGCCTCTAATAGTCATGATTGGAGCTATTTCTGATTGCTGCTGCTTAACCATTTAAAGGCCTCTGTCAATCACTGACCGTTAAATGGTTCAGATGGCTCCTGGATGCTGATGACATGCCATGGCGTCCATGGGGCTTACTCATGGCCAGGTCACTACCATCTTGGTACTTTCAATACTGTAATAAATAGGGAAATTACTAGTTTCCTATGAAGCCACATGCAATATATAATTCATTTGGTCAAAGGTTTACATGGGTTTTTCCACGAACAAAGTTAATTTTAATGAATATATATCTTGGAATAATAACTTCCACAATTGGTGGTAGAAAAAAAAATGTTCCTGTGCTGAGATAATCATATAAATGTGCTCCTGCTGTGTACTGACCATGCAAGGACATGGTCTGATCTTACCACATCTCCTTGCCAAGGGGGGGAGCAAAATAGTATACAGACATTATAGAATGGGAAAACAAACTATTCCTTCTTTAAGATAAAATATTTATTTTAAAACCGGCAGTAAAATGTTTTACCTCACAAAAAGAATCAGCAATCCCATGCTTTCTTGTCTGTATAGTCTTTTGCTTCCTCCCCCGGCCAGGATCTGTGGTATGATCAGACCATGTTCCTGCATGTTCATACACAGTCGTTACATGACCTTGTGTTTTAATAGTCTTTTTCGATATCCTCATGATTTAGACCTGCAATGAAGCAGAGGTTTGAGGCCCAGCTTAGATGTTGTTGACAGTATTGATAACCTTTGGGTCATACGTGACATAGCCTGGTCAATATTATTGTATGGTATATTTATTTCACTTTCTAATCTGTCCTTGTCTGCATGGCTATATTTGTGGAGACCTTTAAATGAAATAATTTTAGAAGACGCCTACATACACAGAAGAATGAGATTATACCATAAACACCAGTGTTATCCTAGTGGGTTCACCTGTCTGTGCTGCTGATAACATTACCGATAGTTCCTGTTCTTTCTCCTTTGTTATAAGCCCGCTGTTAGCATATGTTGTGTTTTTATAGGTTGGATCCATGCCGTGTATACTCCTCAGGATACTCTCGTTTTTGGCGGCAATTTCCTACACAGCTTCAATATCCCAATGCAACTGCGCATCTATAGCATTGAAGACAGAACACGGGTGAGTCTTAGAAAATGTATGTGCAACTTATCCCACCAATGCAACTGATTTATTAAAAACCCACATGACCTCTTATTTATTTTTTTTTATTCATTATTTCTCCTTCGTCTCATTGGGGGACACAGGACTGTGGGTGTATGCTACTGCCACTAGGAGGCTGACACTAAGTAAACATAAAAAAAGGTTAGCTCCTCCTCCGCCGTATACACCTCAGCACTGGTCACAGGCAAACCCAGTTATTGCTTAGTGTCTGATGGAGGCACACGTCTGGTTCTGTTTCCAGACCATTTTTTTTTTTTTTTTTCTTCCCACGAAGATGAGATAGGGGCGACGGATCCTATTGAAAGGGTCCGATCTCCCCAAACCATCAACGGGCGAGCACGTGGAGTAAAGCCTCCATCGTATCCTCTCCCGCAACGTGGGACATAAATGCCGGACTCAGCCCTGACCACCCTAAGGTATTGAAGCCCTAGGCTGTACAGAGGCGGGAGTTAGTCCGTGCGGCCCCCACTGCACCACCAATGCTAGACTGCGGTGCTGCAAGGTGGCGGACGGTCCCTCTCCTCATCCCCTGAAGGGGTGATGGAGTTAGGGTTCCTGCACCGTCCTTTTTACTTTTTCACGGAGAGTCCCCCTTTAATGCGCTGCATGTGAAGAAGATTGGAAGAAGAATCTCACCTTCAAATCCTAAATGGAGAAAGATACAGCAGTGCTCCGGAGTAAAAGAATTAGTCCCCGGCTTCCTGGACTAGGCCACGGGCTGAAGAAATATGGTAGCGGAGTCGTGAGTATGGGCCCGCTTCCGGCGGCGTTCCTCTCCTCTCTGCAGCAGTCTCTCCAGACAGCCTCCCCCCAAGTCCCGGGGAGTTGAAGCAGGCGAGTGGTCCCGGCGTGCCATGGACACCTTAAGTCGGGAGCGGCAACTCCTAGCGAGCGCTCCGACTTTGGGGTGGCTGCCGCCGGGGGGAGAAAAATTTAGACCGCGGCTTCTAGTGGCGCTAGGCCGCGGCTTCAAATCTAGTCCCCGGCTTTTTCCGGGGACTGGGCCGCTGGCCGGAGTTTTTTTGCCGGCGTCAGCTTGAGAGGGCGCGGTCGCGGAGGTGGGCTCCGCCCCCGGCGGCGTCTCCTTCCGGCGGGACCGCCCTCCGACTTTGGGGCCGCCTCCGCCGGAAATTTAGATCGCGGCTTCGGTGGCCGCTAGGCCGCGGTTTCAAATTTAGTCCCCGGCTTTTGCCGGGGATAGGCCGCGGCCGGAAGTTGGGGGGATGAGAGCCCTGACGTCTAGGCCGCGCCTCCTGACCCTCCCTTCTGAAGCTCGGCTACATGAGCACTTCCTCTTTGATAGAGAAGCGCTCTTTTTTAAAAGATTGGAGCCACAGGCAATTCCACCTGGAGAAACTCACTAAGTGACGCTGGGATACAGGACTGGGGTGAGTGCTACTACCACCAGCCTGATTGTTGTGCACTTTTGCGCCCCTTCCGCTGACTGACACATCCAGTTTATTGTGTACTGTGACGGATTCAGAATGTCCAAAAGAACCAAGACGCATACGATACTTTATACCGCATGCATTGCTTGTAGGTCCCCTTTTCCGCATGCCCAGACTTCTCGGATCTGCGAGGCCTGTGACTCTGAACGGGCTCAGGAACCCTCTCCTATAGCCGAGCCTAATGCGCCAAGCCCTCCTGAATGGGCCCTTTCCCTGGCGCAATCTGTGGCGTCATTAACCAGAGCAGTCGAGTCCCTTCAGGCTCCCGATAGGAGCAGGGACAGTGGTTCACCTGTCTTGGCTACATCTCAGGAACCTCAGGCCTGCAGGGGCCGCGCTCGCACCAGGCAGACACAGGGGAAACGAACCCACACTGTGTCGCCCATGCCGTCTGGAGCCTCGGCATCTTTTAGTTCCGTCTCCCGCTCTCCCTCTCCCTTGGCAAGTGATCAATATTCGGATTCCGATTTGGAGGGGTCACTTAATATAGAGGCGCAGTATAGTCAAGAAACAATTGACAGTTTGATCGAAGCTATCAATCAAACTCTGGGGATAGACGATGAGTCCACCTTGACCTCTAGTCACAAGGTGACCTTTAAACGAGCCAGGCAAGCCCATAAAGTTTTTGGTGCTCATCCTGAGTTTGAGGAATTAGTGCAGCGCCACCGGGAGAAACCGGACAAGCGCTTTGCTGGACAAAAGGCTCTCAATACTAGATATCCTTTTGCTCCTGAGCTCCTTAAGAAGTGGACAGAATCTCCTTCGGTTGATCCTCCTGTTTCGCGTTTGGCATCTAAAACGCTCCTCTCCATTCCCAGCGGCTCCTCTATTAAGGAGCCAACGGATCGTCTAATTGAGAGTTTGGCCCGTTCGGTATTTGAGGCATCAGGTTCTGCTCTCTCTCCTTCTTTTGCAGCGACTTGGGTTGCCAAGGCCATGATATCCTGGTCGGAGTCTCTAAATAGAGCTCTTCACGGCATAGAGGTGCCGTCTGAGGTAACCCAGATTTCTAATCAAATAGCTCTTGCTGGAGACTTCTTAATTAATGCATCCATGGATGCGGCAAATTGCGCAGCATTAGCCGCTGCTAATGCAATTGCCATTAGAAGATCCTTGTGGCTAAGAACCTGGCGAGCGGATTCAACTTCAAAAAAGTCGCTTACATCTTTACCATATCACAGTGGTCGGTTATTTGGCGAGAGATTGGATCAGCTCATATCTGATGCAACAGGAGGGAAGAGCAATTTCCTTCCTCAGCAAAGGATTAAACAACCTTTTCGTCGACAACCTCAGCCTCGTTTTAGAGCCTTTCGTAACCCAGGCTGGGCCATGCCAGCCACCTCCAGAGGCTCAGGTCGGCCTAATCAGGCCAAAGATCGCCAGGTCACCTACAGGACCAATCCTCTGGGAAGAAGGAGATCTTATCAGTCAAGATCCAGAGGGTCCAAACCTCAAAGATTTTCGGACAAATGACTGGAGGCAAAATCCGGTCAATTTTTCCAGGGTAGGCGGCCGCTTACTCTGGTTTCGTCCCACTTGGCTATCAGTGACTCACGACGAGTGGGTCAAGGAGTTAGTCTCCACAGGGTACAAAATAGAATTTACCAGCCTTCCCCCAAATCGCTTTTTCCCCTCGCGCCTTCCCAAGGAGGAGTCTCGAGGTCATGCCTTATTCAAGGCGGTCGAGTCTCTTCGGCACAGCGGGGTTGTTGTACCTGTACCAGAGGTCGAAAGAGGTCAGGGTTTTTATTCCAACCTGTTCATTGTACCCAAGAAGGATGGGACCGTAAGGCCCATTCTGGATCTAAAGAGATTAAACCGATTTGTCAAAATTCGGCATTTCCGAATGGAATCTCTCCGTTCGGTCATTGCAGCCATGGAAAGAGGGGAATTTCTAGCATCGATAGACATCCAGGATGCCTATCTTCATATTCCCATATTTCCCCCTCATCAAAAGTTTCTTCGGTTTGCCATCGACAAGCTTCATTTTCAGTTCGCAGCCCTGCCATTCGGGCTAGCCACAGCCCCCAGGGTATTCACAAAGGTCATGGCTGCTGTTGTGTCCATTTTGCACTCCAGGGGGATAGTCATTCTGCCTTACTTAGACGATCTCCTCATCAAGGGGCCGTCTTTTCAGACCTGCGAGGAAAGTGTCAACATTACGTTAGACACCCTTGCTCGTTTGGGGTGGCTGGTGAATATGAAGAAGTCATCTCCCGTGCCATCTCGGAAGATCACCTTTTTAGGGATGAATTTCGACACCACTCAGGGGTTGGTAATTCTTCCTCAGGACAAGGCCTTAGTTCTCCGCCAGGAGGTACGGATACTTCGCCAACCAATTCCTCACACCATCCGGTTTTGCATGAGGGTCCTAGGAAGGATGGTGGCGGCAATCGAGGCTATTCCGTTTGCCCAGTTTCATCTTCGCCCCCTTCAGCATGCACTCTTGGCAGTATGGGACGGGAGCCCTTACTCCCTCAATCTGCGGTGTCGTCTGTCCCTGCAGATCAGACAGACTCTTACGTGGTGGACGAGGGACACCACTCTTCGACAGGGTCGTTTGTTTCCTCCAAATTTTTGGTTGGTAGTCACAACGGACGCCAGCCTTCTCGGATGGGGAGCAGTGTTTCGTCACCACACAGCTCAGGGAATTTGGTCTCAGCAAGAATCGACCCTCCCAATCAATATTTTAGAGATCCGAGCGGTTCGGCTGGCTTTGAGGCATTTTCACCAGCATCTGGCGGGCCGCCCAGTCCGAATACAATCGGACAATGCCACGGCGGTGGCATACATAAACCATCAGGGAGGTACCCGCAGCAGGGCGGCCATGCACGAGGTAAAACAGATTCTGACCTGGGCAGAGGAAAATCGCTCTGTGATTTCAGCAGTCCACATACCGGGCGAGGAAAACTGGGCAGCAGATTTTCTCAGCCGTCACGGCATAGCATCAGGGGAATGGTCTCTACATCCCGAGATTTTTCAGCAGATATGCCGACGCTGGGGAACCCCAGATGTGGACCTGATGGCTTCCAAGATAAATGCCAAAGTGCCCAACTTTGTTTCCCGGTACCGGGATCCTCAGGCAATTGCAGTAGATGCCCTGGTTCTACCATGGAATCAGTTTCATCTTCCATACTTGTTTCCACCAATAGCTCTGCTCCCAAGGGTGATCAGAAAGATCAGGTTAGAAGGAGTCCCAGCGATATTAATCGCTCCAGATTGGCCACGTCGCCCATGGTACGCGGAGCTGGTACAATTGCTCGCCGACGCACCCTGGCGACTGCCAGAGCGCGCGGACCTTCTCTCTCAAGGCCCAGTTTACCACCAGAACTCAGCGGTCCTGTGTTTGACGGCTTGGCCGTTGAATCTTGGATCCTGACTAGGGCTGGATTCTCTAAAAAGGTCGCCGCGACGATGGCTAGCGCCCGAAAGCCTGTTTCGGCTCGCATCTACCACGGGACTTGGAAGGTCTTTTTTACTTGGTGCAGGGAACATGATTGTTCCCCGCTTCGGTTTTCAATTCCAAACATTCTGTCATTTCTCCAGGCAGGCCTAGATTCAGGTCTAGCACCAAGTACGCTTAGACGCCAGATATCAGCCTTATCAGTGCTTTTTCAGCGAAGGATCGCGTCTAATTTTCAAGTTAGGACCTTTATTCAGGGGGTTGTCCATATAGTTCCCCCTACAAGGCTCCCTTAGATGTTTGGGATCTCAATCTAGTCCTGGGAGTCCTGCAGGAGTCTCCTTTTGAACCTTTGCAGGAGGTTTCTCTGTCATTTCTTTCCTGGAAGGTGGTGTTTTTGGTAGCCATAACATCCATAAGGCGGGTTTCGGAGCTGGCTGCACTGTCTTGTCGAGCTCCATACTTACTTTTCCATCAGGATAAGGTAGTGCTCAGACCAACACCACCTTTTCTGCCTAAGGTCGTGTCCTCATTTCATATTAATGAGGACATTGTTTTGCCCTCATTTTGCCCAGCTCCGACGCACCGAGTGGAGAAGGCTCTCCATACGCTGGATCTGGTGAGAGCACTCAGGAGATATGTATCTCGGACGGCGTCCTTTCGACAGACGGATACGCTGTTTGTCCTTCCTGAAGGTCGCAGGAAGGGACTTGCTGCCTCTAAATCAACCCTGGCTAGGTGGATTCGGTTAGCCATTCAGGAGGCTTACCGCATCAGAGGCGGTGGTTCCCGCAGGGATCAAGGCTCACTCCACCAGAGCGGTGGGTGCCTCCTGGGCCCTTCGACATCAGGCTTCGGTGGAACAGGTTTGTAAGGCAGCAACCTGGTCCAGTCTGCATACCTTTTCCAAGCATTATAATGTCCATACCCAGGCTTCTGCGGATGCCAGTCTGGGTAGAAGGATTCTTCAGGGCGCGGTAGCGCACCTATGAGCAATGCCTATGTATATTTGCACTGTGGAGTCAGTTTCCCACCCAAGTGGACTGCTTTGGGACGTCCCACAGTCCTGTGTCCCCCAATGAGACGAAGGAGAAATACGGATTTTTGTGTTACTCACCGTAAAATCCTTTTCTCCGAGACGCTCATTGGGGGACACAGTTCCCTCCCTAATAGCCGGATGGCTTTGTTTTGAGTTAACTCTATTCTCTGATTAGTTGGTATCAGCAGTTTTTTCTTCTGGATATGCTGTATCTGTGTTAACTCTGATTTATTTTAGCCTCCTACTGCTTTTTGCACTAAACTGGGTTTGCCTGTGACCAGTGCTGAGGTGTATACGGCGGAGGAGGAGCTAACCTTTTTTTATGTTTACTTAGTGTCAGCCTCCTAGTGGCAGTAGCATACACCCACAGTCCTGTGTCCCCCAATGAGCGTCTCGGAGAAAAGGATTTTACGGTGAGTAACACAAAAATCCGTATTTTTACATGCCTCCTCAGGTCCCCACAAAGTTTCGATACCCTTTTTATTATGAGATGTGCTGGTACGTGTTGGAGCGATATATTTACTGCATGACAAGGAGATCTCATCTCACCAAGGACTTCCAGAGGGAGTCACTGAGTATAGGTGAGAGCCTTACTACTGAATGACTGCATAGTCCGCCCGCTCTATCTCTTTCGCCTGCTCTTTCTTAAAAATTAATGAACCACTTAAATTTTCTTCATGCTGGAGAGACTTCTATTTTAGGCTCAAAGGTCACTGTAGTTTACAATGCACTTTTTCTTAAAAACATTGTGGGAAGACATCATTAAAAGGGCTTTCAACACAATTGACATTTATTACCTATACACATGATCAGTGATAAATCACTACTTGCTGGGGGACCCAACACTGGGGCCAAGTGCTCACTAGAATGGTATGCAAAGCTCGCCTGAATGTGTAGGGCTACTAGATCTAACCTGGATCACAGAATTGACCTTATACAGGACTGGGTAAATGCCGGGGGCCAGGTAATTTATATAGAAAACTGGTGTCACACTTTTTCAGTTGTGTTTTAATGATGCAGAAGAAAGTTTTTGTCTTGCCCTAGAAGGCTCTGGCATTTTGCCTGCTTTGGCACCAAACCTTATTAACCTCATTGTGATTAATTTTGTTTTGTTTTATTTCTTTCTATCCTCAGATTTGGAGCTTAATGGTCGGAGAAGACCAGAAACGCCGTCATCATCTTCTTCATCTTCATCTTCTTCTTCAAATTCCACATCCTCGCCCTCCTCATCCTCATCATCCGAGTATGATGACTCTTCAGATCAAGACTGGGAGGAGGAAGAAGGTTTGAGTAAAAAGAGAGAGAAAGAAGAAGGGTGGAGAGAGAGATACAAAGGCGGAGAGAACGGGAACGACGACAGAGGGAAAGATCACGGCAGCGGCATGAGGAGAGGCTTCTTATGTCCAGAATTCCTGCAGCACACAGGCCTCTTACACCGCCCCCATCTCTGCCTACACCACCCTCACCTCCAAGTATGCCCCATTGCTTGACATGGTTTGAGATTGAAGGTTTACATTGCCTTGTTAAGAAGCTTGAATCTCTTCCTCCACACAAGAAGTGCCTTCCTGATGGCATTCATGACCCTGATGCTCTAATCGCAGACATCAAGGTGAGTGTGTTCTAAAAAATTTTTTTTTGGGGGGAGAGGGGTTAAAGACATCTATTTTCAATGAAACCCAGACTTTTATTACTGTATGTACTTTAGCATATAACAGTGCAGTGGGATTTTTTTTAACGTATGACGTATGTTCAGGACCCAAGTTCCCAAAATTCTTTGCTGTGGATTACAAAACTCATTTTCTTGCACAGCTGAGGGCTGAACTGACATTTGTTCATATTTTACAACGTGTTTTTGACTAGTGTTGTAAGAAAGCTTTTTAATAAAAAAAGAAGCTGTGGGGCAGGTCTTGATTGATCTTTAACCCCTTAACGACCGCCGATACGCCTTTTAACGGCGGTCATTAAGGGTACTTAAACCACAGCGCCGTTAATTAACGGCGCTGTGGAAAAAGTGAATAGCGCCCCCCAGAGGCGCATTTTCTCCGGGGTCTCGGCTACCGGGGGTAGCCAAGACCCCAGAGAACATGAATCGGGTCGGTTTTTACCGACACCGATGTTGCGATCGCCGTTATTAACCCTATAACGGCGACCGCAAAAAAAAAAAAAAAAAAGTTGTGTCATTTAATTTCTTTGTCCCCTGATGTCATCGGACATCAGAGGACAGAGAAAAATGGTCCCCGGGACCCCCATGTGGCCCCCGATGTCCTGTATGTGGCCCCAGGGCCCTCCGGTGTCCCCCGGGGCCGGCGCGATGAAGAAAATGGCGGGCGCATGCTCAGTGCGCCCGCCGCTATGTGCCGCTGTGTCCTGGGGGGATGGGCAAATATTCTCTGGGTCTCGGCTACCGGGGGTAGCCGAGACCCCAGAGAACATGATCCGGGTCGGTATTCACCGATCCCGGTGTTGCGATCGCATCTATACTTACCGGTATACTTACCCGTATACTTACCGGTGTCCTCCGTCCTCCCGCAGGCCCCAGGATCCCGGCGTCTTCTTCCTGCAAAAAAAAAAATGGCGGGCGCATGCGCAGTGCGCCCGCCGATCTGCTTGGTGGCAGATTCAAAAATGATTTCATTCATTCTCATAAAAGTGCATTTTGATCACTGTGATAAACTATATATATATATTATATATATATATATTATATATATATATATATATATGATAAAATAAAAAAAACAGTACATAACCCCCCCATTTATCACCCCCTTAGTTAGGGACATATAATAAAAAATAGAAATTATATTTATTTTCATTTTTCTGTTAGGGTTATAATTAGGGTTAGGGTTATAATTAGGGTTAGGGTTATAATTAGGGTTAGGGTTAGCATTAGGGTTAGGGTTAGCATTAGGGTTATAATTAGCGTTAGGGTTAAGCTGGGTTCATACTGCGTTATGGCAGTCCGTTAGACGGACTGCGTTACAACGCGGTGTAACGCAGTCCGTTAACGCTGCCATTCACCCCCATTTGAGGGCGCATCGCGACGCATGCCGTAAAGCGGGATGCGTTTGCGACGTGCCATCATACAGTGACGGAGCCTCGGACGCGGGCTGCAGCGTCTGGGCTCCGTCACCGCTAGCGCAGATGAATCATCTGCTGATTCCTCTGCGCTAGCGGGTATAGCATAACGCGATCGTGTTATGCTATACCGTTACCAGCCCGTCAACGCTATGTGTTGAACGGGCTGGTAAAACGCAAAATGAACCTAGCCTTAGGGTTAGGGTTATAATTAGGGTTATAATTAGGGTTAAGGTTACAATTAGGGTTAGGGTTACAATTAAGGTTAGGGTTGGAATTAGGGTTGGGATTTAGGTTAGGATTAGGGTTGGGATTAGGGTTAGGGGTGTGTTGGGTTAGGGTTGGAGCTAGAATTGAGGGATTTCCACTATTTAGGCACATCAGGGGGTCTCCAAACACGACGTGGCGTTCAAAAAGTCAAATGGCGCTCCCTCCCTTCCGAGCCCTGCCGTGCGCCCAAACAGTGGTTTACCCCAACATATGGGGTATCAGCGTACTCAGGACAAATTGCACACCAATTTTGGGGTTCTAATTTCTCCTGTTACCCTTGGGAAAATAAAAAATAGCTGGCTAAAAAAATCATTTTTGAGAAAAAAAATGATTTTTTATTTTCACAGCTCTGCGTTTATAAATTTCTGTGAAACACTTGGGGGTTCAAAGTGCTATTTCTGTGAAACACTTGGGGGTTCAAAGTGCTCACCACACATCTAGATAAGTTCCTTAAGGGGTCTAGTTTCCAAAATGGGGTCACTTGTGGGGGGTTTCCACTGTTTAGACACATCAGGGGGTCTCCAAACACGACGTGGCTTTCAAAAAGTCAAATGTCGCTCCCTCCCTTCCGAGCCCTGCCGTGCGCCCAAACAGTGGTTTACCCCAACATATGGGGTATCAGCATACTCAGGACAAATTGCACACCAATTTTGGGGTTCTAATTTCTCCTGTTACCCTTAGGAAAATAAAAAATAGCTGGCTAAAAAAAACATTTTTGAGGAAAAAAATGATTTTTTATTTTCACGGCTCTGCGTTTATAAATTTCTATGAAACACTTGGGGGTTCAAAGTGCTCACCACACATCTAGATAAGTTCCTTAAGGTGTCTAGTTTCCAAAATGGGGTCACTTGTGGGGGGTTTCCACTGTTTAGACACATCAGGGGGTCTCCAAACACGACGTGGCTTTCAAAAAGTCAAATGTCGCTCCCTCCCTTCCGAGCCCTGCCGTGCGCCCAAACAGTGGTTTACCCCAACATATGGGGTATCAGCGTACACAGGACAAATTGCACACCAATTTTGGGATTCTAATTTCTCCTGTTACCCTTGGGAAAATAAAAAATAGCTGGCTAAAAAAAACATTTTGAGAAAAAAAATGATTTTTCATTTTCACGGCTCTGCGTTTATAAATTTCTGTGAAGCACTTGGGGGTTCAAAGTGCTCACCACACATCTAGATAAGCTCCTTGGGGGGGTCTAGTTTCCAAAATGGTGTCACTTGCAGGGGGTTTCTACTGTTTAGGTACATCAAGGGCTCTGCAAACACAACATGACGCCCGCAGAACATTCCATCAAAGTCTGCATTACAAAATGGCGCTCCTTCCCTTCCAAGCACTCCCATGCGCCCAAACAGTGGTTTCACCCCACATATGGGGTATCAGCGTACTCAGGAAAAATTGCACAACAACTTTTTGGGTCCAATTTCTCCTGTTACCCTTGGGAAAATAAAAAAAAAATAGCGGGCTAAAGAATCATTTTTGAGGAAAAAAATGATTTTTTATTTTCACGGCTCTACGTTTATTAATTTCTGTGAAGCACTTGGGGGTTCAAAGTGCTCACCACACATCTAGATAAGTTCCTTAAGGGGTCTAGTTTCCAAAATGGTGTGATTTGTGGGGGGTTTCGACTGTTTAAGCGTATCAGGGGCTCTCCAAACGCGACATGGCGTCCAATTTCAATTCCAGCCAATTTTGGTTTGAAACAGTCAAACGGCGCTCCTTCACTTCCAAGCCCTGCCGTGCGCCCAAACAGTGGTTTACCCCCACATATGGGGTATCGGCATGCTCAGGACAAATTGCACAAAAACTTTTGGGGTCTTGTTACCCTTGGGAAAATAAAAATTGGGGTAAACAGATCGTTTTTGTGGAAAAAATATGATTTTTTATTTTCACGGTTCTATGTTATAAACTTCTGTGAAGCACTTGGAGGTTCAAAGTGCTCACCACACATCTAGATAAGTTCCTTAGGGGGTCTAGTTTCCAAAATGGGGTCACTTGTGGGGGGTTTCCACTGTTTAGACACATCAGGGGCTCTCCAAACGCGACATGGCGTCCAGACAATTCTGCGCTGAAAAAGTCAAACGGCGCTCCTTCCCTTCCAAGCTCTGCCTTGCACCCAAACAGTGGTTTACCCCCACATATGGGGTATCAGAATGCTCAGGACAAATTGCACAAAAACTTTTGGGGTCTTGTTACCCTTGGGAAAATAAAAATTGGGGTGAAAAGATTGTTTTTGTGGAAAAAATATGATTTTTTATTTTCACTGTTCTATGTTATAAACTTCTGTGAAGCACTTGGAGGTTCAAAGTGCTCACCACACATCTAGATAAGTTCCTTAGGGGGTCTAGTTTCCAAAATGGGGTCACATGTGATGGGTTTCCACTGTTTAGACACATCAGGGCCTCTACAAACGCGACATGGCGTCCAGCCAATTCTGCGTTGAAAAAGTCAAATGTCGCTCCTTCCCTTGCAACCTCTGCCGTGCGCCCAAAAAGTGGTTTACCCCCACATATGGGGTATCGGCTTAATCAGGAGAAATTGCACAACAAATTTTGTGGTTCATTTTTTCTTTTAACAGTTGTGAAAATAAAAAAAATAGGTTCCGAATTAAAGTTTTTGCAAAAAAAAGTTAAATGTTAATTTTTTCCTTCCACATTGCTTCAGTTCCTGTGAAGCACGTAAAGGGTTAATAAACTTCTTGAATGTGGTTTTGAGCACCTTGAGGGGTGCAGTTTTTAGAATGGTGTCACTTTTGGCTATTTTATATCATATAGACCCCTCAAAGTGACTTCAAATGTGAGGTGGTCCCTAAAATAAAAATGGTGTTGTAAAAATGAGAAATCGCTGGTCAACTTTTAACCCTTATAACTTCGTAACAAAAAAAAATTTTGGTCCCAAAATTGTGCTGATGTAAAGTAGACATGTGGGAAATGTTATTTATTAAGAAATTTGTGTGACATATCTCTCTGATTTAAGGGCATAAAAATTTAAAGTTTGAAAATTGTTAAATTTTCAAAATTTTCGCCATATTTCCGTTTTTTTCATAAATAAACACAAGTCATATCAAAGAAATTTTACCACTAACGTGAAGTACAATATGTCACGAAAAAACAATCTCCAAATCAGCGGGATTCGTTAAAGCGTTCCAGAGTTATAACCTCATAAAGTGACAGTGGTCAGAATTGTAAAAATTGGCCCGGTCATTAAGCTGCAAAATGGCTCTGTCACTAAGGGGTTAATGTTTTGTTTCCAATCATTAAAGGGGTTGTCATTGAACAACCACTTCTCAATTGTTATATTCCCAATTCTAAAATAACAGTCCGTACTCTCCTCCAATGCTGGCACCATTCCAACTACGTTGGCACCGTGGATCACTTGATGTTTTGTCACGTGATCCCTGTAGACAATCAGCGCCGTTGTTGTGCCACTTCACTCTCACTTCCATCAGAGGTAACTGACATTTGGAGGAGGTCAGAATGCAGCAGCTCTAACTTTTACTTGGTGTCTGTTTTGATCAAAGGAAGTGAGCTTCAAGTGGCCCAATAAGGGGCACTGATAGGCTGCAGGGCTTTCATGATTATTTTAGAAAGGGTAATATTTCAATTGAAGGTTTTGAATCCCTCTGTGATTTCGGAGTCCCACTCAGAATTTAAAACAGGTTTTTTCAACATGGAAAGTACGGTAACTTCATATGCTGACCCCCATTAATCCTAATTGCTAGCTAAGCTTCAATGGAGTTGTTGCAGTGTCCCTGCACAGTGGGTGACCAGGAGTGCAATGGCAGTGCCCTAACCAATTATACTGTTACTGCATAAAAAGATGGCAATAGTTCTGAATGTATGTTCTTGGAAGCCAGTACAATACATACTAACTACTGTGATCTTGTGGGCTCAATAGCGAGCGCTTTTGTATTCTGTATGAGAGAGCCACAGACAGACATGTCTGCCAATGGCTTATCTCCGGGCGAACAATGCAATTGGCAGTCCGAAATCGCGCTGTTGCCCCATACAAATTAGACAGTCTGTCAAGCACAATGATTGTAGTATGTGAGCAGATATCTGAAAAACCATTCTATTATAAGGTCTCATGCAGACTTAACCTTGAGTTTTCAGCTGCAGATGGAAGGAAGAGAGCCACAGTATTCATTACTGATGGGTAGGCGGAGCCCCAGATCAGGATGTTACCTCAGATCAAAAGAGTGATGACTGGCTGGCCCCTCCAGCTCGGGCTCCTCCTACTCAGCTCCAGTCTAAGATTTGAGGTCCAGAGGATGGTCGCTGCTAATGCAGCTCCTCAGAAGATTTTATTATTTTAATATTCGGACAGGAGACTTGGATCACTAGTTGGTCTAGAGGTCTCAGGGGTACCAGCGCTGCTGTACCCCAACCTCTCCCTTGGCGGATCTGTATTTACTCAAAGTCCCTGCAGAATCCTTGCCGGCCCTGGGGGATGAGGAGAGCTTCTCTGGCGGGAACGCAAACCACACGTGCGGTCACTGCGTTCTTCGCCCTGGGGGGAAGCATGGGCACTGCGCCAGAAACCCCTGAGGGTCCCTGTGGCGCCTTGGCTGGTGAGTACTCCACACAAATTTTAATAATAATTATGTGTGAGTGCTTTAGCGTCTGAATGAGCAGCGCTATTACTAATGTCAGTATGCTTCAGCGCTGCTGTGACAGCGCTACTACATGTAATGTCAGTATGCTTCAGCGCTGCTGTGACAGCGCTACTACATGTAATGTCAGTATGCTTCAGCGCTGCTGTGACAGCGCTACTACATGTATGTCAGTATGCTTCAGCGCTGCTGTGACAGCGCTACTACATGTAATGTCAGTATGCTTCAGCGCTGCTGTGACAGCGCTACTACATGTAATGTCAGTATGCTTCAGCGCTGCTGTGACAGCGCTGTTACAAGTAGATGTGGTGATTTTTTGTCCGCAGGCAGATAGCTGCAGGACAGAGAGGGAGCAGGAGCGGGGAGAGTTCGCGCTCATTATTTGAGCTGGCGGGGGGCGTGGCCTATCTATCCCGGTCTTTTGAGCAGGAAGACGCGCGCTCTGGCGTTTCTCCTGCGACCCCCTCACTGTGGCGGCCATTACTCAGGCTCCTGGGCTCCTCGGACCGCTCCTCTCCTCATAAGACACCACGGCCAGCTGGGTGAGTGCGGATTCCTCACCCCGCAGCACAGCGATCGCTATCCTGCAGCTGCAGTCTCATCAGAGACATAAAAATTGGCTGGGGCTCACAAATATATATATTTTGGTGAGTTTGCAATATTAACCCCTCTGAGGGTTATTTCTACCAGCTAAATTTGCTGACTGAATACCGCTGGGGTAACCCTGCTTGGTGGAGCGTTAACCCTTCAGCGTTTAAAAAAAAAAAAAAAAAAAAACCGCATAGTTTTTTGCTGGTATTACCGCTTTGACCTGCTCATACAGGTGAGACATGTCTGAACAGAGTTCAGATGCCGCGGATCACGTCCCAGTGCCATTGCGGCAATCAGATACGCAGACCTCCACAGCGTCTAGCGCTGCGGTCGACAGCGGTGGAAAATTGGATGATATCGCTCGATCGATTAATAACTTGTCTGACCTTTTAGGTCAATATGTGTCTGCTAATTCCTCTCAGAGGAAGCGACGCAGGCCGTTACCGGCCTCTACACGGAGCGAGTCAGATGTATCTGATATTGGGCAGAGTTCCCCTTTAAATTCGGATGGAGAAATATCCGATTCAGATGCGGACGAGCCGCAGGGGCGTTCCTCTATGACGAAGCGTACGGAGGCATTAATTGAAGCCATGAGAGATATACTACAGTTACCGGAGGAGGTAACTAGTCGTCCTGGTAAATCAGCACGCATGTTCCAGGAGTCTCGTGCTTCGCGCACAACATTGCCAGCTCTGGATGAGCTTAATGGTGTAATAGAGGAGGAACGTCTATGTCCAGATAAGCGTTTTCATGGAACGCATTTCTTTGATACACTTTATCCTTGCTCTACGGAGTTAAAGGCTAATTGGACTTCTGCTCCTGAAGTGGATGTGTCTTTGTCTCAGCTTAGTAAATCCTCTCTACTCCCTATTAAGGGAAAAGCGAGCTTACAGGAGCCTTTGGATAGAAAGGCAGAGTTGGCGGCAAAAGCAAGCTATGAGGCTGCGGGTCATGGATTTCGAGCAGTGCTAGGATCCATGTGTGCTGCTAGAGCTTCTCTAAGCTGGTTGGCACGTCTGAAGACGGAGTTGCAAAATGAATCTCCGTTATCTGAGATACGGGAAACTTGTGAATGGTTAGAAACGGCAGCCTGTTATATCTTTGATGCCGGTCTGGATACGGCATCTCTGCTGGCCAAAGCGCAAGCTTCAGCGGTCACAGTCAGAAGAGCTTTATGGCTCAGACAGTGGGCCGGGGACGCAGTTTCCAAACAAGGGTTGTTGGCCTTACCTTACAAGGGTGGCCATCTTTTTGGATCCGACCTTACAGAGCTGATTTCCAAGGCTAAGGCGAAGGAATCAGCATTACCACAGCGAAGGGCCATGGCCTCGGTGTCCAGTAAGCCTGGTGTTTATAGTGGTCGGCGGTCCTTTCGGGGCCGAGGACGATCTAGTCACTCCTCGTGGGGATCGGGTCGTCCTTCTTTCTCAGGAAAGAAATCCTCTCAGAAAACTCGTACTTCCTGGAAGCAGAGTTTCCGCCAGAACAAGCGGGAACTTGACAAGAAACCCGCAAAGTCGGATTGACGCCAGGGGTCCACTCGAGGATTCTCGAGTGGGGGGTCGCCTGCTTCTTTTCAAGGAGACTTGGATGGCTCGCGTTCCAGATTCCTGGGTAACGCGGATAGTGTCGGCAGGCTATTTCATAGAGTTTGCTTCTCAACCCCCAAATGTTTTTGTCAATCTCGCGTTCCGTCGGAACCCGAGCTTGTTGTCGCTCTACAGCGAGAGGTCGAGTCGCTACTACAAAAGGGTGTAGTGATACCGGTTCCGTCAGAGGACCGAGGGAAAGGTTTTTATTCCAACCTTTTTATAGTTCCCAAAAAGGAGAACAAATTTCGCCCGATTCTGGATCTCAAGCGATTAAACCGGCATGTCCATGCCCGGAAATTTCGCATGGAGTCGCTTCGTTCCGTTGTGGCAGCTCTGTCACAGAACGATTTTCTGGTGTCAATCGACATTCGCGACGCCTATTTGCATATTCCCATCGGAAAGGCTCATCAGCGCTTTCTTCGATTTGCCATAGGTCAGAATCATTACCAGTTCGTGGCTCTGCCGTTCGGCTTAGCCTCAGCGCCAAGGGTCTTTACAAAAATTCTGGCGCCCCTCATGGCACTCCTTCGAAGACAGGGGATTACGATTCTCCCTTACCTGGACGATCTTTTGATCGTGGCTTCCTCGGAGGAGGAGGCGTTGACGGCTCGGGATTTGTCTCTTCAGTTTCTGAAAGACTTCGGTTGGCTGGTCAATTGGGAGAAGTCGTCCCTGGAACCATCGAGGACAATTCTCTTTTTGGGAATGCATCTCGACACGTTTCGGTCGGTAGTTTCCCTACCACCAGACAAACAGTCATGTCTTCTTCGACATGTACAGATTATGACATCCTCAACGGCAATGTCCCTACGGAAGTGTATGCGTCTTCTGGGACTGATGGTGGCGTCCATGGAGGCAATTCCTTTTGCCCAGTTCCATTCCAGGACTCTCCAAAGGTTCATCTTGAGTCGATGGAACCAGTCGCAATCGCTGGATTGCAGTGTCACCATTCCTCGCGCGGTGCGGGATTCTCTAGAATGGTGGTTACGTCCAGGGTTTTCTCCCTGGGGAAGTCTTTCCTCCCTCCGAAGTGGTCAGTTATAACCACCGATGCCAGCCTGTCGGGCTGGGGGGGTGTTTGGAACAATCTCTGGATTCAGGGGTATGGTCATCGGAAGAGTCTTTTCTTCCGATCAACATCCTGGAATTGAGGGCGATTTTCCTTTGCCTCCGACATTGGACGGTCCCTTTGAGCGGTCTGCCAGTCCGAGTGCAGACAGACAATGCGACGGCTGTCGCGTATATCAATCACCAAGGTGGGACAAAGAGTTCCAGACTCATGGTAGAGGTGTCCCGAATTCTGATTTGGGCAGAGGCCAGTGTACCAGCCATTTCGGCGATTCACATTCCAGGGGTTCAGAATATTACAGCGGACTTTCTCAGTCGCAGAAGGATGGATTCCGGGGAATGGAGCCTCCACCCGGAAGTTTTTGCACTACTGTGCTCTCGCTGGGGAACCCCCCAGGTGGATTTGATGGCATCCAGGTCCAATGCCAAGTTACCGACATTCATGTCCAGGTACAAGGACCCGAAGGCGGTGGCGGTGGATGCTCTAGTGGCTCAGTGGGATCAGTTCGAGCTGATCTATGTATTCCCGCCGATATCCTTACTTCCTCTAGTGCTGCGTCGGATCAGACTAGAGAGAATTCCAGCTATTCTGATAGCTCCAGACTGGCCAAGAAGGGTGTGGTTTTCGACAATAATGTCGCTGTTGGCGGCACCTCCGTTTCCACTCCCTCTTCAACCGGACTTGTTGACTCAGGGGCCCGTTTGTCATCCGGACTTGATGTCCCTGCGTTTGACGGCGTGGCTCTTGAGACCGAAATCTTGACCCGTAGAGGTTTTTCAGCCGAGGTCATTGCTACCCTTCGTGCTGCAAGATGTCCGGCTACTACTAGGATTTACCACAAAATTTGGGAAACCTTCTTTTCGTGGTGTTTGGGGTCTTCTCGGAACCCGAGAAAATTTTCCATTCCCAACCTGTTGGCTTTTCTGCAGCATGGGCTAGACAAGGGTTTGGCAGTTAGCACTCTGAAAGGTCAGATTTCTGCTCTGTCCTTATTGTTCCGGAGAACCATTGCTTCGAATAGAGACGTGCTCTCCTTTTTCCGAGGTATCTCTCGTAAGTTTCCGCCGCGGAAGGCACCCGTGTCTCCTTGGCGGCTCAACCTTGTTTTGGAGGCTCTTCAGCATAAACCTTTTGAGCCTATGGTTTCTGCTAGCCTTTCTTTACTTTCTTGGAAGGTGGCCTTCCTTGTTGCAGTTACTTCCTTGAGGAGAGTTTCTGAGTTGGCAGCTCTTTCTTGTTCGCCTCCTTTTCTGGAGTTTTTTCCGGATCGTGTAGTGCTTCGCACTCGGGGTGATTTTTTGCCTAAAGTGGTGTCACAATTTCATGTTAACCAGGATATTGTGTTGCCTTCACTCTGTCCGGATCCGAAGAATACGAAAGAGCGTGATTTGCACACATTGGATTTAGTGCGGGCCTTGAAGTTTTATCTATCTATTACTCAAGGTTTTCGTAAGACGGACTCCCTGTTTGTGGTTCCAGCAGGTCGTCGGCGTGGTCAACGAGCTTCCAAGGATTCTATAGCTCGTTGGATCCGGTCAGCTATTTTGGAAGCTTACCGTCTTCGGGGTGAATCTTGCCCGATTAAGATTCGAGCCCATTCCACGAGAGCTGTGGCCTCATCGTGGGCTTTTTATCAAGGTGCCTCGGCAGTGCAGCTCTGCCGAGCGGCAACTTGGCGCTCTGTCCACACGTTTACAAAGTTTTATAAAGTGGACGTCAGTGCTTCCGCTGATGCAGCCCTCGGACGTAGGGTCCTGCAGGCAGCTGTAGTTTAAAGTTCTGGATGAACTTGTGTTTAGCGCTGGTTGCGTTTTGTTGTTAAGGTTGTTGGGTTTCTGCCTTTTATTGGTTTTTCCCACCCTTATTTTTGAACTGCTTTGGGACGTCCCATCAGTAATGAATACTGTGGCTCTCTTCCTTCCATCTGCAGCTGAAACACGGATTTTGGTAAGAACTTACCTGTAAAATCCTTTTCAGCGAAGGAAGGAAGAGAGACACAGCACCCTCCCAAGGCAGAAGTGTGTTGATGTTTTCAGATGCAGCGCGACCCTTATCTGATAGCGATTATCTGGGCTGAGGTCAGCGCGCTAAGGCTCTGTTCCAGCATCGCCAGCTCATCGCAGTAGTCAGGTTCCGTGAGTAGTACCTGGAACTCTGTGGTTTTTGGCTTTCTTTGCATGCATAACCTGTATCCTTGTGTTTTTTCTCTGAAGTTCCTTCAGAAGGGGTTATGTTGCTCCGCTGGTGATCTTGGTTCTTTTCCTAAAAGCTTTGGAACGACTGGAGCTGAGTAGGAGGAGCCCGAGCTGGAGGGGCCACCCAGTCATCACTCTTTTGATCTGAGGTAACATCCTGATCTGGGGCTCCGCCTACCCATCAGTAATGAATACTGTGTCTCTCTTCCTTCCTTCGCTGAAAAGGATTTTACAGGTAAGTTCTTACCAAAATCCGTGTTTTGCATATGTAAAAACAGATCTGAGTGTCATCTTTGTTTGGTCAAGTGTTTTAACCCCTTAACCGCCTATACGCATTAAAACAATGCCGTTAAGGGGCATTATTCCCTCATTACTTTTTTAAAACTGCTATCGGGAATAAGGGTATAGCGTCCCCCAGCGTCAGAAATTCTCCGCGGCTTCAGCTGCCGGGTGTAGCTGAGACCCTGGAGAACACCATCAGGGACGGTGCCCTCAGTCCCCGATCATGTGATCGTCATTATTCAATGAATAACGGTGATCACATAAAAAAGTATACCTGCTATTCGAAGCATTTATCTCTCTTCTGTCTTTTGACATGATATACATGTCAGAGGAGAGAGAAATAAGATGCCTAGGTCCAGTCCAGCTTCGTTTCCTGTCCAAAAATGGCGGGCACTTGTGAAGTGCTCTCGCCGAGATCTGTAGGCCAGCAGCAGCAGGGATTTTTCTCACTGGTATGTTTTGATCATCATATCACAGTTATCAAAAGCCAATAAAATTAGTATATCATCCCTAGTCAGAATAAATTTTTTTTATTTTATCATTTTTATTTATTTCATTCTTCATTGTTAGTGCTAGGGTTGAGCTGATATGACAACTAGTGTGGAGTGCAAGTGCTCGCTATTCGAGTTTGCATCGAGGTCGAGCACCCGCGATACTTGGTGCATACCCGAGCACCCCAATGCAAACTCGAGTATCGAGCACTTGCACTCAACATTAATAATGACATATTCAATATGATGACCTAATGTTATCAAATTCTGTGTGGTACCTTTGGGTTAAAAAAACCTCACTATACCCCTAGATAAAATCCTTGAGGGGTGTAGTTTCCAAAATGGGTCATGTTCATTGGTTTTCCGCTGTTTAACCCCTTAAAGCCCCAAGGGTGGTTTGCACGTTAATGACCGGGCCAATTTTTACAATTCTGACCACTGTCTCTTAACCCCTCTCTGACATTAGACGTACTATCCCGTCCATAAAACCCGTGCCATTCTGACCATGGACGGGATAGTACGTCATAGGCGATTAGCTGCGCTCCCGGAGGGAGCGCAGCTAATCGCCGCCGGGTGTCAGCTGATTATCACAGCTGACACCCGTGACTGTGTGTCAGGAGCGGTCACGGACCGCTCCCGGCACATTAACCCCTTGCACACCGCGATCAAACATGATCGCGGTGTACTGGGGGCACAGGGGAGGATCGCGCAGGGTGGGGGCTCCCTGCGCGCCCCCCTGAGACCCTCAGAGCAGCGCGATGTGATCGCGCTGCTCTGAGGGCTTCCTCCCTCCCAGGACCCGGATCCAAGATGGCGCTGGGGTCCTGGAGGGAGGCGGCTTCCTCAGTGCCTGCCGAGAGCAGGCATGAGGAAGCGTCCTGCACTGCCTGTCACATCGCTGGTGTGACAGAGTGCTGTGCACACTGTCACACCAGCGATCTGATGAAATACAGTGATGTCCCACCCTGGGACAAAGTAAAAAAGTAAAAAAAAGTAAAAATAAACATGTGTGAAAAAAAAATCAAAAATAAATAAAAAAAAAAATATTCCCCAATAAATTCATTACTTATTGTAAATAAAAAAAATAAAACAATAAAAGTACACATATATGGTATCGCCGCGTCCGTAACGACCCCCCCTATAAAACTGTCCCACTAGTTAACCCCTTTTGTGAATCCCTTAAAAAAAAAATATAAAAACGAAGCAAAAAATCAGTGCTTTATCATCATACCGCTGAACAAAAAGTGGAATAACACGCGATCAAAAAGACGGATAGAAATAAACATGGTACCGCTGAAAACGTCATCTTGTCCCGCAAAAAACGAGCCGTCACACAGCATCATCAGCAAAAAAATAAAAAAGTTATAGCTCGCAGAATAAAGCGATGCAAAAATAATTATTTTTTATATAAAATTGTTTTTATTCTATAAAAGCGCCAAAACATAAAAAAATGATATAAATGAGGTATCGCCGTAATCGTACTGACCCGAAGAATAAAACTGCTTTATCGATTTTACCACACGCGGAACAATAAAAACGCCTCACCCAAAAGAAATTCATGAATTGCTGATTTTTGTTCATTCTAACCTCCCAAAAATCGAAATAAAAAGCGATCAAAAAATGTCACGTGCTCAAAAATGGTACCAATAAAAGCGTCACCTCGTCCCGCAAAAATTAAGACCTCACATGACTCTGTGGGCCAAAATATGCAAAAATTATAGCTCTCAAAATGTGGCGATGCAAAAAAACTACTTTTTGCAATAAAAAGCGTCTTTTAGCGTGACAGCTGCCAATCATAAAAACCCGCTATAAATAGTAAATCAAACCCCCCTTTATCACCCCTTAGTTAGGGAAAAATAATAAAATAAAAAAAATGTATTTATTTCCATTTTCCCGTCAGGCTAAGTTCACACGTTGCGGAATTGCCGCGGAAATTTCCGCGGCAATCCCGCACTTCTCCCGCAGGAAATACGCACGTTTTTTTATGCTGATTCCCGCCAGAATAATAGCGTTTTGCAAGCGTAATTAGCTTGCAGAATGCTAGCGTTTTCCTAGCGATCTGTAGCATCGCTTGGAAAACTGATTGACAGGTTGGTCACACGAGTCAAACATAGTGTTTGACAAGTGTGACCAACTTTTTACTATTGATGCCGCCTATGCCGCATCAATAGTAAAAAGATCTAATGTAAAAATAATAAAAAAAATAATAAATAATGATATTCTCACCTTCCGGCGGCCCCCGCAGCCTTCCCGCCTTCAGCGACGCTCCCGGCAACTTCCGGTCCCAGGAGTGCTTTGCAACAAATCACACCGATGACGTAGCATCTCGCGAGACCGCTATGCCATCTGGGTGATTCTCGCAAAGCACTCTTGGGACCGGAAGTTGCCGGGAGCGTCGCTGAAGGCGGGAAGGCTGCGGGGGCCGCGGGAAGGCTGCGGGGGCCGCCGGAAGGTGAGAATATCATTATTTTTTATTTTAATTATTGTTTTACCAGGGATATGGTACCCAGGGCCTGGAGGAGAGTCTCCTCTGCTCCAGACCCTGGGTACCATCCGCACATGAACCGCTTACATTGCGCATAGTGGGCATAGCCACATGCGGAAAGTAAGCGGTTCAATGCATTCCTATGGCGGCGGAATCACCGCGGTTACGCTAAATTAATGAACATGTTGCTATTTTTTCCGCAAAGCGTTTTTTTCGCGGAAAAAAACGCAACATGTGGCCAAAACATGCGGAATCAATTAACATGTATAGGATGCTTAATGCTTGCGTTTTTATCGCGTTTTTACCGCGGAAAACCGCGGAAAAACCGCGAAAAAAACGCAATTATTCCTGATCGTGTGCACTTAGCCTCAGGGTTAGGGTTTCGGCTAAAGTTAGGGTTGGCGCTAAAGTTAGGATTAGGGTTAGAGTTAGGATTAGGGTTAGGGTTGGGACTAGGGTTAGGGGTGTGTTGGGGTTAGGGTTGGAGTTAGAATTGGGGGGTTTCCGCTGTTTAGGCACATCAGGGGCTCTCCAAATGTGACATGGCGTCTGATCTCCATTCCAGCCAATTCTGCGTTGAAAAAGTCAAACGGTGTTCCTTCACTTCTGAGCTCTGCCATGCGTCCAAACAGTAGTTTATCCCCACATATGGGGTATCAGCGTACTCTGGACCCCAAGAGTTATTGTGAAATTTGTCCTATTTCTTCTGTTACCCTTGGGAAAATAAAAAACTGGGGGCGAAAATATTATTTTTGTAAAAAAAATAAGATTTTTTTTTGTTTTTACGGCTGTACATTATAAACTTCTGTGAAGCACTTGGGGCTTCATAGCGCTCACCACACATCTAAATAAGTTCCTTGTGGGGTCTATTTTCCAAAATGGGGTCACTTGTTGGGGATTTCCACTGTTTAGGCGCATCAGGGGCTCTCCAAATGCGACATGACGCCCCCAGACCATTCCATCAAAGTCTGCAATCCAAAACGTCACTACTTCCCTTTCCGAGCCCTGACATGCGCCCATACAGTAGTTTTCTCCCACATATTGGGTATCAGCGTACTCAGGACAAATTGGACAACAACTTTTGGGGTCCAATTTCTCCTGTTACCCTTGTGAAAATAAAATATTGGGGGCGAAAAAATCATTTTTGTAAAAAAAAAAAAAAAGGATTTTTTATTTTTACGGCTGTGCGTTATAAACTTCTGTGAAGCACTTCGGGGTTCAAAGTGCTCACCACACATCTAGATAAGTTCCTTGTGGGGTCTATTTTCCAAAATGGGGTCACTTGTGGGGGGTTTCCACTGTTTAGGCACATCAGGGGCTCTCCAAATGCAACATGGCATCCAATCTCAATTCCAGCCAATTTTGGTTGGAAAAAGTCAAATGGTGCTCCTTCCCTTCCGAGCTCTGCCGTGCGCCCAAACAGTGGTTCCCCCCCACATATGGGGCATCAGCGTACTCAGGACAAATTGGACAACAACTTATGTGGTCCAATTTCTCCTGATACCCTTGGGAAAATAAAAAATTAGTGACTAAAAGATAATTTTTGTGGGAAAAAAATAGGATTTTTTATTTTCATGCACGGGCATTATAAACTTGTGTGAAGCACTTGGGGGTTCAAAGTGCTCACCAAAGATCTAGATAGTTCCTTAGGGGGTCTAGTTTCCAAAATGGGGTCACATGTGGGGGATTTCCACTGTTTAGGCTCATCTGGGGCACTGCAAACGGAACATGACCCCCACAACGTCTGCATTCCAAAACGTTACTACTTCCTTTCCAAGCCCTGCCGTGCGCCCAAACAGTTTTCCACCCCCACATTATGGTGTATCAGCGTACTCAGGACAAATTGGACAACAACTTTTGGGGTCCAATTTCCTTGGGAAAATTCAAAAATTTAGGACTAAAAAATCATTTTTGTGAAAAATTTTTTTTTTTTTTTCAACCCAGGGGATTAAAACTTTTGGAA